>CM051272.1:27121408-27546408 GCA_027921565.1 Artemia sinica
ACACACACACAATCACACACACACCCACACACACACACACACACACACCACACACACACACACACACACACACACACACACACACACACACACACACACACACACACACACACACACACACACACACACACACACACACACACACACACACACACACACACCACACACACACACACACACACACACACACACACACACACACACACACACACACACCACACACACACACACACACACACACACACACACACACACACACACACCACACACACACACACACACACACACACACCACACACACACACACACACACACACACACACACACCACACACACACACACACACACACACACACACACACCACACACACACACACACACACACACACACACCACACACACACACACACACACACACACACACACACACACACACACACACACACACACACACACACACACACACACACCACACACACACACACACAACACACACACACACACACAACACACACACACACACACACACACACACACACACACACACACACACACACACACACACACACCACACACACACACACACACACACACACACACACACACACACACACACACACACACCACACACACACACACACACCACACACACACACACACACACACACACACACACACACACACACACACACACACACACACACACACACACACACACACACACACACACACACACACACACCACACACACACACACACACACACACACACACACACACACACACACACACACACACACACACACCACACACACACACACACACACACACACACACACACACACCACACACACACACACACACACACACACACACACACACACACACACACACACCACACACACACACACACACACACACACACACACCACACACACACACACACACACACACACACACACACACACACACACACACACACACACACACACACACACACACACCACACCACACACACACACACACACACACACACACACACACACACACACACACACACACACACACACACACACCACACACACACACACACACACACACACACACACACACACACACACACACACACACAACACACACACACACACACACACACACACACACACACACACACACACACACACACACCACACACACACACACACACACACACCACACACACACACACACACACACACACACACACCACACACACACACACACACACACACACACACACACACACACACACACACACACACCACACACACACACACACACACACACACACACACACCACACACACACACACACACACACACACACACACACACACCACACACACACACACCACACACACACACACACACACACACACACACACACACACACACACACACACCACACACACACACACCACACACACACACACACACACACACACACACACACAACACACACACACACACACACACACACACACACACACACACACACACACACACACACACACACACACACACACACACACACACACACACACACACACACACACACACACACACACACACACACACACACACACACACCACACACACACACACACACACACACACACACACACACACACACACACACACACACACACACACACACACACACACACACACACACACACACACACACACACACACACACACACACACACACACACACACCACACACACACACACACACACACACACACACACAACACACACACACACACACACACACACACACACACACACACCACACACACACACACACACACACACACACACACACACACACACACACACACACACACACACACACACACACACACACACACACCACACACCACACACACACACACACACACACACACACACACACACACACACACACACACACACACACACACACACACACACACACACACACACACACACACACACACACACACACACACACACACACACACACACACACACACACACACACCACACACACACACACACACACACACACACACACACACACACACACACACACACACACACACACACACACACACCACACACACACACACACACACACACACACACACACACACACACACACACACACACCACACACACACACACACACACACACACACAACACACACACACACACACACACACACACACACACACACACACACACACACACACACACACACACACACACACACACACCACACACACACACACACACACACACACACACACACACACACACACACCACACACACACACACACACACACACACACACACACACACACACACACACACACACACACACACACACACACACACACACACACACACACACACACACACACACACACACACACACACACACACACACACACACACACACACACACACACACACACACACACACACACACACACACCACACACACACACACACACACACACACACACACACACACACACACACACACACACACACACACACACACACACACACACACACACACACACACACACACACACACACACACACACACACACACACACACACACACACACACACACAACACACACACACACACACACACACACACACACACACACACACACACACACACACCACACACACACACACACACACACACACACACACACACACACACACACACACACACACACACACACACACACACACACACACACACACACACACACACACACCACACACACACACACACACACACACACACACACACACACACACACACACACACACACACACACATTGTTACTTACTTACAATTTTTTCATAATTTCCTGAATGAAATTTCTACATTGTGTATCCAATAGGTGAAAACAATAAAGAGTTTATTACTTACTTGCGATTTTATCATGATTTCTTGAATTAAATATCTGTATTGTGTCCAGGAAGCGAATTCAAGAAAGTGATTGTTGCTTACTTACAATTTCTTCACAATTTAATGAAAAGAATAGAACTATTCTAAAGAATAAAGACGGTTTAAGCTTGAAGATATTTATTGCTTTAACGTATTAACAGATTTTTTGAGAAAAAAACAACAACACATGTTTACATAAAAATAGTACTTAGAGTTCACTCTTAAACATCCAGAAACGATGGTTCCATGATATAGAATAGTTTTTACCATGTCTTATGGATTTATCACGATCAGGTATGTCCTTAGGTATCCATTGCGCGAAGAACCTAACCTCGTCTTCAGGACGGTGATAACCCCCTTCAAATTTAGGACACTTAAACTCTTCTAGATTGAAAAGTGGAATCCTAGGGTCACACTTTTGAATTAAAACTTTATCTGTAGGTACATTGCCCTTTACGTAGAGTGCTTCAACCCCGAAAAAAGCTGCAAATTTCATTGTTTTCCTCCTGAACATTTCTCAGTTCCTGACCAGCATTATTAAGTGGTGTAATCACTCTATCGTAGAATCCCAGTCTGTTTATATGACGTAATGTAGTACTCCACAAGCTTTTTATCATACTCAAACATGTTATAATTCACTATCCAATGATAACAGTCAATTTCTTCGAATTCCATAGACAATAATAAAAATGCTCATTCGAATATAACACCACAAGATGATTTTTTCAAACCGATAAATTCTGTGTCATACAGTCCTATCATTTTGGAAGGTATTAACGTAGTTGTTAAGTAGAAAAATACTTTATCAAACTTTTATACCTTCGCTCAAGGTTGAATGGAGTTATGGCTAGGGGGATGAGTCCTAAAACCATCTGAATTCATTGTGGGGAGGAGTCATAAAACCCTTAGAATTCACTGCGGGGAGGAGTCATAGATCTCTCGGTATCTATTGCATGCAAATGAAGTCTGGAAATTACAATTTTTTTTTTTAATATCTGTGTTGTGTATCCATGAGTTGAATTCAAGAAAGAGTTTGCTACTTACTTACTTACAATTTTTTCATAATGAGAAATCCGACAATGGATGATGGTAGAGAATTAATTCATTCTAATAAATTGATTTCGTCAATGTTATCCGACGTATCCGACATATGATATCGATAAAGAATATTAATAAAGAATTTGTTCAATTTGATACTTAAATTATGTCAGTGTTATCAAACGTATCTGTCAAAAGACATCGATAAAGAACTTATTCACTCTGATACTTTGATTTTGTCAATGCTATCCCAAGTATCTGTCAATGGATGTTGATAGAGAATTGATTCATTCTTATACTTAGATTTTCTCTATGTTAACCTATCTATCCGATATATGATGTATGTAAATTCCTTTTCTTACATCTCCGATGTTTTAATAGACATTCTAAACGTTCGATATGCTAGCTTACTCTAAAAATAATGAACACATAACAATGTAATGCATAATATATTTTTAATGGAATAATGTCATGTAGAATATTAATACAAAAATATATATTATTATACATTATTAATATCAATGAACAACTTTGGACATTTTGAATCTGTTCCATAAAATGGTTCACCATGTTCTCTCTTGATACTCTAGCTATTGTCTTCTCTTAGTTCGTAATCAGTAGAATAATTATTATTCCATTTTGACTCATACACAATTTTTATAGGTGTGTCATCGACAGGGTCAATATGCTTTTCGTCTTTGGTATTATTTGATTCATTGACTGTTTGATCAATGGCAGTAACGTTTGCTGGTACTTTGTTTTTCATTGATTCATCTTTATATTCCTTAGTGATATTTTCTGCCAATGCCCTTTTTATTTTTCTAGCAATTTCACTGTCTATTATCACAATATTTTTACACAGGTAACAGTTCCGGCACGTAGACAGGATATGGTTTATGATATTAGTAGAAGAGTAGGCCTTTCTTTTCGTCTTTGCTTTCATTTGAATGCTAATATCCGAAAGCTGACGATATGGTTTAACACTGGGTAACATGTTACCACAAGCACTAGCAAGAAGATGCCCCTCTTTATCAACTATTATTTTTATGTTGGCATTCTCTTTGAGTGCAATCATCTCCGGAGATCTCAATCTCGCATATCCACCATCATAAGAGTTGAATTTTTTTGGCACTCCAAAGAAATTCAATTCCTTACTGTCATGACAATGCACGCATACGTTTCCGATAGTGCTACCACTTGTACTTATTTCATAGTTTAAATACTTCTCCTTGTCAGCATTCAATGCTACAATAACACTATCATGTGAACACACTTTCTTAAAATGCTTCATCTTCACTTTTTTAGAGATATTAGTTATGTGTTTATCGTTCCACTGTGCAAAAAATACTGATTTAATACATGCAATAAACTAGGTAGTGTCGATAACCGGCCATAGAGCAATAGTGGGAAAGCCACATCGTGTCTCTGGGCAAGCATAGAGTACAATTGTTAGAGCCATAAAAATATCTGTCGAGGAGGTATCATTAGCAATAACCTACTTCTAATGAAGCATATCAAGTCACCTGTTTACCGGATACTAAATAACTACCATTTTTACTCCCCCTAGCATTATATTGGCTTACACTGAAAATAATTGAACGGAAAAAATAAAAGCCCCGATAAATATTTACTAGTTGGTGTGACAAACACAGCGCAACGTTTAGATAGATAAGAAGAAGAAGAAGAAGAAGAATACGGAGAATTAATAGTCTTTTAATCACCATTTTACATGAATAAACTGATTTAGTCGAGGGAATGAATCCTTATTCTAGAAGTCCTATTCCTACAAGTTAAGTTAGAATAGAAGAATGAGGTAATTATATTGGCTTACACTGAAAATAATTGAACAGAAAAAAATAAAACCCCGATAAATATTTACTAGTTGGTGTGACAAACACAGAGCAACGTTTGGCTAATAGCTATAAAATACAATAAAAAATATCTGTCGAGGAGGTATCATTAGCAATAAACTATTTCTAATGAAGCATTTCAAGTCACCTGTTTACCGGGTACTAAATAACTACCATTTTTACCCCCTCAAAACTTAATTTACCCCACACGTACCATTTTTCCGCATCAGCCACAAAACTCAATTCCTCCTAGAATTATTTAAACTAAATACTTACCCCCGCCTCTCACAGAAAGCTCAGAAAGACACAATAGCCTTATTTATAGTCGAATGTTTACCCGAATATTTAACATGTACCATTTTTCCGTACCACCCACAAAAATCAATTCCTCCTAGAATTATTTAAACTAAATACTTACCCCCGCCCTAGAAAAGTCAGAAAAACACAATAGCCTTATTTATAGTGAAGCGTTTCTTAGTCGTATGTTTACCCGAATATTTAACAAGTACCATTTTTCCACACCAGCCACAAAACTCAATTCCTCCTAGAATTATTTAAACTAAATAGTTACCCCCGCCCTAGAAAGTTCGGAAAAAACACGATAGCCTTATTTATAGTGAAGCGTTTCTTAGTCGTATGTTTACCCGAATATTTAACAAGTACCATTTTTCCATACCATCCATAAAACTCAATTCCTCCTAGAATTATTTAAACTAAATAGTTGCCCCCGTCATAGAAAGTTCGGAAAAACACGATAGCTTTATTTATAGTGAAGCGTTTCTTAGTCGTATGTTTACCCGAATATTTAACAAGTACCATTTTTCCATACCATCCATAAAACTCAATTCCTTCTAGAATTATTTAAACTAAATAGTTACCCCCGCCTTAGAAAGTTCAGAAAAACACAATAGCCTTATTTATAGTGAAGCGTTTCTTAGTCGTATGTTTACACGAAGATTTAACAAGTACCATTTTTCCACATCAGCCACAAAACTCAATTTAACTAAACCCCCGTGTAACTGTACCCCCTTTAACTGAACCCTCGTGAAACTCAACCCTCCATGCAACCCATCTCCCTCAAAACACTTTTCAGCCATTTCTTGTTAATTTTTTTTTATTTGTAAACTATTTTAAATTGACAATACTCTCCAAAACATCACTTGTGTATTATAGAGTAAACAATCATCCCCATCTCCTCCAATTCGCAAATCCCATTACCCGTTTTTTTGCAAATGTTAATCAAACATTTCCGATTGTAAAAGCATTTCCATCTAAATAGCTCTTAATAGAACTTTTTAAGCGTGAACTCCTATTTTTCAGACGAAATTATAGAAAATATCGTCAAAACACACTTCTCTGTTTCAATTGTGTACATTTTCACATATTCTGATTCAAATATGTATCTTCAGTCAGAAAAGTATAGTTTCGATTCAAAAATGAGCCATTTCCATGGCAATAGCTCTTAACAGAACTGTTTAAGTATGAACTCCAATTTTTTCCAACGAGACTATGCAACTCAACCGCATTTAACTAATCCCCGTGTAGCTGAATCCGCATGTAACTGAACCCCCGTGCAACTGAACCCTCGTGCAACTCAACTCCAGTGCAACTCAAGCCCCATTTAACTAAACCCCCGTGCAACTGAACCCCCCAAGTAACTGAACCCCTGTATAACCGAAACCCCGTACAACTGAACCCCCGTGCTACTGAACCCTCGTGCTACTGAACCCTCGTGCTACTGAACCCTCGTGTAACTCGACCCCATTTAACTAAACCCCCGTGTAACTGTACCCCCTTTAACTGAACCCTCGTGCAACTCAACCCTCCATGCAACCCATCTCCCTCAAAACACTTTTCAGCCATTTCTTGTTAAATTATTTTTATTTCTAAACTATATTAAATGGACAATACTCTCCAAAACATCACTTGTGTATTATACAGTACACAATCACCCCATCTCCTCCAATTCGCAAATCCCATTACCCATTTTTTGCAAATGTTAATCAAACATTTCCGATTGTAAAAGTATTTCCATAAAAATAGCTCTTAATAGAACTTTTTAAGCGTGAACTCCTATTTTTCAGACGAAATTATAGAAAATATCGTCAAAACACACTTCTCTGTTTCAATTGTGTACATTTTCACATTTTCTGAGTCAAATGTGTATCTTCAGTCAGAAAAGCGTAGTTTTGATTCAAAAATGAGCCATTTCCATAGCAATAGCTCTTAATAGAACTGTTTAAGTATGAACTCCAATTTTTTCCAACGAGACAATGCAACTCAACCGCATTTAACTAATCCCCGTGTAACTGAATCCGCATGTAACTGAACCCCCGTGCAACTGAACCCTCGTGCAACTCAACTCCCGTGCAACTCAATCCCCATTTAACTAAACCCTCGTGCAACTCAACCCTCCATGCAACCCATCTCCCTCAAAACACTTTTCAGCCATTTCTTGTTAAATTTTTTTTATTTCTAAACTATTTTAAATTGACAACACTCTCCAAAACATCACTTGTGTATTATACAGTACACAATCACCCCATCTCCCCCAATTCGCAAATCCCATCACCCCTTTTTGCAAATGTTAATCAAACATTTCCGATTGTAAAAGCATTTTCATAAAAATAGCTGTTAATAGAACTTTTTAAGCGCGAACTCCTATTTTTCAGACGAAATTATAGAAAATATCGTCCAAAACACACTTCTCTGTTTCAATTGTGTACATTTTCACATTTTCTGATTCAAATGTGAATTTTCAGTCAGAAAAGCATAGTTTCGATTCAAAAATGAGCCATTTCCATAGCAATAGCTCTTAATAGAACTGTTTAAGTATGAACTCCAATTTTTTCCAACGAGACTATGCAACTCAACCGCATTTAACTAATCCCCGTGTAACTGAACCCGCATTTAACTGAACCCCCCGTGCAACTGAACCCTCGTGCAACTCAACTCCCGTGCAACTCAATCCCCATTTAACTAAACCCCCGTGCAACTGAACCCCCTCATGTAACTGAACCCCTGTATGACCGAAACCCCGTACAACTAAACCCCCCCGTGCTACTGAACCCTCGTGCTACTGAACCCTCGTGCAACTCGACCCCATTTAACTAAACCCCCGTGTAACTGTACCCCCTTTAACTGAACCCTCGTGCAACTCAACCCTCCATGCAACCCATCTCCCTCAAAACACTTTTCAGCCATTTCTTGTTAAATTTTTTTTATTTCTAAACTATTTTAAATTGACAATACTCTCCAAAACATCACTTGTGTATTATACAGTACACAATCACCCCATCTCCTCCAATTCACAAATCCCATTACCCCTTTTTTGCAAATGTTAGTCAAACATTTCCGATTGTAAAAGCATTTCCATAAAAATAGCTCTTAATAGAACTTTTTAAGCGTGAACTCCTATTTTTCAGACGAAATTATAGAAAATATCGTCAAAACACACTTCTCTGTTTCAATTGTGTTTATTTTCACATTTTCTGATTCAAATGTGCATCTTCAGTCAGAAAAGCATAGTTTCGATTCAAAAATGAGCCATTTCCATAGCAATAGCTCTTAATAGAACTGTTTAAGTATGAACTCCAATTTTTTCCAACGAGACTATGCAACTCAACCGCATTTAACTAATCACAATGTAACTGAACCCCTGTATAACCGAAACCCCGTACAACTGAACCCCCGTGCTACTGAACCCTCGTGCTACTGAACCCTCGTGCAACTCAACCCCATTTAACTAAACCCCCGTGTAACTGTACCCCCTTTAACTGAACCCTCGTGCAACTTAACCCTCCATGCAACCCATCTCCCTCAAAACACTTTTCAGCCATTTCTTGCTAAAATTTTTTTATTTCTAAACTATTTTAAATTGACAATACTCTCCAAAATATCACTTGTGTATTATACAGTACACAATCACCCCATCTCCTCCAATTCGCAAATCCCATTACCCCTTTTTTTCAAATGTTAATCAAACATTTCCGATTGTAAAAGCATGTTTAACCATCTTGCTTGGAAAGGTATTCATAAGTACATGCTCTGAAAAGGTGCCAAGGAAAGTAATCACCCCAAACACGTCAATCAAACAATTAAAAAATGTGGGTTCTTTATATCATACCAGTTTTTTTTTTACGTGTAAATACAGTGTCTCAAGCATGGGTTTTTCTTGCGCAATTCATGTGTAATTGCATGTAAGTTTCGTGGTGCCTATTGCCTCAAGTGTATGTTTCCATGTAAGTTTCAGACTGTGTATACCCTCAGGTGTAAGTTTCTATGTAAGTTTCGGAGTGCCTATTAGCACACTACTGTTCCCAGATAAGGTACCCCCTCCCTCCCCTTAATCCCAACCCACTCCAATCATCAAACTACGATCGATTTAGTCTATCGAGTTATATTACAAATTCTATTATAAAAAGCTTTATTTCTTTTTCAATGATTTGTTTTCATTTAGAAAATTAGATTTAACGCATACCTACCTTCTTATTTTTCAATGACTCAATTTCTGTTCTATTTGCACATGTAGATGATGATCCATATCCTCCATTTCTTTCACTTTTAAAGTTTTAACATAATAAAATCTAATTTAGAACTGATAGATTATAGAGAAAAAAAAAACTTAAATATGAAAATAAAAATTCGACCTGAGCAGATGTTGTGAAATAGGAAGCATAGAATAGTTTTGCAACTTTGCGATTAACTAGATTCGCTAATTATTAGATTTGCTCAGGGGTCAATATCCTATATGTATATGTGGTGGGTTATCGGATGTTTCAAAGGCAGTATATTTGTATAAATGCTAATCTGGAACATATTAAGAACTGTAGTGAATAATTATTTTGCGTTTTTTTTTAATTAATAAGCTTTTTGAATGATTTACTCGATTGAATCATGAATCTACGCGCTATATCGTGAATCACTGGATTTAGGAAAACCAAACTAGTCTTAGAGCAAAAATCACTATTAATCACTAGCTAGAAGAACATCACTATGCAACATGAAAATCACTAGAAATAGTGATAAATCTCTAGGGGGTGGCAACCCTGAAAACCAAATAAGATAAGGGACGCTTGTAATATTAGGGGGGGGGGGGGGTTCCTAAAGTATATCCTATCTTAACTGATAATTCTGTATCTTAAATCGTTCGCTACAAAAACGTGTGCACCTCTGCCAACTCGAATTTTTATAGGTCATGGTTCTAACTCAAATTTGACTTTATTTTACTATTACATTCTAGCGGTTGTATGTCCTGTTTTTCACCGTTTTAAATTTCTGTTTTATTAATTTTCTTTCTTTAATATTATGATTAGATACGACTTTATCAAACAAATTTGACTTAACTTGAAATCTGCTGTTAAGTTCTTGGGTTAATAAATTACTAACTCTGTAGGTGCTTAGATCAAACAAAAAAATAAACCTAACATTGCTTCATATGACATAGCAGTATCGCTAGTCCATGTGTGTTGTAAGCGATGTCAGTTACAGGGTTTTTAAGAAGAGTAAACTATTTGACAATTTTCTTACCATTAACTTCCAGTTTCACAATCTTGCTGAGTCCTGCACCAAGACCATTAGAAGCTTCACATAGATAAGAGCCAGCATGAATTTTTCTTGTCGGCAAGAAACTGAGTGTGCCATTCGAAGTAACTTGAAGTCCAGAAGGCTCTATTCTTGGTATTTCTTCGAACTCATTTGAATATTCTACGGGAATAGAATATAAGACATAGTGTTATTACTGAAGCACTGCTATTACTGAACTCAAAGCCTGGTGCAAAGTATTTGGGATTAAAGTAAAAGTATTATTAAAAACGTAAATTTAGATTTTTTCCTCATTAAAGCAAAAATGAGACAGAAGCATTAAGGGTGGTTTGAAAGAGCGTGGTAGCTTCCATTCATGGTAATTTTTAGTCATTTTAATTTTGAGTTTATTAAAAATGGTTCAAATGAACCGACTATTTGGAGTAGGCTAGGCCTACTACTAATGAGTGTTTCTTGATTTTTTTTTTGCTCAACTAACAAAATTAGTATGTGCTTTCAAAGAATTTCCATGAAAATACATACCATCTTACTTTGTATCCGTAAGTTCTTTTTCGTGAAGGGTGAATGATTTCAGCTCAGCAGCATTGTGATTTTTTGTAACAGAAAAGAAAAAAATGTTCAAGATTTGTCTCGCTTTTATTAAAGGACAAATTAAAATTCTTTTCTCTGGGGGGAGGAGGGGCAACATCAAACTCATAAGGGGTAACTTGAGTATATTTTAGTTTTTACCTCAGTGTTTATTTCAAATCTTCATTTATAGTTTATGTCTGCTTCAAGTTTGGTATATTTTGTAAACTGATTTACATTAATTTTAAGTTTTAAAGTAGCTTTACACAATTCGTGATAAAACTATTTCCAAACTAATTTCTGTCTATTTTCAAGTATTATAATTTGACCTTTTGCCTTTGTATTGCAATAGTAGCCTAGAATCTGTAGTCCATAAGTGGATGGGTCTTATAATGCGAATTACGGCCGGTCAAAAATGCCATTTAGTGATATTCTTTGATTATTTTCTAGTCGCTTATGTTATAATTGTATAATAAGACTTGTAATTAATGACTAAGATACCTTAAGTGTTAAATTTTCAAAAATATCAATTAATATTCTGAAAAATATATTTTCTATATTTGGACATGAAATTCTATATTTGAAAATTCAAGTAATAACAACTCGGAAATTTTTGAACAAAAACTTTAGTAAAAATCCAAGGCATTTGTAGGCAACATATAGGCTAACATATTGAGTTTTGTCTTTACCGGACTCTTATAAAGGTAAAAAAAAAAAAATCAATAAGCAAGAAACATTTGAAAAGGCCGCGCCAGGTTGTTACTTGTCATTTAACCTGCAGAACGTATTGATATAAAATTCATTTACAGTCCCATACCGAATAACCCCTAAAAAATAAAGCGAGTACTAGCTTAAAAGTTTTGTTGCCAAAAAATGACGATGAGTGTTTACAAAAGAGCCGCCACCAGCAAAAACGATGTCTATGTACCATTGGCTGTATTAATCTCTACGATCAATCAAACAACTTGGTAAAGCGGGGGATATTGAATTCATTTGCCTTAGATCCCTTAAAAATTAATTCCATTGCATCGAAACCCAATATCATGGTAGTTATTTTTAGTTCTCAAGTCTGTGGGAATTCTCTTTACCAACGATCAACAGAACCTACAAAAGATTTTTTTTTCAATTCAAAAAGTTATGCAAACATTTTCTATATGAAAAGCATGTAGCAGGATAAAAAACATTTTTTTTTAGTAACTCAGCAATTTTTTGGTGATTTTTTTTTCCATTGAGGCACTTGCAATATGTAAGTCTTACGGAAATATTGTTTTGTTTTGTCTGTAGGCTTTTTCTTCTATTTGTTCTCAAGATTCCTGAAGAAATTTATAAAAGAGAACCAAATAATTATTGTGCATTTAGCATGAGTAGAAATACTGAACTTTACAAACATTTTAATGTTTAAGATAGCAGAGAAAAATTAACTTACAAGAAAAAATCGAGCTAATAGATGAAATTACAAAATCTCTGGAATTTAGTTGAACATGACTTGGTCGTTCTCAAATAAAAACAGATGTGTAAAGACGTTTGTATCCTATCATGGTACCAGAATTTTCATTGTGTGTTTAGTAATGTTTTCTTTGATTTAGAAATACAATGCTTAAATATACAATGTCATGTCATATATCCAAATTTCGATCTAAACTAAAAACCAGGCCAGGATTTATTTTAAAGTTGAAAGGTAATATTTAAAAATCCATACATGTTTAAAGTGCTTACCTAGCATTTTTTTCCATTTTATAAGAGGTTCTGGAAAGCCACTTGCAGCACAGTGGAGTTGGGAAGTCATCCCGTCCAAAAACTTCACTTCCTGCTTAGGCTCAATTGTCCATGATGGAGGCACTAGGGTAAAAATAGTTTTTGATCTTTTTGAAATCCATCTAAAGGCTAAATTTTTATTCCAAGCCAACCTGATGTCTACCTAATTTATATTTATAATGAATTTTAACCAAGTTTTAATTTGAGGTATATTGATTCCACTTATAGAACATTATATCCACTGAAATCGTTCTGTACAAAAAAATTACTAATTAGCCAATGGACATATACACTAATGAACAGTAAAAAGCTCGCATCTACACTTTATTTATCTACGATGATCACTTTAAGACATATCTGTATAGCCAAAATATTTCCAAAATAATTGATACTTGAATAATTTGTATCTTGAATGCTTAAATGCAGATTTCACAATCTGCTAGCTATCTGCTTCGCAATCAAAATTTTGAATTATCTTGATAAAATTTCTTAATAATGCATGTACAATAATTTCACTGTTTAACATTAATTAATTAAAAAAAAACTTTCCGAAAAATAAGTTTTCAAAGAAAAGTAAAGCCCACTTTAAACTTTAGCTCAGCAGATACAAATACCTGTTAAATTTCAAACTCAAAACGACCAGAAATTACTATTAAAGAAAATATGAAATCCAAAACGAACAGAAATTAAATAAACAATCATAGCAAAAACATGCAACAAGTAATAATATAATTGTATAAATAGATCTTAAAGCGAGTAATGCTTAGATTGAATATGAAAATCAAGCTTAAAAAAAAATATTTTGCTATTGAAGTATAAATGAAACTTAAAACGAACAGAAATTAAATGAACAATAAATGCAAACAAACATACAATAGATATTAATGTAAATGAATAAACAAATCTTAAAACAATTGAAACTTAAATTGAATATGCAAATCAAATTTGAAACGAACAAAAATCACTACAAACAAGAGATTGGGTATCGCCTCCTTCTCTCACTGTAAAAGTCTAAAACCTACTGCGTCATTGCCGCTTTACTGAAAACCAAATTTATGACAAATATTTTCTCTTTTGTACTTAATAATGAAAACAAACATTAAAATTATAGTAAAAATTTGAACTAATGAGCGTTCAGCATTTAACATCATTATACATCAAATATTCAGTTTAATTTATTAGTTGTTTCTAAATTTGCTCAAGACAAATATAGTTTCACTACAAATAAGAGTTTGGATACTGCCCCCTTCCTTAACTGTAAAAACCAAAAGCCTACTGCGTCTTTTCCAGTTCTTGCAGCATTGAAAATTAAAATAAAATTACAATGAAATAAATTATTGAACTGATGGATCTCTCAACAATTAACGTCATTATACATCAAATATTCAATTTGATGTTGTTTATATTTTCCAAGACTGTTCAAGACGCATACAGTTTTCAGTAAAGCGCCAATGACGCAGTGGGTTTTATACTTTACAGTGAGAGAAGGAGGCAATACCCAAACCCTTGTTTGTAGTAATCTTTGTTCGTTTCAAGCTTGATTTGCATATTCAATTTAAGTTTCACTCGTTTTAAGATTTATTTATTCATTTACATTAATATCTATTGTACGTTTGTTTGCATTGAAGGTTTATTTGCTTTCTGTTCGTTTTAAGTTTCATTTATACTTAAATAGCAAAATATTTTTTTTCGTTTTAAATTTTAATTTTCAATCTAAGCATTACTCGCTTTAAGATCTATTCATTCAATTATATTATTACTTGTTGCATATTTTTGCTATGATTGTTTATTTAATTTCTGTTCGTTTTGGGTTTCATTTATTCTTTAATAGTAATTTCTGGTCGTCTTGAGTTTGAATTTTAACAGGTATTGATATCTGCTGAGTTAAAGTTTAAATGGCCTTTACTTTTCTTTGAAAAACTTATTTTTGGAAAGTATTTTTTTAAATTAATTTTTGTTCGTTTTTGATTGCAAAAAGTACCAAGTTTTTAAAAATTCATTATTTCAAAATCAAACTTTTAAAAACAAAATTAAATGTTCGTCAAAGTATCAAAACTGGCATCAAAGTAACAATATAAAAGTGAAAAAATGGGTTTGTGTCAGCCTCGGAGTTTTTATTATCTGTTGGTTGAACTATTTTTAACAAATGGCAATCTCAAAATTTTATCAGATGGGGTTGGGGAAAAAGGGCGTGGGGGGGGGGCTAATTGGCATTCGGTCTCTTTTGACTTTTTTAAATTGAACTAGAACTTTGTATTTTCAATCAAATGAGCCCTCTCTAAATTTTATACTAGCATCCCTTCTATAAGAACCATATATACTCCAAGAGCATAACTTAAAACGCCTGTCCCTGGGCCCTGGGGGGCTGTGTCGACCCCGGAGTTTTAATATCTGATGTTTGAACTATTTTAACAAAATAGTCACCTCAAATTTTATCGGATGGGTTTATCCAGCTGATAAATCCAAAGATCACTTTTGACTCTTAAAAAGTGAATTACAACTTTCAATTTCCAATCAAATGAGCCCCCTATGAAGTCTATACGAGCATCCCTTCTGTAACAGCCAAATATACCCCCAGGGCATAACTTACAGCGCCAACCCCAGGGTCGTGGGGGGCTGCGTGCGGGGGGATAGTTGCCCTCTGATCTCTTTTGACTCTTAAAAACTGAACTAGGACTTGCAATTTCCAATCAAATGAGCCCTCTCTGAAGTTTATACGAGCATCCCATCTACAACAACTGTATAAGCCAATCCCTGAAGGATTATGTCGAGCTTGGAACCACTTTGAAAAAAAGGTTCTCTCAAAGTTCTTATCGGGTGGATTTGAGGAAAATAGGGCGTGGAGAGGGGGGGGGCTAGTTGCACTCCACATCCCTTCCATAAAAACTATATATGCCCCCAGAGCATTACTTACAACGTCTGCCTCCGGGCCCTGGGGGGTTGTGTCGACCCCGGAGTTTTCATTATATGATCTTTGAACTATTAAAAACAAATGGCTATCTCGAAGTTCTCATCGGATGGGTTTGAGGAAAAAAGGGCATGGAGGAGGGGAGGGTCTAGTTGCCCTCCGATATCTTTTGACTCTTTAAAAGTGAACTAGAACTTTGAATTTCGAATTAAATTAGCTCTCTCCAAAGTTTGTACGAGCATACCTTCCATATGAACCATATAAGCAGTATCGTAGTAATAGATATCAACCATACATGGAATTGCACAAGAATATGCACTACAGTATCACGTGGACATTTTTAAAAAGCTGGCAAACCTATAAAATGGGCAAACATGTTTTGAGAGTATAGTCAAGGTTGTATAAGACAATCATACTGTTTTTTTTACTATTTGTATCAACCATACATAGAATTGCACAAGAATATGCACTACAGTATCACGTGGACATTTTAAAAAGCGAGATATTTATTATAAATTTGGAACAATATCAATCTTTGGAAATGGTTAACGATAACAAACATGTTTTCAACCAGATGGGTTTTTGAAGCACATTCAGCATGGCGTGTTTTATTTTTTTCTTTTTTTGGTAATTGACGTTTTTTCTGATAACAAGTACCATTCATTGCGGTCATAGCTCTAAAAAAAGGGTTTAGCATTTTCGAATTGGACTGTACGAATGATCTTATTTGAATAATAGGGAAAAAACAGAGTTGGATAACATTCGTGAATTGGATCGTATGAAGGTGGAGAAAAAAAAAGAGTTAAACTGATTAGCAGTTAAGGTAACCCCGAAGGGCTTGTTAACTCAGGCGATTTATTATAAATTTGAGACAACATCAATCTATGAAAATGGTTAACGATGATAGAATGACATTGTGAGTTGACCTAGCTTTACCTCACCAATGTGTTCTGTATAATACACAAGTGGTGTTTGAACAGTGTTGTCAATTTAAAATAGGGTCTAACGTCAAAGTATACTAAAAAGATGATATTAAGAGAGATGTATATGGCAAGAAAAGAATTTTAATAACGGACAGCTTTACTTCTTTGATGTGTTCTGTATAATACACAAGTCGTAGGGCGATGGCAGCGGGGTGTCTTAGAGTACTTATAGTGCTGTACTGCGGGCCGAATTGCTTGCGAAAAAACCCGAATGAATGAGTTGAAATAAAATTTTTAACTAGAAATGGCTGAAAAGTGATGTCTTAGCGTAGTTATAGTGTGACAGTGGGGGGCGAATTGCTAGCGAAAAACCCAACCGAATGAGTTGAAATAAAATTTTTAACGAGAAATGGCTGAAAAATGTTTTGGGGGAGATGGGTTGATGGCAGAAGGATAGGTGTGTGTTGTCTGAAATCTATGATTTGGGATGGGCGGTTTGCTATTTTGGACTTTTCTGAGCTAGGTTTCTGAGTATTTCGTAGGTGTGTGTTTTCTGAAACTTATGATTTGAGATGTGTAGTTTGCTATTTTCGGCTTTTATGAGCTAGGTCTCCTAGTATTTCGTAGGTGTGTGTTGTCTGAAACTTATGATTTGGGGTATGTAAATTACTATTTAGGACTTTTCTGAACTAAGGTTTCTTAGTATTTCGTAGGTGTGTGTTGTCTGAAATTTATGATTTAGGGTGTGTAATTTGCTATTTTCGACTTTTCTTAGCCAGATTTCTTTGTATTTCGTAGGTGTGTGTTGTCTAAAACCTATGATTTGGGATCATTAGTTTGCAATATCCTGCTTTTCTGAGCTAGGTTTCATAGCCTTTTGTAGGTGTGTGTTGTCTGAAACCTATGATTTGGGATGCTATTTGGGCTTTTCAGAGCCAGCTTTCTTAGTCTCTCATAGGTGTGTGTTGTCTGAAACCTACAATTTGGGGTGGGTAGTTTGCTATTTCTGGCTTTTCAGAGCTAGGTTTCTTAGTCTCTCATAGGTGTGTGTTGTCTGAAACCTACAATTTGGGGTGGGTAGTTTGCTATTTCTGGCTTATATGAACTAGGTTTCCTAGTATTTTGTAGGTGTGTGTTGTCTGAAACTTATGATTTGGGGTATGTAAATTACTATTTCGGGCTTTTCTGAGCTAGATTTCTTAGTCTTTCGTTGGTGTGTGTTGTCTGAGACTTATGATTTGGGAGGTGTAGTTTGCTATTTTTGACGTTGCTGAGTTAGATTTCTTAGCCTTTCATAGGTGTGTGTTGTCTGAAACTTATGATTTGGGATGTGTAGTTTGCTATTTTTGACTTTGCCGAGCTAGGTTTCTTAGTATTCCGTACGTGTGTGTTGTCTGAAACTTATGATTTGAGATGTGTAATTTGCTATTTCCGGCTTTTATGAGCTAGGTCTCCTAGTATTTCGTAGGTGTGTGTTGTCTGAAACTTATCATTTGGGGTATGTAAATTACTATTTCGGGCTTTTCTGAGCTAAGGTTTCTTAGTATTTTGTAGGTGTGTGTTGTCTGAAACTTATGATTTGGGGTATGTAAATTACTATTTCGGGCTTTTCTGAGGTAGATTTATTAGTCTTTCGTTAGTGTGTGTTGTCTGAAACTTATGATTTGGGATGTATAGTTTGCTATTTTTGACTTTGCTGAGTTAGATTTCTTAGCCTTTCATAGGTGTGTGTTGTCTGAAACTTATGATTTGGGATGTGTAGTTTGCTATTTTTGACTTTGCCGAGCTAGGTTTCTTAGTATTTCGTAGGTGTGTGTTGTCTGAAAATTATGATTTGAGATGTGTAATTTGCTATTTCCGGCTTTTATGAGCTAGGTCTCCTAGTATTTCGTAGGTGTGTATTGTCTGAAACTTATGATTTGGGGTATGTAAATTACTATTTCGGGCTTTTCTGAGCTAAGGTATCTTAGTATTTCATAGGTGTGTGTTGATTGAAACTTATGATTTGGGGTGGGTAGTTTGCTATTTCTGGCTTTTCAGAGCTAGGTTTCTTAGTCTCTCATAGGTGTGTGTTGTCTGAAACCTACAATTTGGGGTGGGTAGTTTGCTATTTCTGGCTTTTATGAGCTAGGTCTCCTAGTATTTCGTAGGTGTGTATTGTCTGAAACTTATGATTTGGGGTATGTAAATTACTATTTCGGGCTTTTCTGAGCTAGGTTTCTTAGTCTTTCGTAGGTATGTGTTGTCTGAAACCTATAAAAATAAACTATTTCCGTAAAATCTGAGCTAATAAGGGTTTTTGACCGTAAACTCTAGTTTTGTGTAAGAAAATTATGGAAAATACATTTCGCTGACTCATGGGTGAAACTTAAGTCCAGTTATGGATCGAAAAGTAAACTATTTCTATAAAATCTGAGCTAATAAGGGTTTTTGACCATAAACTATAGTTTTTTGCAAGAAAATTATGGAAAATACAATTCTCTGGTTTAAATGTGAAACTTAAGTCCAGTTATGAATCGAAAAATAAACTATATCTGTAAAATCTGAGCTAATGAGGGTTTTTGACCGTAAACCCTAGTTATTTTTGTAAGAAAATTATGGAAAATACAATTCTCTGGTTCAAATGTGAAACTTAGGTCCATTTTGGATTGAAAAATAAAACTATTTCCGTAAAATCTAAGCTAATAAGGGTTTTTGACCGTGAACTCTAGTTTTTTTGTAAGAAAATTATGGAAAATACAATTCTCTGGTTCAAATGTGAAACTTAGGTCCATTTTGGATTGAAAAATAAAACTATTTCCGTAAAATCTAAGCTAATAAGGGTTTTTGACCGTGAACTCTAGTTTTTTTGTAAGAAAATTATGGAAAATACAATTCGTTGGCTCATGGGTGAAACTTAAGTCCAGTTATGGATCGAAAAATAAACTATTTCTATAAAATCTGAGCTAATAAGGGTTTTTGACCGTAAACTCTAGTTTTTTGTAAGAAAATTATGGAAAATACAATTCTCTGGTTCAAATTTGAAACTTAAGTCCAGTTTTGGATCGAAAAATAAACTATTTCTGTAAAATCTGAGCTAATGAGGGTTTTTGACCGTAAACACTAGTTTTTTTTTGTAAGAAAATTATGGAAAATACAATTCTCTGGTTCAAATGTGAAACTTATGTCCATTTTGGATCGAAAAATAAAACTATTTGCGTAAAAACCGAGCTAATGAGGGTTTTTGACCGTAAACTCTAGTTTTTTGTAAGAAAATTATGGAAAATACAATTCTCTGGTTCAAATGTGAAACTTGGGTCCATTTTGGATCGAAAAATAAAAGTATTTCCGTAAAATCTAAGCTAATAAGGGTTTTTGACCGTGAACTCTAGTTTTTTTTGTAAGAAAATTATGGAAAATACAATTCGTTGGCTCATGGGTGAAACTTAAGTCCAGTTATGGATCGAAAAATAAACTATTTCTATAAAATCTGAGCTAATAAGGGTTTTTAACCGTAAACTCTAGTTTTTTGTAAGACAATTATATAAAATACAATTCGCTGGTTCAAATGTGAAACTTAAGTCTATTTTTGGATCGAAAAATAAAGCTATTTCCGTAAAATCTGAGCTAATAAGGGTTTTTGACCGTAAACTCTAGTTTTTTTGTAAGAAAATTATGGAAAATACAATTCTCAGGTTCAAATGTGAAACTTAGGTCCATTTTAGATCGAAAAATAAAAGTATTCCCGTAAAATCTAAGCTAATAAGGGTTTTTGACCGTAAACTCTAGTTTTTTGTAAGAAAATTATGGAAAATACAATTCTCTGGTTCAAATGTGAAACTTAGTTCCAGTTATGGATCGAAAAATAAACTATTTCTGTAAAAGCTGAGCTAATAAGGGTTTTTGACCGTAAACTCTAGTTTTTTATAAGGAAATTATGGAAAATACAATTCTCTCGTTCAAATGTGAAACTTAAGTCTATTTTTGGATCGAAAAATAAAACTATTTCCGTAAAATCTGAGCTAATAAGGGTTTTTGACCGTAAACTCTAGTTTCTCGTAAGAAAATTATGGAAAATACAATTCTCTAGTTCAAATGTGAAACTTAGGTCCAGTTTTGGATACTCATAATGATGAGGACTGATGGTTCTAATTCAATATTTTTTCATAAAAAAAACTATTTTTTTAAAAACTTCAAAATTATTCAACTTTATTTATCTTTTATCTTTTTTTGTACGTATCTTAAAATGACAAAATATGCTTACGGCTCTAACAATTGTACTCTATGATTGGTCAGAGATACGATGTGGCTTTCCCACTGGTATTCTATGTCCGGTTATCGACACTACCTAGTTCATTGCATGTATTAAATCAGTATTCTTTACGCAGTGGAACGATAAACACATAAGTCATATCTTTAAAAAAAAGTGAAGATGGAGCATTTTAATAAAGTGTGTTCACATAACAAGGTTACTGTAGCGTTGAATGCCGACAAGGAGAAGTATTTAAACTATGAAACAAGTACAAGTGGTAGCACTATTGGAAATGTATGCATGTATTGTCATGACAGTAAGGAATTAAATTTCTTTGGAATACCGAAAAAATTCAACTCTTATGTTGGTGGTTATGCGACATTGAGATCTCCAGAGATGATTGCACTCAAAGAGAATGCCAACATAAAAATAATCGTTGATGATAGAGGACAACTCCTTGCTACTGTTGCAGGTAACACATTACCTACTGATACATCCAATCGTCAGCTTTCAGATATTAGCATTCAACGGAAGGTCAATAAAAGAAAGGCCTACTCTTCTACTAATATCGTAAACCATATCTTGTCTACGTGCCGAAACTGTTACCTGTGTAAAAATAATGTGATAATAGACAGTGAAATTGCCAGAAAAATAAAAAGGGCATTGTCAGAAAAAGATCACTATGGAATATAAAGATGAATCGATGAAAAACAAAGCACCAGCAAACATTACTACCATTGATCAAACAGTCAATGAACCAAATAATACCAAAGACGAAAAGCATATTGAGCCTGTTGATGAGACACCAGTAAAAATTGTGTATGACTCAAAATGGAATAATGATTATTCTACTGATTACGCACTAAGAGAAGACAATAGCTACAATATCAAGAGAGAACATGGTGAAATATTTTATGGAACAGATTCAAAATGTCCAAAGTTAATCATTGATATAAATAATGTATCATAATATATTTTTGTATTAATATTCTACATACCATTATTTCATTAAAAATATTACATTGGTATGTGTTCATTATTTTTAGAGTAAGCTAGCATATCAAACGTTTAGAGTGCCTATTAAAACATCAGAGATGTAAGAAAAGGAATTTGCATACATCTATTGTCAGACACATGGGATAACATTGACAAAATCTAGGTATCAGAATGAATAAATTCCATATCAACATCCATTGTTGGATATGTCATTATGAAAAAATTGTAAGTAAGTAAGTAAATAAGTAAGTAAGTAACAAACTCTTTCTTGAATTCACCTCTTGGATACACAATACAGAAATTTAATTCAGGAAATTATGAAAAAAAAATTGAACAAATTCTTTATTAACATTCATTATCGATTGAAGTCGCTTCCTAGACAGATAATACAGCAATTTCACAAAATCTAAGTATAAGAGTGATTAAATTCTATATCAACATCCATTTCTCGGATAAATAGGTTAACAATCTAATTGTTAGAGTGAATAAATTTTATTTATCAACATCTTTTGTCAGATACACCAGATAAAATTGACAGAATCTAAGTGTCAGAGTGAATAATTTTTTTTTTATCAACATCCTTTGTCAGATACATCAAATAAAATTGACAAAATCTAAATTTTAGAATGAATAAATGCTTTAACAACATCCTTTATCGGATATGTCGGATAAAATTGACAAAATCTAAGTATCAGAGTGACTAAATTCTATATCAGCATTCTTTTCTCGGATACATAGGATAAAATATCGGATAAAATTGACAAATTTTAAGTATCAGATTGATCTTTTATCAACATCTTTTATCAGTTACAACAAGTATAATTAAAAAAATCTAAATATCAGAGTGAATAAATGCTTTTTCAGCATCCTTTGTCGGATATGTTGAATAAAATATGCAAAGTCGACATAGATTTATTTCATTTTTTAAGGTTAATTTAGACGAGGTTACGTGCGCAAACGTAACCTGATTCTGAAAAAGCATTTATTCACTCTGATATTTAGATTTTGTTAATTATAATTGTTGTAACTGATAAAAGATGTTGATAAAAAATCAATCTGATACTTAGATTTTGTCAATTTTATCCGATATTTTATCCTATGTATCCGAGAAAAGGATGCTGATATAGAATTTAGTCACTCTGATACTTAGATTTTGTCAATTTTATCCGACATATCCGATAAAGGATGGTGTTAAAGCATGTATTCATTCTGAAATTTAGATTTTGTCAATTCTATTTGATATATCTGACAAAGGATGTTGATAAAAAAAATTATTCACTCTGACACTTAGATTCTGTCAATTTTATCCGATCTATCTGACAAAAGATGTTGATAAATAAAATTTATTCACTCTAACACTTAGATTTTGTTAACTTTTTCCTATGTATCCGAGAAATGGATGTTGATATAGAATTTAATCACTCTTATACTTAGATTTTGTGAAATTGCTGTATTGTCTGTCTAGGAAGCGACTTCAATCGATAATGAATGTTAATAAAGAATTTGTTCAATTTTTTTTTCATAATTTCCTGAATTAAATTTCTGTATTGTGTATCCAAGAGGTGAATTAAAGAAAGAGTTTGTTACTTACTTACTTACTTACTTACTTAACATTTTTTCATAATGATATATCCAACAATGGATGTTGATATGGAATTTATACATTCTGATACCTAGATTTTGTCAATGTTATCCCATGTGTCTGACAATAGATGTATATAAATTCCTTTTCTTACATCTCCGATGTTTTAATAGACATTCTAAACGTTTGATATGATAGCTTACTCTAAAAATAATGAACACACAACAATGTAATATTTTTAATGAAATAATGGTATGTAGAATATTAATACAAAAATATATTATGATACATTATTAATATCAATGATTAACTTTGGACATTTTGAATCTGTTCCATAAAATAGTTCACCATGTTCTCTCTTGATATTGTAGCTATTGTCTTCTCTTAGTAAGTAATTAGTAGAATAATCATTATTCTATTTTGAGTCATACACAATTTTTACTGGTGTCTCATCAACAGGCTCAATATGCTTTTCGTCTTTGGTATAATTTGGTTCATTGACTGTTTGATCAATGGTAGTAATGTTTGCTGGTGCTTTGTTTTTCATCGATTCATCTTTATATTCCATAGTGATATTTTCTGACCATGCCCTTTTTATTTTTCTGGCAATTTCACTGTCTATTATCACATTATTTTTACAGAGGTAACAGTTTCGGCACGTAGACAAGATATGGTTTACGATATTAGTAGAAGAGTAGGCCTTTCTTTTATTGACCTCCCGTTGAATGCTAATACCCGAAAGCTGAAGATTGGATGCATCAGTAGGTAATGTGTTACCTGCAACAGTAGCAAGGAGTTGTCCTCTATCATCAACGATTATTTTTATGTTGGCATTCTCTTTGAGTGCAATCATCTCTGGAGATCTCAATCTCGCATAACCACCAACATAAGAGTTGAATTTTTTCGGTATTCCAAAGAAATTTAATTCCTTACTGTCATGACAATGCATGCATACATTTCCAATAGTGCTACCATTTGTACTTGTTTCATAGTTTAAATACTTCTCCTTGTCGGCATTCAATGCTACAATAACCTTGTTATGTGAACACACTTTGTTAAAATGCTCCATCTTCACTTTTTTTAAAGATATGGCTTATGTGTTTATCGTTCCACTGCGTAAAGAATACTGATTTAATACATGCAATGAACTAGGTAGTGTCGATAACCGGACATAGAATACCAGTGGGAAAGCCACATCGTATCTCTGACCAATCATAGAGTACAATTGTTAGAGCCGTAAGCATATTTTGTCATTTTAAGATACGTACAAAAAAAGATAAAAAATAAATAAAGTTGAATAATTTCGAAGTTTAAAAAAAAATAGTTAGTTTTTATGAAAAAAATATTGAATTAGAATCATCAGTCCTCATCATTATGAGTATCCAAAACAGGACTTAAGTTTCACATTTTAACTAGAGAATTGTATTTTCCATAATTTTCTTACAAGAAACTAGAGTTTACGGTCAAAAACCCATATTAGCTCAGATTTTACGGAAATAGTTTTATTTTTCGATCCAAAAATAGACTTAAGTTTCACATTTGAACCAGAGAATTGTATTTTCCATAATTTTCTTATAAAAAACTAGAGTTTACGGTCAAAAACCCTTATTAGCTCAGCTTTTACAGAATTAGTTTATTTTTCGATCCATAACAGGACTTAAGTTTCACATTTGAACCAGAGAATTGTATTTTCCATAATTTTCTTACAAAAAACTAGAGTTTACGGTCAAAAACCCTTATTAGCTTAGATTTTACGGGAATACTTTTATTTTCCGATCCAAAATGGACCTAAGTTTCACATTTGAACCTGAGAATTGCATTTTCCATAATTGTCTTACAAAAAAACTAGAGTTTACGGTCAAAAACCCTTATTAGCTCAGATTTTACGGAAATAGTTTTATTTTCCGATCCAAAAATAGACTTAAGTTTCACATTTGAACCAGAGAATTGTATTTTCCATAATTTTCTTATAAAAAACTACAGTTTACGGGTAAAAACCCTTATTAGCACAGATTTTACAGAAATAGTTTATTTTTCGATCCATAACTGGACTTGAGTTTCAAATTTGAACCAGAGAATTGTATTTTCCATAATTTTCTTACAAAAAAAAACTAGAGTTTACGGTCAAAAACCCTTATTAGCTTAGATTTTACGGGAATACTTTTATTTTTCGATTCCTAACTGGACTTAAGTTTCACATTTGAACCAGAGAATTGTATTTTCCATAATTTTCTTACAAAAAACTAGAGTTTACTGTCAAAAACCTTCATTAGCTCTGATTTTACGGAAATAGTTTTATTTTTCGATCCAAAATGGACTTAAGTTTCACATTTGAACCATAGAATTGTATTTTCCATAATTTTCTTACAAAAAAAAACTAGAGTTTACGGTCAAAAACCCTCATTAGCTCAGATTTTACAGAAATAGTTTATTTTTCGATTCCTAACTGGACTTAAGTTTCACATTTGAACCAGAGAATTGTATTTTCCATAATTTTCTTACAAAAAACTAGAGTTTACTGTCAAAAACCTTCATTAGCTCTGATTTTACGGAAATAGTTTTATTTTTCGATCCAAAATGGACTTAAGTTTCACATTTGAACCAGAGAATTGTATTTTCCATAATTTTCTTACAAAAAAACTAGAGTTTACGGTAAAAAACCCTCATTAGCTCAGATTTAACAGAAATAGTTTATTTTTCGATTCCTAACTGGACTTAAGTTTCACATTTGAACCAGAGAATTGTATTTTCCATAATTTTCTTGCATAAAGCTATAGTTTATGGTCAAAAACTCTTATTAGCTCAGATTTTATAGAAATAGTTTATTTTTCGATCCATAACTGGACTTAAGTTTCACCTATGAGTCAGCGAAATGTATGTTCCATAATTTTCTTACACAAAATTAGAGTTTACGGTCAAAAACCCTTATTAGCTCAGATTTTACGGAAATAGTTTATTTTTATAGGTTTCAGACAACACATACCTACGAAAGACTAAGAAACCTAGCTCAGAAAAGCCCGAAATAGTAATTTACATACCCCAAATCATAAGTTTCAGACAACACATACCTACGAAATACTAGGAGACCTAGCTGATAAAAGCCAGAAATAGCAAACTACCAACCCCAAATTGTAGGTTTCAGACAACACACACCTATGAGAGACTAAGAAACCTAGCTCTGATAAGCCAGAAATAGCAAACTACCCACCCCAAATCATAAGTTTCAGACAACACACACCTACGAAATACTAAGAAACCTTAGCTCAGAAAAGCCCGAAATAGTAATTTACATACCCCAAATCATAAGTTTCAGACAACACACACCTACAAAATACTAGGAGACCTAGCTCATAAAAGCCGGAAATAGCAAATTACACATCTCAAATCATAAGTTTCAGACAACACACATCTACGAAATACTAAGAAACCTAGCTCGGCAAAGTCAAAAATAGCAAACTACACATCCCAAATCATAAGTTTCAGACAACACACACCTATGAAAGGCTAAGAAATCTAACTCAGCAAAGTCAAAAATAGCAAACTACACATCCCAAATCATAAGTTTCAGACAACTCACACCTACGAAAGACTAAGAAATCTAGCTCAGAAAAGCCCGAAATAGTAATTTACATACCCCAAATCATAAGTTTCAGACAACACACACCTACGAAATACTAGGAGACCTAGCTCATAAAAGCCAGAAATAGCAAACTACCCACCCCAAATTGTAGGTTTCAGACAACTCACACCTATGAGAGACTAAGAAACCTAGCTCTGAAAAGCCAGAAATAGGAAACTACCCACCTCAAATCATAAGTTTCAGACAACACACACCTACGAAATACTAAGAGACTTAGCTCAGAAATGCCCGAAATAGTAATTTACATACCCCAAATCATAAGTTTCAGACAACACACACCTACGAAATACTAGGAGACCTAGCTCATAAAAGCCGGAAATAGCAAATTACACATCGCAAATCATAAGTTTCAGACAACACACACCTACGAAATACTAAGAAACTTAGCTGGGCAAAGTCAAAAATAGCAAACTACACTTCCCAAATCATAAGTTTCAGACAACACACACCTACGAAATACTAGGAGACCTAGTTCATAAAAGCCAGAAATAGCGAACTACCCACCCCAAATTGTAGGTTTCAGACAACACACACCTATGAGAGACTAAGAAACCTAGCTCTGAAAAGCCAGAAATAGCAATTTACATACCCCAAATTGTAGGTTTCAGACAACACACACCTATGAGAGACTAAGAAACCTAGCTCTGAAAAGCCCAAATAGCATCCCAAATCATAGGTTTCAGACAACGCACACCTACAAAAGGCTATGAAACCTAGCCCAGAAAAGCAGGATATTGCAAACTAAAGATCCCAAATCATAGGTTTCAGACAACACACACAGCTACGAAATACTAAGAAATCTGGCTAAGAAAAGTCGGAAATAGCAAATTACACACCTCAAATCATAAGTTTAAGACAACACACACCTACGAAATACTAAGAAACCTTAGTTCAGAAAAGCCCGAAATAGTAATTTACATACCCCAAGTCATAAGTTTCAGACAACACACACAGCTACGAAATACTAAGAAATCTGGCTCATAAAAGCCAGAAATAGCAAATTACACATCTCAAATCATAAGTTTCAGACAACACACACCTACGAAATACTAAGAAACTAGCTCAGCAAAGTCAAAAATAGCAAACTACACATCCCAAATCATAAGTTTCAGACAACACAGACCTACGAAATACTAAAAAACCTAGCTCAGAAAAGTCCAAAATAGCAAATCGCCCATCCCAAATCATAGGTTTCAGACAACACACACCTATCCTTCGGCCATCAACCCATCTCCCCAAAACATTTGTCAGCCATTTCTCGGTAAAAATTTTATTTCAACTCATTTATTTGGGGTTTTCGCTGGCAATTCGCCCCCCACTACCACACTACAACTACGTTAAGACATCCTTCTGCCATCAATCCATCTCCCCCAAAACACTTTTCAGCCATTTCTAGTTAAAAATTTTATTTCAACTCATTCATTCGGGTTTTTTCGCAAGCAATTCGGCCCCACAGTACAGCACTATAAGTACTCTAAGACACCCCGCTGCCATCACCCCACCACTTGTGTATTATACAGAACACATCGAAGAAGTAAAGCTATCCGTTATTAAAATTCTTTTCTTGCCATCTACATCTCTCTTAGTATCATCTTTTTAGTATACTATAACGTTAGACCCTATTTTAAATTGATAACACTGTTCAAACACCACTTGTGTATTATACAGAACACATCGGTGAGGTAAAGCTAGGTCAACTTACAATGTCATTCTATCATCGTTAACCATTTTCATAGATTGATGTTGTCTCAAATTTATAATAAATTGCCTGAGTTAAGGTAAGCCCTTCGGGGTTACCTTAACTGCTAATCAGTTTAACTCTTTTTTTTTCTCCACCTTCATACAATCCAATTCCCGAATGTTATCCAGCTCTGTTTTTTTCCCTATTATTCAAATAAGATCATTCGTACAGTCCAATTCGCAAATGCTAAACCTTTTTTTTTCTCCACCTTCATACGATCCAATTCGCAAATGCTAAACCTTTTTTTTAGAGCTATGATCGCAATGAATGGTACTTGTTATCAGAAAAAACGTCAATTGCCAAAAAAAAGAAAAAAATAAAACACGCCATTCTGAATAATCTTCAAAAACCCATCTGGTTGAAAACATGTTTGTTATCGTTAACCATTTCCAAAGATTGATATTGTTCCAAATTTATAATAAATATCTCGATTTTTAAAATGTCCACGTGATATTGCTGTGCATATTCTTGTGCAATTCCATGTATGGTTGATATCAATAACAAAAAGCCAGTCTGATTGTCTTACACAACCTTGACTATACTCTCAAAACGTGTTTGGCCACTTTATAGGTTTGCCAGCTTTTTAAAAATGTCCACGTGATACTGTAGTGCATATTCTTGTGCAATTCCATGTATAGTTGATATCTATTACTACGATACTACTCATATATGTCCCCAGAGCAATGCTCAGGGTTGTCGTTTAGGGGTGGCAAGGGGGGGGGCATTTACCCCTCCCCCAATAAACGTGGAGAAAAAAAAATATATTATACATCCCATGCCCTTTGATTATCCAGATATGAACCCCTCCCCCCCCCCCAATAAAAATGCTGGAGATTTGCCACTGGAAATGCTTACAACGCCTGCCCCGGGCCCTGGGGGGTTGTATCGACACAAGAGTTTTTTTTATCTCACCTTTGAGCTATTTTTAACGAAATGTCCATACGTAAAGGAGTTTTTGTTATATGATCTTTGAACTATTTTTAACAAAATGGCCACCTCAAATTTTTTATCAGATGTGTTTGGGGGGAAAGGACTTGAGGGGGGAAGGCTAGTTGCCCTCCGATTACTTTTGACTCTTAAAAAGGGCACTAGAACTCTCGACTTCCAATCGAATGAGCCCCGCTTTGAAGATTATACGGCGAACCCTTCTATATGAAGTGCCTCTGAGTAAAAATAAATGGAGCGTGGGGGGAGGCTAACTGCCCTCTGATCACTTTTGACTCTTAAAAAGTGAATTAAAACTTCCAATTTCCAATCAAATGACCCTCTATGACGTTTATACGAACATCCCTTCCATAACAATATATGCCCCCATGGCATAACTTACAACGCCATTCCCCAGGCCCTGGGGGGCTGTTTCGACACCGGAGTTCTTGTTATCTGAACTTTTAACTTTTTTAACAAAATTTATATCTCAAAATTTTTATCTGATGCCTTTAAGGCATGGGGGGGAGCTAGTTGCCCTCTGATCTCTTTTGACTCTTAAAAAGTGAACAAGACCTTTCAATATCCAATCAAATGAGCCCTCTCCGAAGTTTATACGAGCATCCCTTCCATAAAAGCTATATATGACCCCGGGGCATAACTTAAAACGCCTGCCCCTGGGCCCTGGGGGTTTTGTCGACACCGGAGTGTTTGTTGTATGATCTTTGAACTATTTTTAACAAAATAGCTATCTCAAAATTTTTATCGGATGCATTTGGGAAAAAAGGGCGTGGGGGTTGGTTACCCTTCGATGTCTCTTGACGCTTGAAAAGTGAACTAGGACTTTCAATTTTCAATCAAATGAGCCCTCTCTGAAGTTTATTCAAGTATTTCTTCCATAGGAACCATATAAACCCCAGGGCATAACTTATAACCCTTGCCCTGAAGACTGCGGTGGGAGTGTTCCTGCTCAAAGATATAGCTTCCTAAACTTTCAACTACCTTGAACAAAATGGTTATCCCAAAATTTTTATTGGATGTGTTTCGGGAAATGGTGGGCGTGGAATGGGTGTTAATTTCCTTCCAATCACTTTCGAGTATTAAAAAGGGCACTAGCCATTTAAATTTCCAATCGAATGAAGCCTTTTTGAAGTTTCTACGACAAAACTTTCTATAAAAACCTTATATGCCCCTAGGGCATAATTTACAACCCTTGCCCTGAGGGCTATGGGGGGGGTGTCATCTTCAAAGACCTAATTTCCAGAACTTTCAACTAAGTTGAGCAAAATGGCTATTTCAAAATTTTGATTGGATGTGTTTGGGGGAAAGATGGGGGTGAGAGGGGGGTTAGTTACTCTCCAATCAATTTTGACTATTAAAAAGGGCACCAGCCCTTTGAATTTCCAATCCAATGAGCCCTTTTTGAAGTTTGCCCCTAGTTCCCTTTTTGAAGTTATGCCCCAAGGGCATAACTTACAATCCTTGCCCTTCAGGGTTGTGGGGGGATTGTCCTCCTCAAGAAGATTATTTCTATGTGGAAATCAACTACGTAGAACAAAATGGCTATCTCAACATTTTGATTGGATGGGTTTGGGGAAATGGTGGGGGTGAAAGGGGTGTTAGTTGGCTTCCAATCACTTTTGAACCTTAAATGGGGCACTAGAACTCTCGATTTGCAATCGAATGAGCCCCTTCCGAAGTTTATGCGACGACCCTTCCATACGAAGTGCCTCTTGGAAAAATAAATAAATAATAAAACATTAGAGCCGTATGGCCTTTCCTATAGGCGACGCTGTAGCGTTGTCTCTGATAAGTGACACTACCACTGCTACCATTACTGACAATTCAATGCAGCACCAGGCCACCTGAGGCCAAAATGGCAGCGCACGGTCCGCTCCACCCCGAACTATTCAAAGCCTCCCCTCTTTACGCTTTCCTACGAAGTTCCAATTTACCTTAAATCTTTCCTTACCACCTCCTCCCACCCCATTCGGGGACGACCTGCTTTTCGTTTGGCCCTAGAGGGTTGCCAAGACCATCATTGGCAGTCGGTCAACCTTCAACCACAAAATATATCCTAGCCATCCCTGACTTACTCTCATTATAGCCCTAGAAATCAAAACAGAAATCAAAACAGTGCTTCGAATCAAGTAAGAAATCAATTTTTCATAAGATTTACTGTTTGAAATACAGTCAGTCAGACGGAAACCCATAATAATCTATAGACAATTTGTCTGGTACACATTTAATAAATTCGTCTCCGTCTTTTGGGGCACCCACGTTTCAGAACTGTATTTGACCATTGTCATCACTATACCTTCCAATATTATAATCTTGATTCAGAGACATCTTCCTATTCTTCCGAACTCATTTAAACAGTGAAAAAACAACCCCGAGTCTTGGATATTCTACTTTTAGCGTCTTCAATGCATCCATCATCATAATATTATCATCTATTTTTATCATCGTCATAACATTATCATCGTCATAACATTATCATCGTCATAACATTATCAAACATTAGCATTAGTCATCAGCATGATCTAAGCTTACAATTTGACTCCATGCTCTTTCAAAGCCTTTGCCGTGTTCCTTAGGTACTCTTATCACCTTTCTCATAGAGGGGCTTATTTAAAGTTTTCTGAAAATCTCTATGTACCATACTTCTCCTTTTTCAAAATTCCTATTTATAATCTTCAGTACTTTATCCCTAACTTTAAAGCTAATTATCTCTAACTTCACAATCACCATATAAGAAAAGACTCATTTACCACAACATCAGCACCTAGGACCTTATTGTTTTCAAAACCTTTTATTACTGTCTCCAATTATTCCTCGTAAAAAAGACTTTCCCTCACTTCCAGTGTCACAAACATTTTCATTCCTTTCTAAATAATGTCCTGTAACTTTATGGACGTTTAGCACATTGTCAAAATGTTTTGGCCATCTCTTTTCAACTGTTTATTTAATACCAATTGTGGCTCTGTTCCTGTCTTTAACTGGGACAGTTCAGAGTGACTGTTCCCTCTCAGTTTTTTAGCATGCCAGTAAAGTATTTTACTACTATACCGTCTGGCTACATCATCCAGACCTTCAGAAATTTTACCCATGGCCTCCACTTCACACTTCCTTAATTCATATTTTCATGCTTTCACCAGTTCTTTTACAATCCTTTTAATTTTCATATGATGTATCTCTGAAATATTTCTTATACAGAAATATTTCCTCATCTCTTCTCCTTCCTCATCTCTACTAAACTTAAAGCATTTTAACTATTATTCCTAGATTTGTTTTTAAACTTCCTCCCTAAGACACCACCTGCCACGTTACAAGTGATTTTTCCAAAACTATTCTATCGAAATTTTACCCTCTCTTGTTTAATATCCAACTGTCTCTGGAAAGCTTCTCTGCAATTCTCATCGAGGAGTCTACCAACATCATAAATTCTATGTCGGTAGTTACCTTTTCTAAAGTTCAGCTTTAGTTTGACCCTAGCCACTACTAGATGGCAATCTTTACTTTTAATATAATACTCTAAACTCTAAGCTAAGACTCTAGGGTAAAACACCAAACTCTTAACTAAAACTTAACTAAACTCCAACTTTAAGTAAAACTCTAAGCTATGACTCTAAGCTAAAACACTAAACTCTTAACTATTACTAAACTAAACTTCAACTTTAACAAAAACTCTAAGCTAAGGCTCTAAGCTAAAACTCTAAACTCTTAACTATAACTAAACTAAACTAGAACTCTAACAAAAACTCTAAGCTAAGACTCTAAGCAAAAAACTCTAAACTCTTAACTAAAACTAAACTAAACTAAAACTCTAAGCAAAGAATCTAAGCTAAGACTCTAAGCTAAAAAACTCTAAACTCTTAACTAAAAGTAAACTAAACTAAAACTCTAAGCTAAGACTCTAAGCTAAAACTCTAAACTCTTTACTATTACTAAACTAAACTTCAACTTTAACAAAAACTCTAAGGTAAGACTCTAAGCTAAAACTCTAAACTCTTAACTATTACTAAACTAAACTTCAACTTTAACAAAAACTCTAAGCTAAGGCTCTAAGCTAAAACTCTAAACTCTTAACTATTACTAAACTAAACTAGAACTTCAACAAGAACTCTAAGCTAAGAACCTAAGCTAAAAACTCTAAACTCTTAACTAAAACTAAACTAAACTAGAACTTTAACAAAAACTCTAAGCTAAGACTCTAAGCTAAAACTCTAAACTCTTTACTATTACTAAACTAAACTTCAACTTTAACAAAAACTCTAAGGTAAGACTCTAAGCTAAAACTCTAAACTATTAACTAAAACTAAACTAAACCTAGTTATTTTTGAAAGAAAATTATGGAAAATACAATTCTCTGGTTCAAATGTGAAACTTAAGTCCATTTTGGATCGAAAAATAAAACTATTTCCGTAAAATCCGAGCTAATGAGGGTTTTTGACCGTAAACTCTAGTTTTTTGTAAGAAAATTATGGAAAATACAAGTCTCTGGTTCAAATGTGAAACTTAGGTCCAGTTTTGGATCGAAAAATAAAACTATTTCCGTAAAATCTAAGCTAATAAGGGTTTTTGACCGTGAATTCTAGTTTTTTTGTAAGAAAATTATGGAAAATACAATTCGTTGGCTCATGGGTGAAACTTAAGTCCAGTTATGGATCGAAAAATAAACTATTTCTATAAAATCTGAGCTAATAAGGGTTTTTGACCGTAAACTCTAGTTTTTTGTAAGAAAATTATGGAAAATACAATTCTCTGGTTCAAATTTGAAACTTAAGTCCAGTTTTGGATCGAAAAATAAACTATTTCTGTAAAATCTGAGCTAATGAGGGTTTTTGACCGTAAACACTAGTTTTTTTTGTAAGAAAATTATGGAAAATACAATTCTCTGGTTCAAATGTGAAACTTATGTCCATTTTGGATCGAAAAATAAAACTATTTGCGTAAAAACCGAGCTAATGAGGGTTTTTGACCGTAAACTCTAGTTTTTTGTAAGAAAATTATGGAAAATACAATTCTCTGGTTCAAATGTGAAACTTAGGTCCATTTTAGATCGAAAAATAAAACTCTTTCCGTAAAATCTAAGCTAATAAGGGTTTTTGACCGTGAACTCTAGTTTTTTTTGTAAGAAAATTATGGAAAATACAATTCGTTGGCTCATGGGTGAAACTTAAGTCCAGTTATGGATCGAAAAATAAACTATTTCTATAAAATCTGAGCTAATAAGGGTTTTTAACCGTAAACTCTAGTTTTTTGTAAGACAATTATATAAAATACAATTCGCTGGTTCAAATGTGACACTTAAGTCTATTTTTGGATCGAAAAATAAAGCTATTTCCGTAAAATCTGAGCTAATAAGGCTTTTTGACTGTAAACTCTAGTTTTTTTGTAAGAAAATTATGGAAAATACAATTCTCAGGTTCAAATGTGAAACTTGGGTCCATTTTGGATCGAAAAATAAAAGTATTCCCGTAAAATCTAAGCTAATAAGGGTTTTTGACCGTAAACTCTAGTTTTTTGTAAGAAAATTATGGAAAATACAATTCTCTGGTTCAAATGTGAAACTTAGTTCCAGTTATGGATCGAAAAATAAACTATTTCTGTAAAAGCTGAGCTAATAAGGGTTTTTGACCGTAAACTCTAGTTTTTTATAAGGAAATTATGGAAAATACAATTCTCTCGTTCAAATGTGAAACTTAAGTCTATTTTTGGATCGAAAAATAAAACTATTTCCGTAAAATCTGAGCTAATAAGGGTTTTTGACCGTAAACTCTAGTTTTTTGTAAGAAAATTATGGAAAATACAATTCTCTAGTTCAAATGTGAAACTTAGGTCCAGTTTTGGATACTCATAATGATGAGGACTGATGGTTCTAATTCAATATTTTTTCATAAAAAAAAACTATTTTTTTAAAAACTTCAAAATTATTCAACTTTATTTATCTTTTATCTTTTTTTGTACGTATCTTAAAATGACAAAATATGCTTACGGCTCTAACAATTGTACTCTATGATTGGTCAGAGATACGATGTGGCTTTCCCACTGGTATTCTATGTCCGGTTATCGACACTACCTAGTTCATTGCATGTATTAAATCAGTATTCTTTACGCAGTGGAACGATAAACACATAAGTCATATCTTTAAAAAAAAGTGAAGATGGAGCATTTTAATAAAGTGTGTTCACATAACAAGGTTACTGTAGCGTTGAATGCCGACAAGGAGAAGTATTTAAACTATGAAACAAGTACAAGTGGTAGCACTATTGGAAATGTATGCATGTATCGTCATGACAGTAAGGAATTAAATTTCTTTGGAATACCGAAAAAATTCAACTCTTATGTTGGTGGTTATGCGACATTGAGATCTCCAGAGATGATTGCACTCAAAGAGAATGCCAACATAAAAATAATCGTTGATGATAGAGGACAACTCCTTGCTACTGTTGCAGGTAACACATTACCTACTGATACATCCAATCGTCAGCTTTCAGATATTAGCATTCAACGGAAGGTCAATAAAAGAAAGGCCTACTCTTCTACTAATATCGTAAACCATATCTTGTCTACGTGCCGAAACTGTTACCTGTGTAAAAATAATGTGATAATAGACAGTGAAATTGCCAGAAAAATAAAAAGGGCATTGTCAGAAAAAGATCACTATGGAACATAAAGATGAATCGATGAAAAACAAAGCACCAGCAAACATTACTACCATTGATCAAACAGTCAATGAACCAAATAATACCAAAGACGAAAAGCATATTGAGCCTGTTGATGAGACACCAGTAAAAATTGTGTATGACTCAAAATGGAATAATGATTATTCTACTGATTACGCACTAAGAGAAGACAATAGCTACAATATCAAGAGAGAACATGGTGAAATATTTTATGGAACAGATTCAAAATGTCCAAAGTTAATCATTGATATAAATAATGTATCATAATATATTTTTGTATTAATATTCTACATACCATTATTTCATTAAAAATATTACATTGTTATGTGTTCATTATTTTTAGAGTAAGCTAGCATATCAAACGTTTAGAGTGCCTATTAAAACATCAGAGATGTAAGAAAAGGAATTTGCATACATCTATTGTCAGACACATGGGATAACATTGACAAAATCTAGGTATCAGAATGAATAAATTCCATATCAACATCCATTGTTGGATATGTCATTATGAAAAAATTGTAAGTAAGTAAGTAACAAACTCTTTCTTGAATTCACCTCTTGGATACACAATACAGAAATTTAATTCAGGAAATTATGAAAAAAAAATTGAACAAATTCTTTATTAACATTCATTATCGATTGAAGTCGCTTCCTAGACAGATAATACAGCAATTTCACAAAATCTAAGTATAAGAGTGATTAAATTCTATATCAACATCCATTTCTCGGATAAATAGGTTAACAATCTAATTGTTAGAGTGAATAAATTTTATTTATCAACATCTTTTGTCAGATACACCAGATAAAATTGACAGAATCTAAGTGTCAGAGTGAATAATTTTTTTTTATCAACATCCTTTGTCAGATACATCAAATAAAATTGACAAAATCTAAATTTTAGAATGAATAAATGCTTTAACAACATCCTTTATCGGATATGTCGGATAAAATTGACAAAATCTAAGTATCAGAGTGACTAAATTCTATATCAGCATTCTTTTCTCGGATACATAGGATAAAATATCGGATAAAATTGACAAATTTTAAGTATCAGATTGATCTTTTATCAACATCTTTTATCAGTTACAACAAGTATAATTAAAAAAATCTAAATATCAGAGTGAATAAATGCTTTTTCAGCATCCTTTGTCGGATATGTTGAATAAAATATGCAAAGTCGACATAGCTTTATTTCATTTTTTAAGGTTAATTTAGACGAGGTTACGTGCGCAAACGTAACCTGATTCTGAAAAAGCATTTATTCACTCTGATATTTAGATTTTGTTAATTATAATTGTTGTAACTGATAAAAGATGTTGATAAAAAATCAATCTGATACTTAGATTTTGTCAATTTTATCCGATATTTTATCCTATGTATCCGAGAAAAGGATGCTGATATAGAATTTAGTCACTCTGATACTTAGATTTTGTCAATTTTATCCGACATATCCGATAAAGGATGTTGTTAAAGCATGTATTCATTCTGAAATTTAGATTTTGTCAATTCTATTTGATATATCTGACAAAGGATGTTGATAAAAAAAATTATTCACTCTGACACTTAGATTCTGTCAATTTTATCCGATCTATCTGACAAAAGATGTTGATAAATAAAATTTATTCACTCTAACACTTAGATTTTGTTAACTTTTTCCTATGTATCCGAGAAATGGATGTTGATATAGAATTTAATCACTCTTATACTTAGATTTTGTGAAATTGCTGTATTGTCTGTCTAGGAAGCGACTTCAATCGATAATGAATGTTAATAAAGAATTTGTTCAATTTTTTTTTCATAATTTCCTGAATTAAATTTCTGTATTGTGTATCCAAGAGGTGAATTAAAGAAAGAGTTTGTTACTTACTTACTTACTTACTTACTTAACATTTTTTCATAATGATATATCCAACAATGGATGTTGATATGGAATTTATACATTCTGATACCTAGATTTTGTCAATGTTATCCCATGTGTCTGACAATAGATGTATATAAATTCCTTTTCTTACATCTCCGATGTTTTAATAGACATTCTAAACGTTTGATATGATAGCTTACTCTAAAAATAATGAACACACAACAATGTAATATTTTTAATGAAATAATGGTATGTAGAATATTAATACAAAAATATATTATGATACATTATTAATATCAATGATTAACTTTGGACATTTTGAATCTGTTCCATAAAATAGTTCACCATGTTCTCTCTTGATATTGTAGCTATTGTCTTCTCTTAGTAAGTAATTAGTAGAATAATCATTATTCTATTTTGAGTCATACACAATTTTTACTGGTGTCTCATCAACAGGCTCAATATGCTTTTCGTCTTTGGTATTATTTGGTTCATTGACTGTTTGATCAATGGTAGTAATGTTTGCTGGTGCTTTGTTTTTCATCGATTCATCTTTATATTCCATAGTGATATTTTCTGACCATGCCCTTTTTATTTTTCTGGCAATTTCACTGTCTATTATCACATTATTTTTACAGAGGTAACAGTTTCGGCACGTAGACAAGATATGGTTTACGATATTAGTAGAAGAGTAGGCCTTTCTTTTATTGACCTCCCGTTGAATGCTAATACCCGAAAGCTGAAGATTGGATGCATCAGTAGGTAATGTGTTACCTGCAACAGTAGCAAGGAGTTGTCCTCTATCATCAACGATTATTTTTATGTTGGCATTCTCTTTGAGTGCAATCATCTCTGGAGATCTCAATCTCGCATAACCACCAACATAAGAGTTGAATTTTTTCGGTATTCCAAAGAAATTTAATTCCTTACTGTCATGACAATGCATGCATACATTTCCAATAGTGCTACCATTTGTACTTGTTTCATAGTTTAAATACTTCTCCTTGTCGGCATTCAATGCTACAATAACCTTGTTATGTGAACACACTTTGTTAAAATGCTCCATCTTCACTTTTTTTAAAGATATGGCTTATGTGTTTATCGTTCCACTGCGTAAAGAATACTGATTTAATACATGCAATGAACTAGGTAGTGTCGATAACCGGACATAGAATACCAGTGGGAAAGCCACATCGTATCTCTGACCAATCATAGAGTACAATTGTTAGAGCCGTAAGCATATTTTGTCATTTTAAGATACGTACAAAAAAAGATAAAAAATAAATAAAGTTGAATAATTTCGAAGTTTAAAAAAAAAATAGTTTGTTTTTTTGAAAAAAATATTGAATTAGAATCATCAGTCCTCCTCATTATGAGTATCCAAAACAGGACTTAAGTTTCACATTTGAACTAGAGAATTGTATTCTCCATAATTTTCTTACAAGAAACTAGAGTTTACGGTCAAAAAACCCATATTAGCTCAGATTTTACGGAAATACTTTTATTTTTCGATCCAAAAATAGACTTAAGTTTCACATTTGAACCAGAGAATTGTATTTTCCATAATTTTCTTATAAAAAAACTAGAGTTTACGGTCAAAAACCCTTATTAGCTCAGCTTTTACAGAATTAGTTTATTTTTCGATCCATAACAGGACTTAAGTTTCACATTTGAACCAGAGAATTGTATTTTCCATAATTTTCTTATAAAAAACTAGAGTTTACGGTCAAAAACCCTTATTAGCTTAGATTTTACGGGAATACTTTTATTTTCCGATCCAAAATGGACCTAAGTTTCACATTTGAACCAGAGAATTGTATTTTCCATAATTTTCTTATAAAAAACTACAGTTTACGGGTAAAAACCCTTATTAGCACAGATTTTACAGAAATAGTTTATTTTTCGATCCATAACTGGACTTGAGTTTCAAATTTGAACCAGAGAATTGTATTTTCCATAATTTTCTTACAAAAAAAAACTAGAGTTTACGGTCAAAAACCCTTATTAGCTTAGAATTTACGGAAATAGTTTTATTTTTCGATCCAAAATGGACCTAAGTTTCACATTTGAACCAGAGAATTGTATTTTCCATAATTTTCTTACAAAAAACTAGAGTTTACTGTCAAAAACCTTCATTAGCTCTGATTTTACGGAAATAGTTTTATTTTTCGATCCAAAATGGACTTAAGTTTCACATTTGAACCAGAGAATTGTATTTTCCATAATTTTCTTACAAAAAAACTAGAGTTTACGGTCAAAAACCCTCATTAGCTCAGATTTTACAGAAATAGTTTATTTTTCGATTCCTAACTGGACTTAAGTTTCACATTTGAACCAGAGAATTGTATTTTCCATAATTTTCTTACAAAAAACTAGAGTTTACTGTCAAAAACCTTCATTAGCTCTGATTTTACGGAAATAGTTTTATTTTTCGATCCAAAATGGACTTAAGTTTCACATTTGAACCAGAGAATTGTATTTTCCATAATTTTCTTACAAAAACAACTAGAGTTTACGGTAAAAAACCCTCATTAGCTCAGATTTAACAGAAATAGTTTATTTTTCGATTCCTAACTGGACTTAAGTTTCACATTTGAACCAGAGAATTGTATTTTCCATAATTTTCTTGCATAAAGCTATAGTTTATGGTCAAAAACTCTTATTAGCTCAGATTTTATAGAAATAGTTTATTTTTCGATCCATAACTGGACTTAAGTTTCACCTATGAGTCAGCGAAATGTATGTTCCATAATTTTCTTACACAAAATTAGAGTTTACGGTCAAAAACCCTTATTAGCTCAGATTTTACGGAAATAGTTTATTTTTATAGGTTTCAGACAACACATACCTACGAAAGACTAAGAAACCTAGCTCAGAAAAGCCCGAAATAGTAATTTACATACCCCAAATCATAAGTTTCAGACAACACATACCTACGAAATACTAGGAGACCTAGCTGATAAAAGCCAGAAATAGCAAACTACCAACCCCAAATTGTAGGTTTCAGACAACACACACCTATGAGAGACTAAGAAACCTAGCTCTGAAAAGCCAGAAATAGCAAACTACCCACCCCAAATCATAAGTTTCAGACAACACACACCTACGAAATACTAAGAAACCTTAGCTCAGAAAAGCCCGAAATAGTAATTTACATACCCCAAGTCATAAGTTTCAGACAACACACACCTACGAAATACTAGGAGACCTAGCTCATAAAAGTCGGAAATAGCAAATTACACATCTCAAATCATAAGTTTCAGACAACACACATCTACGAAATACTAAGAAACCTAGCTCGGCAAAGTAAAAAATAGCAAACTACACATCCCAAATCATAAGTTTCAGACAACACACACCTATGAAAGGCTAAGAAATCTAACTCAGCAAAGTCAAAAATAGCAAACTACACATCCCAAATCATAAGTTTCAGACAACACACACCTACGAAATACTAAGAAACCTTAGCTCAGAAAAGCCCGAAATAGTAATTTACATACCCCAAATCATAAGTTTCAGACACCACACACCTACAAAATACTAGGAGACCTAGCTCATAAAAGCCAGAAATAGCAAACTACCCACCCCAAATTGTAGGTTTCAGACAACACACACCTATGAGAGACTAAGAAACCTAGCTCTGAAAAGCCAGAAATAGGAAACTACCCACCTCAAATCATAAGTTTCAGACAACACACACCTACGAAATACTAAGAGACCTTAGCTCAGAAATGCCCGAAATAGTAATTTACATACCACAAATCATAAGTTTCAGACAACACACACCTACGAAATACTAGGAGACCTAGCTCATAAAAGCCGGAAATAGCAAATTACACATCGCAAATCATAAGTTTCAGACAACACACACCTACGAAATACTAAGAAACTTAGCTGGGCAAAGTCAAAAATAGCAAACTACACTTCCCAAATCATAAGTTTCAGACAACACACACCTACGAAATACTAGGAGACCTAGTTCATAAAAGCCAGAAATAGCGAACTACCCACCCCAAATTGTAGGTTTCAGACAACACACACCTATGAGAGACTAAGAAACCTAGCTCTGAAAAGCCAGAAATAGCAATTTACATACCCCAAATTGTAGGTTTCAGACAACACACACCTATGAGAGACTAAGAAACCTAGCTCTGAAAAGCCCAAATAGCATCCCAAATCATAGGTTTCAGACAACACACACCTACAAAAGGCTATGAAACCTAGCCCAGAAAAGCAGGATATTGCAAACTAAAGATCCCAAATCATAGGTTTCAGACAACACACACAGCTACGAAATACTAAGAAATCTGGCTAAGAAAAGTCGGAAATAGCAAATTACACACCTCAAATCATAAGTTTAAGACAACACACACCTACGAAATACTAAGAAACCTTAGTTCAGAAAAGCCCGAAATAGTAATTTACATACCCCAAGTCATAAGTTTCAGACAACACACACAGCTACGAAATACTAAGAAATCTGGCTCATAAAAGCCAGAAATAGCAAATTACACATCTCAAATCATAAGTTTCAGACAACACACACCTACGAAATACTAAGAACCTAGCTCAGCAAAGTCAAAAATAGCAAACTACACATCCCAAATCATAAGTTTCAGACAACACAGACCTACGAAATACTAAAAAACCTAGCTCAGAAAAGTCCAAAATAGCAAATCGCCCATCCCAAATCATAGGTTTCAGACAACACACACCTATCCTTCGGCCATCAACCCATCTCCCCCAAAACATTTGTCAGCCATTTCTCGGTAAAAATTTTATTTCAACTCATTTATTTGGGGTTTTCGCTGGCAATTCGCCCCCCACTACCACACTACAACTACGTTAAGACATCCTTCTGCCATCAATCCATCTCCCCCAAAACACTTTTCAGCCATTTCTAGTTAAAAATTTTATTTCAACTCATTCATTCGGGTTTTTTCGCAAGCAATTCGGCCCCACAGTACAGCACTATAAGTACTCTAAGACACCCCGCTGCCAACACCCCACCACTTGTGTATTATACAGAACACATCGAAGAAGTAAAGCTATCCGTTATTAAAATTCTTTTCTTGCCATCTACATCTCTCTTAGTATCATCTTTTTAGTATACTATAACGTTAGACCCTATTTTAAATTGATAACACTGTTCAAACACCACTTGTGTATTATACAGAACACATCGGTGAGGTAAAGCTAGGTCAACTTACAATGTCATTCTATCATCGTTAACCATTTTCATAGATTGATGTTGTCTCAAATTTATAATAAATTGCCTGAGTTAAGGTAAGCCCTTCGGGGTTACCTTAACTGCTAATCAGTTTAACTCTTTTTTTTTTCTCCACCTTCATACAATCCAATTCCCGAATGTTATCCAGCTCTGTTTTTTTCCCTATTATTCAAATAAGATCATTCGTACAGTCCAATTCGCAAATGCTAAACCTTTTTTTTTCTCCACCTTCATACGATCCAATTCGCAAATGCTAAACCTTTTTTTTAGAGCTATGATCGCAATGAATGGTACTTGTTATCAGAAAAAACGTCAATTGCCAAAAAAAAGAAAAAAATAAAACACGCCATTCTGAATAATCTTCAAAAACCCATCTGGTTGAAAACATGTTTGTTATCGTTAACCATTTCCAAAGATTGATATTGTTCCAAATTTATAATAAATATCTCGATTTTTAAAATGTCCACGTGATATTGTAGTGCATATTCTTGTGCAATTCCATGTATGGTTGATATCAATAGCAAAAAACCAGTATGATTGTCTTACACAACCTTGACTATACTCTCAAAACGTGTTTGGCCACTTTATAGGTTTGCCAGCTTTTTAAAAATGTCCACGTGATACTGTAGTGCATATTCTTGTGCAATTCCATGTATAGTTGATATCTATTACTACGATACTACTCATATATGTCCCCAGAGCAATGCTCAGGGTTGTCGTTTAGGGGTGGCAAGGGGGGGGGCATTTACCCCTCCCCCAATAACGTGGAGAAAAAAAAAATATATTATACATCCCATGCCCTTTGATTATCCAGATATGAACCCCTCCCCCCCCCCCCAATAAAAATGCTGGAGATTTGCCACTGGAAATGCTTACAACGCCTGCCCCGGGCCCTGGGGGGTTGTATCGACACAAGAGTTTTTTTTATCTCACCTTTGAGCTATTTTTAACGAAATGTCCATACGTAAAGGAGTTTTTGTTATATGATCTTTGAACTATTTTTAACAAAATGGCCACCTCAAATTTTTTATCAGATGTGTTTGGGGGGAAAGGACTTGAGGGGGGAAGGCTAGTTGCCCTCCGATTACTTTTGACTCTTAAAAAGGGCACTAGAACTCTCGACTTCCAATCGAATGAGCCCCGCTTTGAAGATTATACGGCGAACCCTTCTATATGAAGTGCCTCTGAGTAAAAATAAATGGAGCGTGGGGGGAGGCTAACTGCCCTCTGATCACTTTTGACTCTTAAAAAGTGAATTAAAACTTCCAATTTCCAATCAAATGACCCTCTATGACGTTTATACGAACATCCCTTCCATAACAATATATGCCCCCATGGCATAACTTACAACGCCATTCCCCAGGCCCTGGGGGCTGTTTCGACACCGGAGTTCTTGTTATCTGAACTTTTAACTTTTTTAACAAAATTTATATCTCAAAATTTTTATCTGATGCCTTTAAGGCATGGGGGGGAGCTAGTTGCCCTCTGATCTCTTTTGACTCTTAAAAAGTGAACAAGACCTTTCAATATCCAATCAAATGAGCCCTCTCCGAAGTTTATACGAGCATCCCTTCCATAAAAGCTATATATGACCCCGGGGCATAACTTAAAACGCCTGCCCCTGGGCCCTGGGGGGTTTTGTCGACACCGGAGTGTTTGTTGTATGATCTTTGAACTATTTTTAACAAAATAGCTATCTCAAAATTTTTATCGGATGCATTTGGGAAAAAAGGGCGTGGGGGTTGGTTACCCTTCGATGTCTCTTGACGCTTGAAAAGTGAACTAGGACTTTCAATTTTCAATCAAATGAGCCCTCTCTGAAGTTTATTCAAGTATTTCTTCCATAGGAACCATATAAGCCCCCAGGGCATAACTTATAACCCTTGCCCTGAAGACTGCGGTGGGAGTGTTCCTGCTCAAAGATATAGCTTCCTAAACTTTCAACTACCTTGAACAAAATGGTTATCCCAAAATTTTTATTGGATGTGTTTCGGGAAATGGTGGGCGTGGAATGGGTGTTAATTTCCTTCCAATCACTTTCGAGTATTAAAAAGGGCACTAGCCATTTAAATTTCCAATCGAATGAAGCCTTTTTGAAGTTTCTACGACAAAACTTTCTATAAAAACCTTATATGCCCCTAGGGCATAATTTACAACCCTTGCCCTGAGGGCTATGGGGGGGGTGTCATCTTCAAAGACCTAATTTCCAGAACTTTCAACTAAGTTGAGCAAAATGGCTATTTCAAAATTTTGATTGGATGTGTTTGGGGGAAAGATGGGGGTGAGAGGGGGGTTAGTTACTCTCCAATCAATTTTGACTATTAAAAAGGGCACCAGCCCTTTGAATTTCCAATCAAATGAGCCCTTTTTGAAGTTTGCCCCTAGTTCCCTTTTTGAAGTTATGCCCCAAGGGCATAACTTACAATCCTTGCCCTTCAGGGTTGTGGGGGGATTGTCCTCCTCAAGAAGATTATTTCTATGTGGAAATCAACTACGTAGAACAAAATGGCTATCTCAACATTTTGATTGGATGGGTTTGGGGAAATGGTGGGGGTGAAAGGGGTGTTAGTTGGCTTCCAATCACTTTTGAACCTTAAATGGGGCACTAGAACTCTCGATTTGCAATCGAATGAGCCCCTTCCGAAGTTTATGCGACGACCCTTCCATACGAAGTGCCTCTTGGAAAAATAAATAAATAATAAAACATTAGAGCCGTATGGCCTTTCCTATAGGCGACGCTGTAGCGTTGTCTCTGATAAGTGACACTACCACTGCTACCATTACTGACAATTCAATGCAGCACCAGGCCACCTGAGGCCAAAATGGCAGCGCACGGTCCGCTCCACCCCGAACTATTCAAAGCCTCCCCTCTTTACGCTTTCCTACGAAGTTCCAATTTACCTTAAATCTTTCCTTACCACCTCCTCCCACCCCATTCGGGGACGACCTGCTTTTCGTTTGGCCCTAGAGGGTTGCCAAGACCATCATTGGCAGTCGGTCAACCTTCAACCACAAAATATATCCTAGCCATCCCTGACTTACTCTCATTATAGCCCTAGAAATCAAAACAGAAATCAAAACAGTGCTTCGAATCAAGTAAGAAATCAATTTTTCATAAGATTTACTGTTTGAAATACAGTCAGTCAGACGGAAACCCATAATAATCTATAGACAATTTGTCTGGTACACATTTAATAAATTCGTCTCCGTCTTTTGGGGCACCCACGTTTCAGAACTGTATTTGACCGTTGTCATCACTATACCTTCCAATATTATAATCTTGATTCAGAGACATCTTCCTATTCTTCCGAACTCATTTAAACAGTGAAAAAACAACCCCGAGTCTTGGATATTCTACTTTTAGCGTCTTCAATGCATCCATCATCATAATATTATCATCTATTTTTATCATCGTCATAACATTATCATCGTCATAACATTATCATCGTCATAACATTATCAAACATTAGCATTAGTCATCAGCATGATCTAAGCTTACAATTTGACTCCATGCTCTTTCAAAGCCTTTGCCGTGTTCCTTAGGTACTCTTATCACCTTTCTCATAGAGGGGCTTATTTAAAGTTTTCTGAAAATCTCTATGTACCATACTTCTCCTTTTTCAAAATTCCTATTTATAATCTTCAGTACTTTATCCCTAACTTTAAAGCTAATTATCTCTAACTTCACAATCACCATATAAGAAAAGACTCATTTACCACAACATCAGCACCTAGGACCTTATTGTTTTCAAAACCTTTTATTACTGTCTCCAATTATTCCTCGTAAAAAAGACTTTCCCTCACTTCCAGTGTCACAAACATTTTCATTCCTTTCTAAATAATGTCCTGTAACTTTATGGACGTTTAGCACATTGTCAAAATGTTTTGGCCATCTCTTTTCAACTGTTTATTTAATACCAATTGTGGCTCTGTTCCTGTCTTTAACTGGGACAGTTCAGAGTGACTGTTCCCTCTCAGTTTTTTAGCATGCCAGTAAAGTATTTTACTACTATACCGTCTGGCTACATCATCCAGACCTTCAGAAATTTTACCCATGGCCTCCACTTCACACTTCCTTAATTCATATTTTCATGCTTTCACCAGTTCTTTTACAATCCTTTTAATTTTCATATGATGTATCTCTGAAATATTTCTTATACAGAAATATTTCCTCATCTCTTCTCCTTCCTCATCTCTACTAAACTTAAAGCATTTTAACTATTATTCCTAGATTTGTTTTTAAACTTCCTCCCTAAGACACCACCTGCCACGTTACAAGTGATTTTTCCAAAACTATTCTATCGAAATTTTACCCTCTCTTGTTTAATATCCAACTGTCTCTGGAAAGCTTCTCTGCAATTCTCATCGAGGAGTCTACCAACATCATAAATTCTATGTCAGTAGTTACCTTTTCTAAAGTTCAGCTTTAGTTTGACCCTAGCCACTACTAGATGGCAATCTTTACTTTTAATATCCATAACATCACTCCTATATACTCTAGTACCTTCTATCGATTCTTCAACTTTTTCACGATATTCCCTCCTCCTAGGGTAAAGTTGTTCGTCTTAGTTCTCCTTCGGAATACCAAGTTTTGGAATACCAAATATATTTAAATAGTAGTATATTGACTTGCTTAATTTTTTGCACTCTCCACTTTTTCTTCTTCTTCCGTTTTTAATTATTTTATGTTTGTTAAGCATATTGAAGATGTAATCCGAAGTAGGCTATTAGTTTTTATTAACCACAAATTATTAAATTGAATATCAAAAAAGTTATAACGGTCGTTTTTAGAAAAAGAATCATCCCTAATAGTCAACATTGCCTCAATTCAAATAGAGTGCCACTGCCTAAATAATGTAACAAAGTATAGAGATGAACAAAGTAATTGTATAAATTAGTATAAAAATTTAGTAGCGGTTACTGTAATGTGCAAGAGTAACGTAAAAATCAAAACAGGTCTAAATCACAGGGTAAGCTGAAAGCCCTTTTACCAATTAATAAAACAATAGAAGTACGAAAATACTTTGAAACATGAAGAGCGAATAATAGGTAATGGAATAGGAGCAACTCTCTGTTAGTAGACATCTTTACTTTTCAATCATTATCGTCTTTACCAACGTCACTAGTGCTAAAGTGAAAACAGAATAAATGAACATTTAGATTAGAATTTCCTTTAGGGATAACAAGACTTTCAGACCACCTGGATTAATTTACAAGCTCCGGTAGCTTTGAGGCTTATATTCATAAATTTTAAGGTCATGTACTTAGATTTAACGTCTTTAGCTCAGATTTTCTGTATCTTCCGAGTTCCATATGATCTCAACATACAAGCATAATAAATACATCAACAGTTTCTGCCTGAACACTCGACTGGACTACGTGCTGCAAATTATAACGCAGTGCAAAAAAGTGACTCGAAGCAATAATTAAAGCGTTAAAAAATTAGTGATTCAGAATGGTGCATAAATTGTAATAAAATAACGCTTGTGCCTTGTGCATTTTACCATCTTAAAATCTCACCAGAAATTTTTAGTGTCGCAGAGTAAAAGTCTTTTGCCGCCCTATTCTCCACAAGACAGCTATAGTTTCCTGAGTGACTGCTTGTTGCTTTGTCAATGACGATCATACTTGAATATTCGTCAATTTGACGGATTTCTATCCCTTTTAGGGGTTGATCGTCTTTCTTCCACGTAAACGTAATCGGCAAGTCACCTATATCCACTGAACACGTTACTTGGACTCGGAGGCCTTCAATAACTTCTTCTCTGAATAAAAATGGTACTATCCTAGGTGGAACTGAGGAAAAATATCTAGCATAAGAAAAAAACGTAAATAAGATGGAAAAGATGAAAATGAAATATTTTCCTCCTTTTGTGTTCAGAACATCCTCCTCCATAAAATTTCTCTCTTGAAATGTCCAAGCCTTCTTAAGAGAGACAAAACAAAATCACGGATGTTAATGAATAAACGTAACCTACACAATGATTTCCGCTAAAAACTTGCAGTTTCTAAGATTCCGTGTTTTCATATCTCCAAAAAAATCACACTTCTATCCAAATGTATGGTTCTAATTTTTTTTTGCTCTAAAGTAATGTTTAGATAGACAGGTAAAAATATATAAGGTAAACAAGAACCTATAATTTTAGGAGGAACCCTGGAAAAGGCGCTAGTTTGAAGTTAAATATAATTGCAAAAAAGTGAAAATAGGCACTTCACAAGTTTTGCTGTTTGTCTAGAAAAGCTTAAATAGACCGGAAAGAATTAAAAACATAATATCCCATGCCTCACTTTACTAGCATGGAAAATTTACTGGTATGACTCATAAAACCACAAATTTTATTCAAATCATACCATTGACAGTTATCGTTGCAGCGTATTCCACGCTACCAGCAGCATTAGTGGCCTGGCAAGCATACAGTCCGGCATGATCTGAACGAACTGCCTCAATTGTCATGAAAGAATTGAATTCGCCAAAGACATGTACAGTAATCCCATTCCCAGTCAAAAGAGGCTGTCCATTTTTGTACCAGTTTATGGATAGTGGCGTATCACCCTCTGATACCGAACATACTAGTGTAGATCTACCTCCAACTGAGATACCTTCTAGTGATTGGAAAGGAACAATTTTTGGTGCAACTGAAAAGTCAAACTTAAGAAAGTGGATTATAACGAGGTTCCATAGACCTATTTAAAACCTATAGCTTACCCTTATTACCAACACTCAAAGGTGAGTTACTCAAATCTAGATTATTATTTATTATTCAGCGTCGAGCAATCTAATTGTCAATTAAAATTACATCTTTTTTTAAAGAATTGCAGAAAATAAAATCGTTATTTTTTTAGTTATGTTTTTGGTTTGACTTTCCCAAATCTTTTTAAGACTGCAATAAACCCTTCAATTCTTTTTTTTTGTTTGTCCACTGCATTTTTATCGTAGGCGCATTAAAGAAAAAACAATCTTAATTGAAGATTTGGATTTACCTACACTGGAAACTTGAAATACTCAAGAATTGCACTTAACAAACTTGGTGGCTGAGTTTTATATTCCTAAAATATTCTTAAGAAAAAGAGTTTTTCCAACTATATCCTACATAAATAAGAATGAACCTATTCCTGGGTATATCTACAAACTAAAAAATTCAAAATGGGGAGGGGGTTGAGTGAGAAGAAATATCTGTACCACATAACCATGAATCTATCCAGAAAGTTAATTTCGTCTTAAGTTAACTTTCGTTTTGCTCCCTCTCAAGCCACATTAGCAGTTTTAGTCTAAAAAATATATTGTTTTGATTCCGTTATCTGAAGGCATAGAATATATAGCTAAGAAAAAACATCTAATCTGTCCAGATTATTAATTGTATCTTAATTTTTTATTTTGTTTTTACCTCTTTACAAAACCCACTATTAGTTTTGGTTAAGAAGGCTAGGCTAGCTTTTTTTCTATTTTCTTAAGCCGAAGAAGGAGAGTCACAGCCTAAACTTCGACCTGTCCAGCCTGAGCTAAATTTTCCGTTTAGTAAGATTCAAAAGATAGAAAAAAACGTAACTGAGGCTTAGGCTGGACAGGCTGAAGCTTGGACTGTGGGTTTATGGGGTCTTATAAAAATATTTTCGTTCAGCAAGCTTCAAGGGGCAGTGTCCATCCACCTTCGTATGGTTCCCCTGAGTGTACCTGGTTTTTAGTGGACGCTTGGAAAAAAGGATTTGGTCCAGAATACAAGTAGGCATGGGGATGTTGATATTAAAACCCATAGCCTTCTGATGAACGGTGATGACACCTTGATTTGTGAGTTCCTAAATCCAGAGTCATAAAGGGTGAGGTGAAAGATGGAAGGTAGACCTGGAGGCTTCTTGACGAAATCCCAATTTTAGCGCTAGAAATGTGGAGTACCGGTGGAAGTAAAACTAAAGACGGAGACGTCTAGATATTTCCAAACAGTATCTTATTTGAGTTCTTGGGTTGGTCTAGTCCTTCTTGGTGAGTCCAATCTCACGCCCTGACTTCAGGACTGGGAAAAGCCAAGACAAGCCACTTGTGGGCTTGTGGTAGCGATTTTTTTGAAATAAATATCTTATCTCAATATGACCTGGGCTTTTCTAGATCTTATCAGGGCCACTAAAGTGATAAGTGAGCAACATTGCTGAGGGTGGAATAACTACGGTTGATCTATACCATGAAAGGATCTTTTGCTGTGGTGAGGCTCTGGATGAGGATAGAGTGAAAGGGTAGAGGGAATATAACTCGGTTTAATCTGTGTCACAGGCCACTGTCAGGGGTGGGACCCGAGCCTGAGCTCGTCACTAAGGACGCCACCACGTTGGATAACGAATAATCTTGTCTGTAACCAATAAGCCCTGGATGGCAGCTAGAAAAGATGGCTGAGGGTGGGTATGGAGGCTCTTACGTGGCCCCGCCCTAATCTAATTCTGGGAGTGACTTTGTCGTGTGTAGAAATCCTGGATTGTTTTACACAAGGATAAGATGAAGAGAATGTTTTATGATGAGTGATTGTAATACTAATGAGTGTAAAATCGCAGATCACGGATCCACATCCGAAGACAGCATAAGCGTGGAAGAGGTGGAGTTACTGCAAAGTGACAATGAATCAATGAAAATAGTTATGTAACAATGATTTCCTAGGCCGATGCCAGCAATAGCAAAGGATTTGAAAAGTTTTGAGGGTAAAAGGAACGCAGTGGATAGGAGCCTCCACTCTTACACAGAGAAAACAAATGAATCTAGAGTCAGGGAAAAGCCTGACAGAAGCTCAATTGGAGGCTGAGGACTGGGATAAATCTCGGTGAATAAGAAACCAATCCGAAAGAAAAGAAAGAAAGCCAGAATGCAGCAAGGTCACAAGGATCACCTCCCTACACTGAGGCACCTGGGATTGGGGAACCCAAGGTTGGCCAGAGGTAGTGGGCTATAGCTGGTAACCGGACAGAACCAAGAGGCAAAAATGATACAAGGAATACCTATAAAAAAGTACAACATATGAGAGCGCTTGGGCTAAATAGCACCCCAAGGTAGAGAGGGGAAAGGGCTACTGGAGTACCAAAAAGAAAGAGTGATTTTTCTGATGTCGTAAAGCTGATTACGACAAACCCTTGGGAATGAATATATTGTTCTTCTTATAGAGTTTGTGGAGTAAAAATTATAGAGGGCAGTCTGGACTTTGCTCCTGATGAAGTATCGACGAAATTAGAGGATGGCATAGTAAAGGTAGGACGCACAGATTAATGGTCGGCGTCATGAATCAAGGACGTGATGAGTAGCCAGCGGCACAGATAATTAACACCTGCTCCGGAAGACACCCCTTAGAGAAGAGATTTCTCTACTGAAAATCCATAGGTTGCGACAATCTTAGAAATTAAGCAAACATTGTTCTAAAGAACTATGGCCCACCTATAGATGGGTACCTGGTGAAATATGGAAAAATAAACAGGAAGGGTGTGCGAAAGCACGGATTGGGTGGCTCCCAGTCCCCAATTGCACTTCCTGGCTGAAGGACCATGAAATGGAGATTAGCACCGCCGGTAGGGTTCAATCTTGTTTTCTTTACCTTTTAAGTTTTACTTTTCTAGAGATGTAGAACTTATTGCTGTAAAAAAATGATTAGTGATAAACGTCTAGTGTTTTTTTTCAGCTTACATTTAAAATGATGAAAAAGTATACGAACACAAATAAGAGGAGTCTTGAGCTCGAATGATGTTATATTAATGCTGTTATATTAATCTGCATCACTGTTAACCAGATTCTTGGGAGGAATGATCTTGGGACATTGTCGGAAGAGATGTGGACACATATAGCAATGACTTAGGGGCCATAAACCATGGCCAGAAAAGTTGTGGGGAAGATTAGAGGAGCTCTACTCCACATCAATTGTGAGGTAAGCACAGCTTGTAGAGCATGGATTTATCTTTTCAAAAGTCTAGATACTTGGAAATTATGCAAACATTGTTCTAAAGAACCATAGCCCAGCTCAAGATGGGTACCTGGAGACGTCTGGGAAAGTAAACAGGAAGGGTATACGAAAGCACAGGATGACTGGTTCCCAGCTCCTTCATTACACTTCCTGGCTGAAGGACCGTGAAATGGAGATTAGGATCGCCGGTAGGGACTGTAAAGTTCAACCTCGTTTTGTTTACATTTTTACGTTTTACTTTTCTAGAGATGAAGTAGTTATGGTTGTAAAAAAAACTGATTGGTCATAAACGTCTAATGTTTTATTCGGCTTATATTTCAAATGATGAAGAAGCATACGAACACAACTAAGAGGAGTCTTGAGCTCCTAGGGTACCTAGCTAGGAAGAGCCTTGAGCGGTACAACCGGGGCTCGAGGCTTACTTTTATAAGGAGAAGAAGAAAAGAAGTGCTAGACTTCACAATATTCACTTCACAGCATGAAAGACTGGTAAAGGAATGACAAGTGAGTGAGCTTTCGTCATTCTCAGGCCACCGTCTACTAAGGTTTAGAGTTGAAATATCTCAAAAGAAGAGTAAACTTAATGGGGACATAAGAAAAACCAATTGACTCACTTGTAAACAATTATAAGCGGAACAACTACTAAGACTGCCATCAGTGTATGAAGAGAATGAGCAGAACCTGGATAAGGCAGCCAAAGTGTTCACAGAAAGCATGAATAAGTCTTTTTGGCAAGCAGCCCATCTAAAATCTTTGGCTGAACGAGAGCAGGCTAATGATTGGTGGACTTCAGAACTAAGTAAAAAAGCAGAAACTGACAAGAAGACTTCTACGGAAAGTCATTCAGACGAACGATCCTGAGAACTGGGTTGCATACATGGAAGGATTAAAATCCATTAAAAAAGAAATTAGGAGGGCAAAGAGAACGACAAGGAGAAATTTCTGTGACAGTAAAGAGTAAGATAGAGCCAGTAATAAGGTCTTGAAGGCCCTAAAGTGTGACCAGCAGACTCATCTTGGTATTGTGTCAAGAGAAGATGCCGCTCTTACAGTTTATCTACATGATAGTCTAAGCCGCATGCTTGTAATCCATATAAGGAAACCAGAATAATATATTTCAATGCAGACTTATAATAGTAATTTAACTGATGGAATGCGAGGGAGGATTGGATAAAAAAGAAGCTGTGGATGATTTAGAGCCGCTTAAAGCTCCTGGAGAAGATAGGGTTTATTCCATAATACGCCAAAAGGAATTGGAGAATATAAAATTTGTAGTCAAGGCAAGGAAAACCATTAGAAAACAAAATGGCTATCTCAAAATTTTGATTGGATGTATTTGGGGAAATGGTGGGCGTGGAAGGGGTGTTAGTTGCCTTCCAATCGCTTTCGACTATTAAAAAGGGCACTAGCCACTACGAATTTCAATCGAATGAACCCTTTTTGAAGTTTCTACGACAAATCCTTCGATTCGAAGTGCCCAGGTCTAAAGGAAAAAAATAATACATTGGGCCAACATCGTTCTTTACTTAGGCGGCGCGATTGCGCTGCCTATGATTAGGTAATTCCGGAAGTAGTAGAGTTTTTTTTTATCTTAAGAAAAACTTATTCTTAAACCTATCTTATTTTCTTATTTTTCCTTTCTGTCTATTGGGTAGCCTGTGCCAAGGACAATGAATCTAAAATAACCAATTCTACTAACTCCTGCAAGCAAATTTTATTTGGATAGTAAGTAGATATACTGCTTTCAAATGATAAAAATCCCCTGGAGACTACAAGGAACGACATAGTTAAAATCATAATATTTGTTTTGGTTTTCTAAATTTTTAAATTTTTATGGGTGAATACTGTAGCATGCTTATTCTTGTGAAAACCAGCAAGTGCTCTCCAGTATAAAAGCCTCTTTTGTTGTGTTTTGCGGTAAAACAATAGATTTTGACAATTTTTTAAGCAAAATATCGTTGGGGTTAGAAGAAAAATTAAAAGGTGATAAATCCGTGTGCACAGTTTTGGCTCCAAATGAAACCACAGTTACCAAATTTTTGTTTCTGGGTAACAGTGTTACACTATTTTCTCATAAAGTAACACATCTCCTTGGAAATTCCACTTTTTACGCCAAAAAAGGCACTTTATTTGGTATACAGCATTACAGTTGGCATCACCTAAACTCTCTGGTTTAGTTAAATTTGACAAAGACTGGGCTCACCAAATTTGTGTGTGGTGATTTACATTCAGCGGTACTGCTGGTATGTTTTATTGGTGTTACCCCTATGAAAGTTCAGTTACAGGCAGGGTTGCCACCCCTCCTAGCGATTTATACCTATTTCTAGTGACTTTTGCATTACCCAAACAAAAAAATCTTTAAATTTGCACATAAATTACTATATTGTTGAAGAAAATCACTAAATAAACCAGAAAATCACTCAAATCTATTGATTTCTTGTCACCTGGTGGCAACCCTGGTTACAGCTCTGACATTTAGTGTGCAACGTGTCGTTAATTTGAACTGATTTTGCTTTGGAAAATAAGATTTTTTTCAAGAACACAAAGGGTGTTCAATTACCTCCCTAGACCTTTAGCCTATCTTTTAGATTTTAGAAAATACCCTTTTTGGCATATTCATTAAAAACCTTATTTGGCATTTACATTAAAAAAAACACACAATAAAACAAAAAAATTGCTCACCTTCTGAATTTTGAAAAAAAATAAATACCCCCTATACATTTTCGTGAACCGGCACTCCTGCTTTTTTGGATTAGTTAAGAAAGTTGTTTTTCCTCAATTCATCATTCAGTTTTATGTTAATATCTTTTTTGCATTCTCATTGAAAAACCTTATTTGGCATTTACATTGAAAAAAGACGATAAAACAACAAATTTGCGCATCATCTGAATTTTGAAAAGAATTATCCCCTGTACATCTTCGTGAACCGGCACTCCTGCTTTTTTTCTTGGCTTAGCTAAGAAAGTTCCCTTTCCTCAATTCATCATTATGTTTTACGTTAGTATCTTATTTGATAAACTGATTTTTCAGATGTATCTTAATCAAGATTTGAAGTTTTTTTATACAATTAAAAATTTCAAGAGCTACAACTTGTCACATAGGAGTGCCAATAAGGGGGAGGGGAGATCTTCCTTTGTTCAAACCAGTATTCATCTTTTGGCTAATTTAATTTTTGCCGAATGGATTTTTTAATGCATCTTGATCAAGCTACGAATTTGTTTTGATAAAATCAAAATTTCCAGAGCTCAGACCACACGTGCTAGAATGTTCAGGGTGACTAGGGTAAGGGTTAACTGCAACCTCTGTAGATTTTGAAAATATTTTTTGTTGAATCTTCATAAAAAATTAAAATAAAAAACTTTTACCCACATCGTTTTCGCAGATCAGCACTCCTACGGGATCATCCGAAAAATTTTAGCTTGGGGGGACATGAATCTGGGATTGAGACGCAACATCAAAGGTCGGTAAATTATACTGAAAATGTTAGATATTGGAAGATCAACTGCAAAAAACTCAACATTTGGGGGGCCACAGAACATTTCCTTCTCCTTTGTTTTGTTTTAATTAACAATTAATAAGCTTTTTTTCTGTATTGATAAAAAATCTACATAAGAGAATAAGCAATTATTGCCGATTTTTTTTATATATATAAAAAAGTTTTGTAATGACGCAGAAAGAAATGAGGTGACACCGAAAGCACTTTTTGATTCAATTTGTCATATGAGCAAGGCTCTTGGCAACCCTGAACTTAACTAAAAGAAATGAATCATTTTCAAAAATGTCAATGGAATATGATAGTACAATTAGTTGCAACTCTGAAAACAAAAAAAAAGTCGCAAAATGCAGTTTTGTATCTCGGGGTTTTGAACAATATGAAGTCAATATAGGATGGGGCAATATGCAGATTTGTTACCATCTAGCTAAAAAAAGAAAAGAAATCAAAAGTCTGAATGAAGAAAAAACCTATTATCAATTTACCAAGGACTTCAACATTAACAGATCTCGAAACAACTTCTCCAGAGGTACCTCGAACAGAACAAGAATAGCTTCCTCCATCACTGCTTGCTTGCAATTCCTTAATAAGAAGCGTCCCATTAGGGAATACAGTTTGATGCCGGTTGAATGGAAGTTGCTGACTACCTATATAGAGGGATTATTATCATTAATTTAATAGAAAGAGGATATCACGTCCAATGAGAAATAGAAAGTCATTCAGTCACGTTTCTGTTACAGAGCAAAATGTTGAAAAGATATATATTTATGCTGAGATCAAGTTTTTTTTACAAGACTTTTTTGCTGTTGGGCTAGCTCATGGATGCTTGTGTTTCTTTGATATTTTTATTTTCGAGCTAATAAAGATTATACCACTAGTAAAAATTTTAAACCTCGTATCAATTATTCATCTTTAAGGCTCAAAAGGCTTTGAAAAACTTCCAAAAAATTGAAATTAAACAGTCAAGAAACGAGATTTTCGGAAAGGGGGCAAATAGCTCAAACCCATGATATTCATTACAGTAATTCTTTAGACAAGCATTTGTGTGCTGAAAACTGGCTACGCAAGAAACATTAAAGAATCCTTCACAAAATATAAAACTAAAATAATAAACAAAGCTAAAATTGCAAATGACTTCACGAAAGTTCATCTTAAATTTAAGTCTCTAATATTTTAAGACCACAGTCTTATTAACCGAACTTTCGTGCAGTAATGAATCTAAGGATTTTTTTTTAATTCTTTTGTTTTCTAGTTTGATTCCTTATCAAAGATCCTTTTGACAGCGAGTTGCAATTTTGGGGGGTTTCTCTTTTTAGTCTTTCTTCTATTTTAACGGGATTGAAAATAGAGCCAAAATAACACTTTAATTAATGTCTTCGGATAAGAAAACCTACGTAAAAAAATCATGCAGGTAGAGTTATTCCGAGCACAGGACATGACGAAACGAAATATTTTAATTTTGTGTCACAAAGGATATGGTATTCTGGTCCCCTCTAGTTCCTGAATATTATGATCCATATAGTTCAATTTCGCTGTTTTTCTAACATGAATCAATCCGTTTCAGATAGCCTCGCTGCTTTATTTTCAATAGCGTTGAATCGCTGCCGATTGGTCAGTTAATCTTGATTTAATTCTAGATGAAATATACCGTTTCATAAAAATTTAAAAACTTTATCTTAGAAAGTTCTCATAAATACTCCTAGGTCTTGTTACTTTTTCCCTAAAAACATTATAAAAATCAGTTATTTCATCCATATTATCTTTACCGTATTTCTATCAGGGCATTTACCTTTTCATCTGTAATTAAGTCTTTTCATATGTTTTGAAAATAAATCGATGAGGGTATTTTTTAGTATTGATCAAAGATCTTTAGTTAAACATCTGTATGGCACATGCGGGATTTTTACTTAAATCTTTGATTTGTGTTTCTAATATTTGATATGATTATTTGTATAGTACATTGCCTTTGAATGTTTCTGGGATTTTCCTAGCCAATTCTCATTATAACTTTTAAATTAGGTATTTTGTTTCGACATTTATGATACTAGGCCATATATCTGGAACCCAATTTCAGCTCAAATCCGTGATCATTTTAATAAATGAATGTTTAAGTGGCTGTTGGAAAATTATCAGGAAGTTCAACTTGTAGGAGAGTAGTTCTGTGAGTTTGTTTTTTCTTTCTTTTTTTAAGTATTTTTCTGTGTTTTTAAAATTAATCTGAAAAAACAGAAGTCATTCTACCATCATTGTGTTCAGAAAGAATGAAAATCTGTGCTGGGCATAAACACCGTTTTAATAATGAAGTGTATTACAAATAATGGCCTTACTACATAATTTTACTTAATTAAATAAATAAAGTTGCCACATTTTTATTTATAATATTATCACTTTCATCATATACACCGGTCAGGATATGGCTGAAATACTATATTAATCGGTAAAAAATCACCAAATTTAATACTTTAAGTTCAATACGGTTGAGAAAACTCAAAAATACAATAGAGATAGGGCTCTACCCAGGACGCTTAAATAACTAGTTGGATATGGAGATAAAAAAAAACTCACAAAGTCGTAAAATAACTAGGTTTATCTTATTCACTCGGAGATTGCGTCAAAAATTTGCACATTCATCTATGGGATGCTAAATAACGACCCACGGCTTGTCTAGATACTTCTCTCAATTTCTGTTTTTTTCCCAACGAATGTATCATTATTAATTTCATTTTTAAAAACTACGCAAATTCTTAAGTATTACTATATAAATTCATGTCGACCCTTTTCAAATTATAGTGTTATCGATGTGTGTTTATAAAAAGGAGACCTTTTGAATCACATATCCCCTTTACAAATAACTTGCAGTCTCCTAATTCAGAGTAAAATTTGACATGGAAAATAGTGTTTGATGAGGACTGGTTAGGCTCCCTCGTCTTACAGTCAGTACGAAAGCTTTTATGACCGATGGCAAAATCATCTGGCAAAAATGGATTGAACAGATGATAAATTACAAATAAAAGACATTATATCATCTCCCAGTCATTATACCTTAGTAGTGCTTCAGTAAAATTCCAAACTGAGTTTCTCAGAAATTTTAATTTGTTATATTTTAATTACACACCTCCTTCTACAAAGAAATGACTATACAACTAATCCTTTGTTGAAGAGAATATGTAGAAGACACAATTTATTATCTTTAGATACTAATATACGCGGAGAGACAATTGCGTACCTTTTGACCAAGTAAAGTTAAAAAGTGGATAACCAGAAGCGGGACATTTTATGGCAAGGGACTTGCTTGCAATTCCTGTCTTTCTTTGCATTGGACGAATGTATGGAGGACCTAAAAAATTTCTAAATAAAAAAAAATAATAATAAAACAATATTACACACTAGAAACCGAACATCATTTCAAAAATTATTTTCTTGTTTTTGAGACATAACTTCAGAAGAAAAGTGAAAGGGATCCGAAAATGATCAAAAATTAATCGATACAGCGAAATGAAAAAGACAGATTAAGAAACTATCTACTTTCACGATAATTTCAGTCTTTGTCTGACAGAGCTTTAAAAAGAGAATCCTGTCCTGAAGAAAAAAGGAAATTCTTTCGGAAGTAATCCTAAGATATCAGATCAACTTAAAGGAAATGAAACAGAACATAAAACAATAACCACTTACTATTTACTACTTTTAATATAGGCTACCAATTACTATTTGAGACAGAACTCGAAAAATGCTGAATCTTACTATACATGTAATACTAAATAAAACACTATGAACCCAGGAGAGGTACACAATTCTTAATGTCAGGGCTTGGAGTTATGTATAGTCTAAGTTTAGTTATGTCTAAGAAACATTATTTATGAAGTCAAGACAGTTTTGCTTTTCTTGTTTCTTATACTATTTAATATGATAAGAAAATGATTTCTAATTTTTTTTTCAGTTACTTGAAACTTCAAGATGTAAGTTCATTGCCAAGTAGGCCTACACCCGAATATACAAGAAGAATGTTAGTCTTAGCAATATTTCAAAATGATCAGAGACAGTAACGTTTTTGGCCCACTTCCAGGCCCCCTGACTATTCTCTTCTTCAAACAAAAATATACAGCCTTTTTAGGACAGCCAACAACCACTAGAAGATCCAAGTCAATCAAGAAATAATTGTTTCACCTTAAATGGTTGATTTGTGACCTGGGACTTATGGTTACAAGTTTAAAATCTGATAAGATTTTTCGTCCTTCTTAGGGCCCCTAACAAACCCCTTAAATAAAAATATTTGACTCTATTGAGCCGGACAAAAATCTTTGAAATTTTTAAGTCGATCAGGAAAATATAAATAAAGTTTTTGCACCATTTTGGCCCCATTATTTGGGAAGAGCACGGTCCGTGCCCCAAATAAAGACACATTTTGGTTCTTTTATTGGGAGAACTAATTTTATTTTTTGACATAATGATTTCATGATACCAGTTTCGAACCATTTGGAAAACAATTTTTCAGCCCTTTTTGGGTCCATGCCCCTAAACTTAAATTGTTTTTGACAGTTGTGGCATAAGGACTTATGGTTGTAAGTTTGAACCATATCAAGGATACGAAGTTTTGTTCCAGCTCTGGACCTTTAGCCCCTACCCCCTCCCAACAAAAAAGTGTTAATCTTGGTTAAAGGCTCCATCCCTGAAAGTTGCAAGCCGATCTGGCACCCGAAGTAAAACATCCACCTTTCAATGTATTATAAATCTATCTGTAAATAGTTCGTGCATTTTATAGACCTTAACCAGGACGCTGTTGGAATCTTTTCATCCCCGGGGGTATTTTTACCATGAGAGATATGAAGGGGGGGAGCAAAGCAGGGCACGGGAGGGGGCTTCTCCAACTACTTTCAAATTTTAAGAAGAGAGCAATGACTTTCAATTTGAAATGGAATGAGCCCCCTCCCAAGTATTTACGACAATCCCCATGCAAAGTGGTCACATGAAAAAATAAACTTGTCTTGTTTTTTTTATTCCATTTCATTTGAAAACTTGGGGATCTATCTATTGTTCTAAAATAGATGTTAAATACAATGACTTTTGTTTTCCAAGTCTTTACTAGCAATTTTTGAAGCAACTTGTTTAGTTTCCAGGAAAGTGAAAATAACTTTCTCCTTCAGGTGCATTTGAGGCAGACGCAAGCATAACCATGATCTATGGAAATTGCTCTTCGTCTTGGTCTTGACTGGGTTGTTAATTTTAATTTCTGTTAGTTTAAGGTTTTATTTATTTAATGATAGTTGTTATTGTTTAATTTTAATTTTGAATAATTATCTGGTTGTTTCTGCTCCTTCAGGATAGAGAGGGAGAGAGAGAGAGAGAGGGAGGGCAACTGTTGCTGTATTTACAGCCATGCTTTTTAACTACCAAAAGATTAATATAGTCTCATATATTTTTAGCGATAGGTCACCTTACAGCCTAACTAATTATTTACAGTCAGTCGGTAAAAACCAAAAAACTATATTTTAACTAATAAAATATAAGAAATATTTTAGCAGTTGCAGGTGCTCTTGAAATATTTTAAATCATTTCAAAGCCAGAAGGAAACATTCACTAAGAACTATTTTGGTGTATTGATCCCAGCAATTGCCAGAAAGCTACCTTACTTCACATTGCAAACTGATTTTATGATATCTCAAAGCTCTTATGAAATTCTTACCGTGATTATCTAATTGTGTTTTGGTTACTTACCTTGGGAAGCTATGTATTGAACGTATATACTAGGAAGCCAGAATACTGGGATTTTCCTATCTTTACACAGCGCTCTAATTTACGTTTTGTGTATCTACTTTTTTTTATTTCTTTTTTGTCTTTCTTTGGGGGTCTTGATTTCCCTCTTGTTGTCCTATTGCTGGTTAACAAAAAAATCCTTTTTTTGAATCATCAGGTGGGGGTTCTGATATGGCGTAGTAATTGATGCGTGTCTATTACATTTTTTCTCTTCTTTGTCATATCTTTGTTTGAATGATTATCCATTTATTCCTCTATTTGTTTTTGTTTTTATCTGTTCTTAAGGAGATTGTCTCTCTGTCAGATATTTGTATGTTTAATATGTTATGCATGGATAGTTGGAATATAAATGAAGCTGAAACCAAAATGGGATAATGCTGATTCATTTCATGAGAAGACATGATAAATAATAATAAAAAAAATTGTCTGGTTGAAGCACAACTCATCATGAGGAATTAGAACAAATCGTCATGGGGATAAGTGTCTGTTTCTCAGGTTTTATGATCTATACGAATATCAGGCACACAAATTTGGATAAAAAAAAAACAAAAAACAAATCAATTTTGCAATGTTTTAGAATATATTCTATATTTTTCAAGTGTCTAGCTGTTTATTGTATTCCTTTATGCCCATCCCGTCCCCTAAAAATGCTCTGGTCAATATAGAATTAGGGCAGAAATTATACTTTTGGGATTTTGAAAGCAAAACTATAATACATCAGTTATCCGAAATCTCAATATGTCACAACTCGACGTTCCTCATAAGAGCTGTACTACGATGAATTGTCTTGTTAAATACCTGTCCATGAACTGTCGTTACTAGCCGGCAAAAGAAAAAAACATACAGAATCAACAGTTTCATAAAAACCGCTTTATTATTTCTTATCAAGCTGAAATGGTGAAAGCTGAAATATTTGTTTTTTAATCCTCCTAGCTTGGAGATTTCTGTATCCGTTCTCTATGAAAAGCGAATTTTCTGGAAGCTTTTCAATGAGGATGTTTCCTTTGAAATTTTAATTCCACATCAATGCGGAAACCTTTTCATGCGACTGGAGATCTTTCAAAATCTATGGAACCTTTAAATTGTACTCAAGCTGGCTAAATAATGATCTATGGATAGTATTTATTTAGAAAATCTTTTTCGCAGATATTTAAAACAAATTTCAATGTGACTTTCATTTATAATTTTAATGAACATTTTTCTACATGCACTACCCGGCCACAAAACAAATTATTTGCTTTTATTGTGAAAATACCTTTGCTGTATTTATGTAACAGGGCTTCCAGATATACTTGTTAATCCAAGATTTGACATACTAGACAACCTTGGCTGAAAGGTATTTGTTCGATATAACCTTGTATCTTGAATGTTTAAATTCATTTAGGTGAAGGTATTTTACTCTGCTAAACAATTTCAAATGCAGCTTAGTTTTTTTCGTTATTTATCTACACTATATTTTGATTAACTAAAAAACGAAAGTTTTTCCTGACTAAAGTATGGAGTGAATCTGAAGCTTACAACGATCAAAAATTATTACTCAGCACATTGCGCAAATTTTATATACAATACTAGCTCAAATAAACCGACCTCTGATGTCTTCTAATATTTGTGGATTTCTAAAAGTTAACATTTACTGGAAACATAAAGCGAAAAAAAACACAAAATACAGGTAAAACAACAGGATAGAGTTTGACTTTATGATGGATAGGCAATGCGCTCTTCGTTGTTACTTATGAGCCGACACCCAAAAACAGAATGTTCTCTTAAGAACAGAAAATTTCACAATTAGCCTTTAGAGAATAAAAAACAAATTTGTTAGGCTTTTAATAGTCTTTCGCCGGCCATGGTATTGACAACTTTTAGGACATAAAAACTGAAAATATCACAGTTCAGTTTCTTTGTGCTAGTTTTGTAGATATTTCTTGAGTAATCTGAGAAGCAATAGTTTTTATTCGTTTTAAGTGTCTCAACTTCGCTCTTTAATTCCGTAAGAAGACTCATATTTTTTTTATTATTTTAAATATATACAATAAACCTAACAAAAAGATGTATGTCTAATTTACGCGATAAAGTAAAATAATTTGCCGTGGCATGCTGTTAAAACAGGGCATTAAATAAAGGTTTTAATTACTATCTTCTTCATACTACCCCACAAGATTTGTGCGACTTTGTCCCATAGAAAAAGAGTCCCGGGACTATTTTGTCACATGCATCATTGAGAATTTACATATAAAATATTCAATTATTTTCATGAACATAAAAACAAATTAAATTACATCGTTTTTGTTAGGCCGTCTTTGAAATTTTTTTCTTAGTTTTTATTTACTAAGGGGGCTAAGAGGAAGGATATACAAAAAAGTAAATTGTCAACCGAATTTTTAGCATTTTGCACCCAAAAACTGTAATGGTACCCTAGTTAAGCTTCCCATTCATTCCATTTTGGAAATCGCACCAAAGAGTGTCACGTGGCACTGTGAGATAAAGATACCAAGACACATTTATAAGAAGCACATAGATATGAGCAGTAGATTTTAAAATAACCAATAAACATCTGTCTTTTGTAGTCTGCTCACCCTGCCAAAACAGGGCATTAAATAAAGGTTTTAGTTACTATCTTCTTCAAACTACCCCACAAAATTTGTACGACTATGTCTCATAGAAAAAGAGTCCTGGGACTATTTTGTCACATGCATCATTGAGAATTTACATATAAAATGTTCATTTTTTTCATGAACATAAAAAAAAATAAAATTAGATCGTTCTTGTTAGGTCGATTTTAAAAATTCTTTTCTTAGTTTTTATTTACTAAGGGGGCTAAGAGGAAGGATATACAAAAAAGTAAATTGTCAACCGAATTTTTAGCATTTTGCACCCAAAAATGTAATGGTACCCTAGTTAAGCTCCCATTCATTCCATTTCGGAAATGGCACCAAAGGGTGTCATATGGACTGCGAGATAAAGTTACCAAGACACATTTATAAGAAGCACATAGATATGAGCAGTAGATTTTAAAAGAACCAATAAACATCTGTCTTTTCTAGTCTGCTCACCCAGCAAAAAAAAAAAACAAAAATAAAAGCAGATAAGGAGATGCATGCTGACAACAAAATCTTTGATGAAGTATTTTGCACTATGAGAAAACGATTAACTATCTCTAAATTTGCATTCCTCTGAATGTTGGCCCTCTTTAGGCAAAAAATTGATTTTTCCTAGCACAAGATAGCAGGAAATGCCACTTTGTTGTTGTGCGATCACTTTTGTTACCCAAAAAGGCATTAAATATTGCGTATTCATTGGAATAAATCATCTTCCAGTGATCTACAATCACTAATTTGATACAGTCACCCTGAATTAAAAAAGGAGACACCAGTGCTCCCGATTAAAAAAAAGTGACTATCCGTGTCGATTAAAGTGGGGGCGCTCTAAACTTCCAGTTTTGGTATTCAACAATGGTAATTTCAACACGTGTTTTTCATTTGGATTTGCCACTGTTCTTGAGGGTTATAAGCTCTTTTTTGACCCCCCTCCCTTAATTTATGGCATTCAAATTTTACTATTTTGTTAAACCTAAGTAATAGTTATCATTCCACCCATGCTATAGATAGTTAATATAACTTCATTTACAAAAATCTTATCTTTCGTGTCTCAATGAGCAGCCTATCTCGAGTTAGCTGAAGGAGGAAGTTTGGGTGATAGGCTGAATTCGAAATCCCGTAAAAGCAGTTGCTTTATGCAACGACAAAGAAAGGTTAAGGCATGGTTGCCAACTGAGGGCGGTCAAAACGTGGGACAAAGAGAGCCGAAAAAGTTTTTTTTTTACCTAAAAGGTGCAACAAATTGGGTTTTTGTCGCAAAAACCAGCGACAAATAGTGCAAGCCTGTTTACTAATTTCTGTGACCAGATTTATAAGAGCCAAATAATTAAATCAATGCAGCAAACCCCAAGAAATGGGGGAATCGCATTAGAAAGCTAGATCGTATTGTCAGGACGTCACTTCAAGAGGATTTGACCATAGTGGTAGAATTTTTGTACTACCGTTGAAGACATTAAGTTAAAGGGCATCATATGTTACACAGATAAGAACAATCACTAGTCTAAACAAAACGAAGAAAATTTATTGTTTCTTCTTCTCTGATAAGGTTTTGATCCCCTGGCTTCAAAACAGAGTCTTCTCTTGATTGCAAGAAAGAACCTGTTAGTGAGTGACAGCACAAAATAAACTTGCTGGTAGTTCAACAACAGAATCGTCTTGAATAGCGGGAATAATGGGAACCTAGGAGGAGGGTTGGTTCCCGAAACATCGTCTTCTTTCAACAGGTCATCGTGATGCCCAATATTCTTTTGCTGAGGTTCTGCTTAGATTCTCAGGTTTCTTAGCATCTGGTGAGGGGGATATGGCAGATGAGGTCTCCATTTCAGAAAGTTATCTTACTCTTAAACTATTTGTACCATAAGGGGTGAATTTTGTCGAGCAAGACTGTTCTCACTTTTGTGGATATATTCAACAACACTTTGTATAATTTGTTCGCTTTGTAAAAACTGATCAGAAACACTGGCCAAATTTGATTGATAGTTATTCCACTTTAAGCATAGACATGGTAAAGGGCCAAGATTTGACTCAGCTAAATCCAATTTTATGGACACATAATTCACGAAATTTTACCTTCGAACTTACTTATAAAACTAGCCTCTCAAAAAACTGACCTTATTTACTCAAAAAATATAATCTCTTCTTCTGCAGTGTCAGCAACAGAATTACCTTTTTCTTTGAAATCTCCTGGCACTTTTAATACTGATGGCGCAATCTTGAGCGCTTATTCCATTGAAATGGATGATTTCCATCACTCTCCCTCCATACATCCTACTTAGTGCACAAAATATCGGATAAGGTTTCAGTCATAAGTCAATTTCGGATCTTAGTTTTGAGGTTATGAAGTTCTGAAGACTTCCACTCCGCGCTTGCATTTGAGTGTGGCAGCGCACACAAATGCAAAATAAAATCACTCAAGTCCTCAAAAATACCACTATTCTAATTTTTCAATGACGACCAAAAGAGTAAGGGAACTTTCGAAGAATCCTGCCCCAGAGCAAGAAGTACCTCTTGTATTTTTTACAGGGAGAAAACACCACTGATGGTCAATTTCATTTCATATCTTGTCTCTTTCTCCTTCGGATTTCCCCAATAAGCTAGGGAAACGCATGAAAAGCCAAATGGGCATATCAACTTTCCCAGACAATACTATTTTCGGATCCAGGCTTTTCAAATTTGGACGAGTTTCGTCATTGTGGTTGATTCGTTTGCTAATTTGAGAGTAGAGCTCAACTAGAAAACTTAAGCAATTTGTTTGAACCCGTTTTAGCCACTAGGTACTTAACAGACCAGAATCAATCTTGGCCGCAAAATAGCACACTGTATTTTGCCCGAGCTTCGACTGTTCCAAATCAACATAATTTGACGAGATCAGCATCACTTTAAACAGTTTACTGGTGTTTCTTGTAATGTCCGGCTTAATGAAACATTTTAAAAGGGACAAGTAGGTCTGCCTGCAGTTTTCAGTCACAAGGTGAATCTGGGTCAATACAGACTGAAATTCTTAATTTAACAATATTCATTTTCTTAAGTGCAAACACCAGAAAATACAAATACACCCTTGTGCAAAGATCAAGCATGAAATTTAGAATTTTCAAGGCTTTATCTCTTGCAACCTTGTCACCAGCTGAATTTTCTTTGCCATGGCTAGTGAAGAATAGCAAGAGAGAGTTTCACAACTCCAGAATTCTCTGAATAGCTGCTTCCAACGACAGCCACCTCGTACTCGCAACCCGCAGCAATTTGTGACATTCAATATGGCAAAGCTCTTGATGTGCTTTCAGTTCATCGATTCTTTTTTGACTATTTGCGACATACGATGATACAACGTCACATATACAAACATCCAGGCCATCGGCCATTTTCTTGGCTGCATACATGGAGCATAATGCAAGAGAATGACTCGTACAGCCCAGTATAAATAAATGTGGGACTATTTCTCTTAGAAGCACACCTAGTTCATTTTGCTGGCCGGTATTAACATTGTCATTTTCAAAACCAATACCGATCAAATTCTGCAATGGATTGCCTAGATCCGACTGGTGATTGAGCATCAGTCTCTGCTGCCTTTCTTCTGTAGCATCAGCAACGGGGAGAAGTCCTGAAAAATCCTTCACAACCGAATGGCTTGACATCTTATATTTGACAACAAGCACTAAAACTTTTTGATACGACTTGTCGGTCGATTCATCGACGATCAATGAATAATACGTATTTTTCAATTTTTCCACTAGTAAATCCCTTTCAGCGGGTGCTAGAACATGACGAATAATCACACTCGTTTTAGCGCGACCTTGACTCAGGTCTTTGCACACATCACTGTCTGGAAATGCTGATTTTAGCACTCGAATCAGGCTATCGATCTTCTTTATTACTTCTGTCACTATCCATCCTGTCAGCTTCAGACTTGCGTCAATAACAGATTCGGCATGAAGTTGTTTCGGACATTCAAATGATGTGACTGACTTCTGAAACTTTGCTTCTTCCAGCCTCTGCTCGTGAAAATATGTCTCAAAATGGCACTTCACGTTCGTTATACTTCCACGAAAATCTTTGCAGCATATTTTGCAGTATGCTATGCCTGGATTGTTTGGAAATTTTGAATATAATCCTTCATTGCAGGATCCAGTAGCCAACTGTCACAAAATTTGTTTCTCGGTTTCTGTTTTGGTGGAAGCTTTTGCTTTTCTGCCACAGTTGCAGAAGCCGTGCTTGTTTTTCTTTTATGGGTTGTACAGGAACTACCTAAAAAATCCCAAAGGTTACTATGAAGTTCCATGCAATGAAATTACATACTAATCTACAAGAAAATAAATAAATTAGGTTATATAGTAAAGCAAAATTTTATGTTTTCAAAATTGTTCGATGCTATTGTATTTAGGGGAAATACAAATTGGTCGAGAAGTTAATTCACTGGCAAATTTAACAATCAGGTCAAGTTAAATTACTCGTCTGAATTTATCATTCAGTTCATTCTTTTTTAGCAAGCTTCAAAAATCTTAAAGAAACATTTCAAACAAGAAAAGAACTTGGATGAACCTTTTTGTGGAGTGATTTATTCCCTTTATTTCATATTATTAACTGTCTGATAAATTCATTTTTTGAAACAAGAATATTTTAATTAACTGGAAAAATCATTTTTTGTTGTTGTGGCTATCCACTGCGTTTATTTATTTGGTTAGTAATTTTGGCTCGTTTCTAACTGAACCTTGGCTATTCCATATATAAGTAAGGCCAGTTGATCCTTTGGCAATCATAATATGGAAAAACGTAGAAAAAATCGAAAATTTATGCTTTTTATGATAATACAGAGCTTCATTCAGCTTCATTAAGCTTTATTTTTCGACCAGTTTTAAATAATTGGTGCTTTTAATTCAATTTTTGATTTTATTGTCTTTTTCTTTGCAATTTGCTTGTTGTCTTTTTTTAGAATTCGGTGCCAAAATCTCTTGTTGGCATACGGTTGATTTAAATTTTTATGTCTATAAATATAATTTTTGCATTACAATGTCCATGTTGATAAGATCCTTCTGACTAACTAATCTCAGTTGTTTCACAGTTTAGTGGTCTAGCTGTACAGCCTCACTATTAGTTTATCCCATACTAGGCTAATTTCACAAGAGTTGGACATCTCGTTTGGGCAACCTGAGTGTGATGAATTCTAGCACACTTAAGGTAGTTAGTTTCTATCATACATGTTCTATCACACAAGCGTAATATCTTATGTTGCTTTATATTATAAAGCAATGTTATCTCTGTTGGTTCATGATGTGTTTTTTTCGTCATGGCTTGCTTCAGCCTATATAAGTCTGTATTTTTTGCTACATGCTTAATCACTATAGTTAAAAAAAAAAAAAAAAAAAAAAAAAAAATCAGGATTTGAGATGTACCAATAAATAACATTACTGAACTATCTACTGTAATTTCCGTGAGTGACAGGAAAATAAGCTCAGTTGAACAAGCTGATGCGCTATTATTAGGGAAAACTGAAGCTGGAGCAAAATTCATTCATAAGAATATCAGGGGGAAAGGAGACTTGGAACATAAGTAAGTTATTTGACAGCTATACAAAATTTTTCATTTTGGGGGTTGTGGGGGAGGGAGCATGGCAATCCTCTGGGTCAAGTGATGAGATGGGTCCCACACTTGAGCTAAGAAGCTGTAAAAACCTCCTGAATTTGATCTTACAGGAACAGCATTGCCTAAATTTAACATACCTAGAGAAGCGTTATAATTCAAATTTTGTTTTAGAGGAATCCCTGGGTCTTAGGTCCCCATGCCGTTCAGACTACACTGCCTAAGATCTAGATCCATGTCTTTTTTTTAACAGAAAATTATTTAGTTTCGCATAAAGGTATTTAAGGGAAGCCTTATTGAATATATTGATGCTTTAAAATTACGAAAAATTGTGTTGAATATAAGAGACAAGTTGTATATTTGTTCATCGCAGCTCTGCTGTTTTACTGAAGCCAAGAGATATTTTCTCTTGAAACTACAGATTAGTTTACTCACTATTAGAAGCTACAGTGATGACATTGGTCAAATATGGCTGTGAAGCATGGACGCTCCGAAAAGCGGATGAAGATTTGCTAGATGTTTTCCAGAGAAATTGCTTAAAGATTGTTCTGGGTACCTGGCTGACTGACCGTATTTCAAACAATAGGCTATACGAAAAATGTGGTTCAATACCGCTCTCTAGGGCTATAATGAAAGAAAGGTTGAGGTGGTTAGGGCACGTTGTGCGGATGAAGGATGACAGATTGCCGAAGATTGTTTTTTTTCGGCCAACCATCTAGGGCTAAACGGAAAGCAGGTCGTCCCCGTCTGGGGTGGGAGGACGTCATAAAGAAAGATTTAAAGGAAATGGGAACTTCGTGGGCGGGTGTAAGAAGGGAGGCTTTGAATAGATTGGGGTGGAGGAGGAGCGTGAGTAGCTGTGTTGGCCTCAGGCGGCTTGATGCTGCGGTGAGTTGTTAGTAGTAGTAGTAGTAGTTTACTCACCAGAATCAATTTTCAAGTTCAGAATAACTTGCACTTGAAAAAGAACAAAAGGATGTAGGATCATCTTCAACCAAAGAGAAGGATTAAGGGTTAGATGTGCCAGGTTTAACATTTGATCCTTGCGTTTGGACACAAAATAAGTTGACAGTACTGACTGTTGTTTCTTCCTGGAATTAAAAAGAAAACAAAAAAAACAAAACCAAACAATTTTGTTAATATATAGGATAAAACACTATTTATTAGAAGCGAAATCTACTTGTAGGATTAAATCGAAAGTAATGCAAACTCTGACAAGATTTTATTTAAATTTACAAGATCTTGGGCCTTCATCTTTAACTCTAAGTTAGGCCACATTGTGGGTAAAAAAAAAGAGTGAGTCCCGATCAAACCAAAGCTAAAACATTCACAAGCAAACTTCAATCAAACCCACATAATGAACTATATTAATAATTCCTGAAGCTTTATCATAACAGTGCTGAGTGAAATCAGAAGTAACTTATTTAAGGTATATTTTGGTAATAGATGCTGGGTAAATCATTAATTGTGGAGAATTCTGTCTTACTTGTTGTAGTCTGTTTAGTCCTTCGGTAAAGGGGTGCTCAAGTTCAGATTTTACTCACAAAAGCCTGGAAAGTTCTACAACCCTCTCAAGGTTGTCTCACAGTTGGCATACCAAATTTCTTTAAATTTGAAAAAGTATGTAAAATTGAGGTACCTTTTTTTTTGGCCAAATAGTCTTTAATATAGAAAAGAATAACTAGAATTTTATTTAATTTAAGCCCTTATGACAAATCTAGTGTTGTAAAATTACCGTAAAATATAAACCTGGTAAGTAAAATTGGTAAATCAAAGTAAACTGGTAAAGTAGGTAAAATAAGTAAAACAGGGTACTCCCTAGAAAATATAGGATAAAATTGGTGTTTTAAGGTTGCCCTGTAGCTGCAAGACCAGTTGAGAATTTCTTTTAAAGCAACACTTTCAGATTTTAATGAAATATTTTTACTATTCTGATTTTTCTGGGTTTAAAAAAGGTAATGTCCCTTCATCTGGAGTTTCGTCAATTTAATTACAGTCTAGTTTACCCCTTTTGTAATCTTGTGAGTAGGGTAATACCTCAGCAATTGGACAGTGCCTGATTTCGGACATTAATTTAAAAAAAAAAAAAAAGTAAAAATACATCATTTGGGAGTAAAATCATATTAGTATTTTTTTTTCTATTCTTATACCTAGGAAATGTTACCCTAAGAGCCTTGCATATTTAATTAGCCGCATTTCAGCCACATTTCTAATATCATATACATGTTATTTGTCATTTATCAAACAGTTCGTGGTAACGAACTGTAAGTAGGCTAAGGAGCGGCTCGGCTTGATAGTAACCAAAACTCTAAAAACGAAATTTTATTATGAGTGGATACATCAAAAGAATCAACTTATTATGCTGATTTCAAATATATAAGGTTCATCAAGTTATTGCCTACTGTCTACGTATAGTATTTGTTATTGGGAAGTATACAAACGCTTTTTTTGGGAGGGGGGTTGTGTTTGGGGTGGATTTCTATAGAGAGAATATTCCTTGGAGAGGGAAATTTCCCTCTCCAAGGATGAATTTTCGAAGGGGAAATGCTAGACTGGGGGGGGGGGTGTTGACAAAATTATTGCGCAAAATTCTTTTTAATTGTCTTCCATTCTCTTGGTCAAATTATACATGTGGAGATGTTTCGGGCGAATTATCCGGGGGCTATTTTCCACGCGTTTTGATTTCCGGGATACATTGTCATGGAAGGGAACATTTCTGGAGTGATCGAGAAACCGATTGAAGTCTTATTCAAATAAAAGAATTTTAAGGAGAATTTTTCTGGCTGAATCGTTCGCAAGCAATTTTACGGGAGGGGGATTTTCAGCGAGAATGAAACTATCTGGAGGGAATTGGAAGGGGTGGGGGTGCACTATACGTTGGATAAATTTACACGGAGGAGTTTTCCATGAGGAGAAGGTATATTTCATGGAGGGTAAGCCAGATTTACAGGCATTATATGAAAAACGATAAGAAATTAAATAAAAAACTGTTTGTTAAACAAAAAGTAATGAGCAACATTAAAACTCAAAACAAAAAGAAATTATTCCATATATGAAGGGTTGCCCCCTCCTCAATACCTTGCTCTTTACGCTAAAGTTTGACTCTTTGTCTCAATTTTTTAAGAGCGGCTACTGAAACACAGGAGCCGTTTAATTAGGATAGGAATCTTTTTTAAAAGTGCTAACAGCTTTAGGGTAAAAAGCAAGGTAACGAGGAGGAGGCAACCCTTCATATACGGAATTAATCTGCCAAATTCATATGCAAATTTCGTTTTAATTTTTCATGTAGGGTGAGCCAAATTCGAACCTGGATAAGTTAAAATACGTTTAGAAATTAAATTAAAAAAACAAGTTTTTTTAAACTAAAAGTAAGGAGCGACATTAAAACTTTAAAAAGAACATTAAAACGAACAGAAATTTATCCATACATGAATGGAACTGTACCCTCCTCAACGCCTCGCTCTTTACGCTACAGTTTGACTGTTTGTCACAACTCTACTTTTTAAAAGAATAAATAACTTTAGCGTAAAGAGCGAGGTGTTGAGGAGGGGACAGCCCCTTTCATATACGGAATAATTTTTGTTCGTTTTAAGTTTTAATGTCGTTTGTTGCTTTCAGTTAAAAAACTTGTTTTTTTTTATTTAATTTATTCAAGCACCAAATACAAGTCAAAAAGTGGTGTGTAACATTTTGAGGACTTTGATTAACTAAGCACTAGATCATAATAGAGGAACATTCAGTTATTAACACCGTCTTCAAAAGAATCTGCTGGCAAATCTAGTTCCTCTCCTCCAGAACCCAATTCTGATTCGGATTACTGCCTGTGCCAAGCCCCCCCCCCCAACAGAAGTCCTGGACACGGCCCTGAGAATTATATATCAATTACTACCTCCAAACTCCCCTTCTCTCTTCCTTGGAACAAGTTCTGTATTTATTTGCAGATTCTTTTTAAAATAACTGCTGAAATACAAGGGCCTTTAAACAAGAACAAGAATTTCTTAAAGACGCTGTAGTCAGTAACAACACCTTTGGTAGAAATTGGTTGAAAAGCAGGCTAAATCTTAAAAATGGGCACTGAAACTTTCGATTTCCAATTGAGAGAGCCCCCTCAAAAATTTATTTGACCACCCCTTCCACGTGAAGTGCATCTGGGGAAAAACCAAGGAACAAATAAAAATACTTCGAAACATTATGGGTCTTTACAATAGGCAACGCTATATGATAGTTTCTGACTTAAACAAGAGAGTAGAAACTGCAATGTCCCTTCTGATAAAGATCGGAATAATCCACGGGGGAATGGGGGGGGAGCATTTTATGGGATGGAGAGTAAACGTCGGTTCCCAGGGGAACAATAGCATGAACACAAGATTTCTCTGGGATGTGAAAATTAAAACAAAAATGAGGATATTGATTCTCTTTGGCCCTCCATATCATTGAAAATCCAAATCATTTGAGGCAACTTTAAAATAGGAAGCAAATGGCTTCCCAAATTCTTTTAAAAAGGCTATTGAAGTTAAAAAAAAATCCATAAATAGAGACCTTGCTTTAAATATAGATACTGAAGATATTCCTATAAACCCAATTTACAGTAATTTACAGTAATTTAAAATTAAAATATTCAAATAAAAAAAAATTCTTTAGTTTAAATTAAGAATCATCTGACCACACTTTTAATACAAATTAGATCAGTAGACAAGCTAAGTCAATCACTAAGGAAAGAATTCTTGCCCAATTTAATTAGTGAATAGTGTTTCATTTATTCTGGCTTGGTTTGTTTGATCCAGCCTTTCTTCTGCTCTGCTTCGCTTTGCGAGTTACTTCAAAAGGTTAGTTTCCCTTCCTTTTTTTGAGCACTGAAGACCGCTGGGCGGAAGTCCCTGATGAAATATCTGCTTCTATCATTTTCGTTTCTTTTCTGTCCACTGGCTGATATTACCCTCGTTTTTTGGCAATTTATTTTTTTTTCTTCTTTGTCACATGTCAATCCTCTTGCAGTCCTTTCTGTCTTTAACAGCTAACAGAACTAATATAATTTTTTTCAGCTAATATTTCACCATTTTAAAATTATAATTACTTGTACTGTAATAAACTGCATCGTTCTTATAACAAGAGACTGAAGTCAGACAGGCGGCCGTTTAAACCTGTTAATACAGCAATACACAAAACAAAATCATATCCAAACCTATTACTGCCAGCCTCTTGGCGTTTTTGTGCTGTGAAAATTGCAAGTCCTTGTAAAATATGTCAGAAAAATTTGTAAGATACTGGTAAAATAGATAAAATACCAATTTTACGGGGGTCCGTAAAATTACGGTAAAATACGTAAAATACCTAATTTTACCGTGACCAATTTTACCAGTTACAACACTAGACAAATCACAAAAAAAATATCCAAAAATTCAGAAACTAGGAATCTGTTTAGAACAAATGTACAGGAATCCATAATCTTAGCTTCTTTAGCACCTTTTGCATTGGGTCGACCCTGCATATGCTGGCCTAACAAGAACCGTGACTGCAAACATTAATGTAGAACCTTAAGAAGTGTGGTTGGTTCAATATGCAGTTTCCAACACAATTTAGCTAAGATAAAAATGAATATATTTCACAATTCAATTATTGCTTGTGAGAGAAATTACGATTTGAGCCCTTCATGAAGCCCCAAAAGGTAAAACAGTCCATAGTAACCAGTAGTTTAAAAACACATTCCTAAGAAAAACTGTCTAGTCAGAAAAAGCTGTCATTTGTAGGTGATTTAGTACCAAATGATAATTATCATTAAATAAATGTAATTATTATTACCCTTAGTCTTAATAGTAAAATGTTATTTTGAAAACACATTTGGTGGAGTCTAAAAAAGGCCTGAAACTCCTTGAAAATGGCGTCAGGGCTGAATCTTTACAATTTTCGGGAATTTCAGGTTCATTTTAAAAATTCCTACAAACTTCTTGTTAAAATCAGATTCTACTATTATGAATAATGGAAATAATAATTACCATTCCTAAATCAACTACAAATAGCGGGAAATTTGCAGTCTTTAAGACAATTTAGGTAGTATGTAAGTGAATATGCCACTTGATACCTTTTTTATGCTCTTTCATGGTTAAATAATCGCTTCTGGGGAAAATTAAAATTTTGGGACTTTAAAGGGATAAGAGGGATTAAAATAGCCCAACCCATGACTAACAAAAACCTTTAAAATTTTTTCCTATAAAAAAATGTCCTTTTAGAAAAAAATTTTCATTTATAGCTGATTATGGAATGTTATTACATTTTTCATTAGCCTTAATAGCAAAATGTTAGGTTTTTATGGAAATGAATTTGCAAAAAAAAAAAAAAATTAAAAGAGCCAGAAACCCCTAAAAATGACCTCAATTTTGCTGCAACGTCATTTTCGAGAGGTTTCAGGCGCTGTTTAAAAGTTTGTGCACATTGTTTTCAAAATAAAAATTTCCATTCAGACTAATAATTACCATTCCTGAATCAACTATACATGGCAATTTATCTTACTAGATAGTTTTTTAAACATATTTTTAAACTTATAACTAGCCTACTATGAAGTTTCTTTTACCTTTTAGAGCCCCATAAAGGGCTCAAAATATGATGTCTTCCAGAGCCTATTATTGAATTTTGAAAGAGCATAAAACAGGTATCAAGTGATGTATTCATTTTCAGCCTTGATTAAATTATCTTGGAAACGGCAAGTTTACCAAATGGAATTTTTTTCACTAAACAGTTTTTATCAAAACTCATTTTCAAACTCTTGGTTACTTTGTACTATTTTCAACCCTTTTAGTCCCTTTAAGGGCTTCAATTACGTCATCCCCAGAAACGATTATTGAATAAAAAAAGAACATAAAAACAGCATCAAAAGAAGTATTCAATTTCATTCTAGCTAATTTGTGTTGAAAACTGAATACTTACCAGAAATGACACTCCTTTGCTGGTATGATAGCGTAGTAAAAAAAGAACCACTTCAGGTGTTTACCCCCACCTGGAAAATATCTCTCTGTGGATAGTAACCCCCGGTTGAAAATACCCCCCCCCACCGTGAAAAATACCCCATGTGCAAAATACATTCCGCGGAAGTAGAAAGGGGGGTGCTACTCCGACGCCCACCACGTGGTTTATGGTTTTCTCAGTGAGAATGAAAAAACAGAAATTTTCTCACTTAAAAAAACATGAATTTTCTCACTTTGATGGTTGTTTTCTTGGATGGTTATGGGTGTGGGTCAATTTATTTGATGTTTTTCATGGATGTCAACAGCAATTCATGTCTGTTTTATGGTTTTTGTCAGTGAGAATGAAAAAACAGGAACTTTCTCACATTTATGGATGTCAACAGCAATTTATGTCTGTTTTATGTATGTTCGTTGTCAGTGAGAATGAAAAAACAGGAACTTTCTCACATTTATGGATGTTATTTGCTGTTGTTTGTCCAGGTGTAATGACATTGGGGTGATTTACATAATCGGTGGGGGAATTATTGATTCGCGAAGGGGAATTAAGAAACAAACATGGCTTCTTTGTTGTTTGGCTAGTCTAACCTGAGAAATTGATTTACATAATCGGCGGGGGAATGTATTGATTCACGAAGGGGGAATTAAGAAACAAACATGGCTTCTTTGATCTTTAGGCGAACCTAACCTGAGAAATTGATTTACATAATCGGTGGGGGAGAATGTATTGATTTACGAAAGGGGGAATTAAGAAACAAACATGGCTTCTTTGATCTTTAGGCGAACCTAACCTGAGAAATTGATTTACATAATCGCTAGGGGAATGTATTGATTCACGAAAGGGGGAATTAAGAAACATTATGGCTTCTTTAATCTTAGGTCTGAGGGATAAACGTTCTTTAGGTCAGAGAGAAAAATTAATATTCTATTTTTAAATAGGGCTTCATTGATCTTTAGTGTCAGGAATTATAAATGACATCACTTGTTATCTTGGAATTATGCGGGAGTCTAAAGAGATAGAAATTCTATTTTTAAATACGGCTTCACTGAGCTTTAAGTCGGAGAGATAAATTGATATTCTATCGAAACCTTAATAGTGTAGCTAGGAACATTTATGAGATGAAGAGATTAACGTAGGAAAGGGTTTCCTAGAAATTTGAAATGTGTCAGCGCAGGGATGCCAAAAAACAAAAGGAACACACAGAAATTACTTTTAAGGGGATTATTTGGGCGAAACCGTTTTAGACAGGTTATGGAATTATTTCGGCGAAACAGTTAGAGACATTTTAAAAGATGATTTAAAAGATGATTTTAGAAGAGGTTTTGAGTGTGGTCGTTATAATACACAAGTTCCATTTGAACAGTGTTGTGAGGTCCCCTACCACAACCCCAAAGGGTTCCGATCCCCCCACCCCAACCCCGAAGGAACCCACCGGTCCTCAAAGGTTCTCCGGATTCCCAAAGGGCCCCCGGCACCCCAAAGGCTCCTGAGCCACCATTTTAATACTTTTTTAAGGCTTTAATATATCTTTTCAGAACAAATTATTATTTTAGGGAATTATTTCGGCAAAACAGTTAGAGACATTTTAAAAGATGATTTTTGAAGAGATTTTAGAAGAGGATTTGAGGGTGAAACTCTGAGGTCGTTATAATACACAAGTTCCATTTGAACAGTGTCGTCAGGTCCTCTACCCCAACCCCAAAGGGTTCCGATCCCCCCACCCCAACCCCGAAGGAAGCGCCCGGTCCTCAAAGGTCCCCCCCAAGCTCCCAAAGGACCACCCGGCCCTCAAGGGTCCCACAGACCTTCAAAGGCTCTCCCCGAGCCCCGTCTTTCGTTGATGTGTATTGTCTGAAACTTATGATTTGGGATATGTAAATTACTATTTCGGACTTTTCTGAGCTAGATTTCTTAGTCTTTCGTTGGTGTGTGTTGTCTGAAACCTATGATTTGGGACGGATGGATTGCAATTTTTGAGTTTTCTGAGCTGGATTTCTTAGCCGTTCATAGGTGAGTGCTGTCAGAAAATTATGATTTGGGATGTGTAGTTTGTAAGTTGGACTTTTCAGAGCTATGATTCTTAGTCTCTCATAGGCGTTTGTTGTCTGAAACTTCTAGTTTGGGATGAATAGTTTGCTATTTCAGGCTTTTCTGAGCTAAGGTTTCCTAGTATTTCGTAGGTGAATGTTGTCTGAAACTTATGATTTGGGATATGTAAATTACTATTTCGGGCTTTTCTAAGCTAGATTTCTTAGTCTTTCGTTGGTGTGTATTGTCTGAAACCTATGATTTGGGATGGGTGGATTACTATTTTTGACTTTTCTGAGCTGGATTTCTTAGCCGTTCATAGGTGTGTGTTGTCTGAAACTTATGATTTGGGATGGTTAATTTGCTATTTTTGACTTTTCTGAGCTAGGTTTCTTAGCCTTTCATATGTGTGTGCTGTCAGAAAATTATGATTTGGGATTTGTAGTTTGCATTTTGGACTTTTCAGAGCTAGGATTCTTAGTCCCTCATAGGTGTTTGTTGTCTGAAGCCTATAGTTTGGGATGAGTAGTTTGCTATTTCAGGCTTTTCATAGCCAGATTTCTTAGTATTTCGTAGGTGTGTGTTGTCTGAAACCTATGATTTGGATTGTGTGGGTTGCTATTTTTTGACTTTTCATTGCCAGATTTCTTAGTCTTTCGTAGGTGTGTGTTGTCTGAAACCTATGATTTGGAATGTGTGGATTGCTATTTTTTGACTTTTCTGAGCTGGATTTCTTAGCCTTTCGTAGGTATGTGTTGACTGAAACCTATGATTTGGGATGAGTGGTTTGCTTTTTGGACTTTTCAGAGCTGGATTTCTTAGCCGTTCATAGGTGAGTGTTGTCTGAAACCTATGATTTGGGATGGTTAATTTGCTATTTTTGACTTTTCTGCACTAGGTTTCTTAGCCTTTCATAGGTGTGTGTTGTCAGAAAATTATGATTTGGGATGTGTAGTTTGCTATTTCAGGCTTTTCTGAGCTAAGGTTTCCTAGTATTTCGTAGGTGAATGTTGTCTGAAACCAATAGTTTGGGATGAGTAGTTTGCTATTTCAGGCTTTTATGAGCTAGGTTTCTTAGCCTTTCGTAGGTGTGTGTTGACTGAAACTTATGATTTGGGATATGTAATTTGCTATTTCCGACTTTTCATAACCAGATTTCTTAGTCTTTCGTAGGTGTGTGGTGTCTGAAACCTATGATTTGGGATGTGTGGGTTGCTATTTTTTGACTTTTCTGAGCTGGATTTCTTAGCCTTTCGTAGGCGTGTGTTGACTGAAACCGATGATTTGGGATGGTTAATTTGCTATTTTTGACTTTTCTGAGCTAGATTTCTTAGCCTTTCATAGGTGTGTGCTTTCAGAAAATTATGATTTGGGAGGTGTAGTTTGCTTTTTGGACTTTTCAGAGCTAGGATTCTTAGTCATTCATAGGTGTTTGTTGTCTGAAACTTCGAGTTTGGGATGAGTAGTTGGCTATTTCAGACTTTTCTGAGCTAAGGTTTCTTAGTATTTCGTAGGTGAATGTTGTCTGAAACTTATGATTTGGGATATGTAAATTAGTATTTCGGGCTTTTCTGAGTTGGATTTCTTAGTCTTTCATAGGTGTGTGGTGTCTGAAACCTATGATTTGGGATGAGTGGTTTGCTTTTTGGACTTTTCTGAGTTGGATTTCTGAGCCTTTCCTAGGTGTGTGTTGACTGAAACCTATGATTTGGGATGTGTAGTTTGCTATTTTGACTTTTCTGAGCTAGGTTTCTTAGCCTTTCATAGGTAAGTGTTGTCAGAAAATTATGATTTGGGATATGTAGTTTGCTATTTCAGGCTTTTCTGAGCTAAGGTTTCCTAGTATTTCGTAGGTGAATGTTGTCTGAAACCAATAGTTTGGGATGAGTAGTTTGCTATTTTTGACCTTTCTGAGCTAGGTTTCTTAGTCTTTCGTTGGTGTGTGTTGACTGAAACCTATGATTTGGGATATGTAGTTTGCTATTTTTGACTTTTCTGAGCTGGATTTATTAGCCTTTCATAGGTGTGTGTTGACTGAAACCTATGATTGGGATGAGTGGTTTGCTATTTTTGTCTTTTCTGAGCTAGATTTCTTAGCCTTACATAGGTATGTGTTGTCAGAAAATTAAGATTTGGGATGTGTAGTTTGCTATTTGGACTTTTCAGAGCTCTGATTCTTAGTCCATCATAGGCGTTTGTTGTCTGAAACTTCTAGTTTGGGATGAGTAGTTTGCTATTTCAGGCTTTTCTGAGCTAAGGTTTCTTAGTCTTTCATAGGTGAATGTTGTCTGAAACCTATGATTTGGGATATGTTAATTACTATTTCGGGCTTTTCTAAGCTAGATTTCTTAGTCTTTCGTTGGTTTGTGTTGTCTGAAACCTATGATTTGGGATGGGAGGATTGCTACTTTTGACTTTTCTGAGCTGGATTTCTTAGCCTTTCATAGGTGTTTGTTGTCTGAAACCTATAGTTTGGGATGACTAGTTTGCTATTTTTGACTTTTCTGAGCTAGGTTTCTTAGCCGTTCATAGGTGAGTGTTGTCTGAAACCTATGATTTGGGAATATGTAAATTACTATTTCGGGCTTTTCTGAGGTGGATTTCTTAGTCTTTCATAGGTATGTGTTGTCTGAAACCTATGATTTGGGATGTGTGGGTTGCTTTTTTTTTACTTTTCCGAGCTGGATTTCTTAGCCGTTCATAGGTGAGCGCTGTCTGAAACTTATGATTTGGGATGGTTAATTTGCTATTTCCGGCTTTTATTAGCTAGGTTTCTTAGCCTTTCATAGGTGTGTGTTGTCAGAAAATTATGATTTGGGATGTGTAGTTTGCTATTGGACTTTTCAGAGCTAGGATTCTTAGTCCATCATAGGTGTTTGTTGTCTGAAACCAATAGTTTGGGATGAGTAGTTTGCTATTTCAGGCTTTTCGAAGCTAGATTTCTTAGCCTTTCATTGGTGTATGCTTTCAGAAAATTATGATTTGGGATATGTAAATTACTATTTCGGACTTTTCTGAGTTGGACACTTCTAAATTTTTCCGTAGAAGATAGGAAAAGTTATACTATGATTATGATTATTTTCCATGAAGATAAAAAGTTTCACTTTAATTCTAAATTTTCTTAAATTCAATTCCGACCTTTCTCAAAGAGATGAAAAAAATTAAAGTTCTGTTCCAAATATTTTCCCGGAAGAAGAAAAGTTCAACTTCGATTCTGAATTTTCTCAATGAAAATGAAATAAGTTATTGATCAAATCTATTTTCCCAAAATAATATAAAAATTTCCACTTCAGTTCAGATTTTTTTCTCAAAGAGATGAAGAAATTTAAAGTTCTGTTCCAAATTTTTCATAGAAGATAGGAAAAGTTATACTTTGAACGTGAGTATTCGAGTTCTATTCTGAATTTTACCAAAGAACACAATTCAATTCTAATTTCCCCAATAAAAAATTTAAAGTTCAATTCTAAATTTTTCGGTGGAAGATAGAAAAAGTAATACCATACGTGTGAATATTTTCCCGGAAGATAAAAAGTTCTAGTTCAATTTAAAATTTTCTCAACGAAGTGAAGAAGAATTCAAGTTCTCTCCTGAATTTTACCAAAGAACACAATTCAATTCTAATTTCTCTAGAGAAAATAAAAATCTTCCACTTCAGTTCTTTATTTCACAAAGACATAAAGAAATTTAAAGTTCAATTCTAAATTTTTCGGTGGAAGATAGAAAAAGTAATACCATACTTGTGAAATATTTTCATGGAAGATAAAAAGTTCTAGTTCAATTTAAAATTTTCTCAACGAAGCGAAGGAAAGTTCAAGTTCTCTTCTGAATTTTCTCAATGAAAAAGAAATTAGTCATTGATCATTTCTATTTTTCCAAATAATATAAAAATTTTCCACTTTAGTTCAGATCTGACTCGAAGAGATGAAAAATTTAAAATACTGTTCCAAATTTTTCACTGAAGATAAAAAAGTTCAAGTTCTCTTCGGAATTTTACCAAAGAACACAATTCAATTCTAATTTCTCTAGAGAAAATAAAAATCTTCCACTTCAGTTCTTTATTTCACAAAGACATAAAGAAATTTAAAGTTCAATTCTAAATTATTCAGTGGAAGATAGAAAAAGTAATACCATACGTGTGAATATTTTCCCGGAAGATAAAAAGTTCTAGTTCAATTTAAAATTTTCTCAAAGAAGTGAAGAAAAGTTCAAGCTCTCTTCTGAACTTTACCAAAGAACACACTTCAATTCTAATTTCTCAAGAGAAAACAAAAATCTTCCACTTCAGTTCTTTATTTCACAAAGACATAAAGAAATTTAAAGTTCAATTCTAATTTTACGGTGGAAGATAGAAAAAGTAATACCATACTTGTGAATATTTTCACGGAAGATAAAAATTTCTAGTTCAATTTAAAATTTTCTCAACGAAGTGAAGAAAAGTTCAAGTTCTCTTCTGAACTGTACCAAAGAACACACTTCAATTCTAATCTCTCCAGAGAAAACAAAAATCTTCCACTTCAGTTCTTTATTTCACAAAGACATAAAGAAATTTAAAGTTCAATTCTAAATTTTTCGGTGGGAGATAGAAAAATTAATACCATACTTGTGACTATTTTCACGGAAGATAAAAAGTTCTAGTTCAATTTAAAATTTTCTCAATGAAGTGAAGAAAAGTTCAAGTGCTCTACTGAATTTTAGCAAAAAAGACAATTCAATTCTAATTTCTACAGAGAAAATAAAAATCTTCCACTTCAGTTCTTTATTTCACAAAAGACATAAAGAAATTTAAAGTTCAATTCTAAATTTTTCGATGGAAGATAGAAAAAGTAAAACCATACTTGCGAATATTTTCCCGGAAGATAAAAAGTTCTAGTTCAATTTAAAATTTTCTCAACGAAGTGAAGAAAAGTTCAAGTTCTCTTCTGAACTTTACCAAAGAACACACTTCAATTCTAATTTCTCCAGAGAAAATAAAAATCTTCCACTTCAGTTTTAAGTTCCCCAAAGAAATAAAGAAATTTAAAGTTCTATTCTAAATTTTTAGATGGAAGATAGAAAAAGTAATACTATGACTGCGATTGTTTTCCATGAAGATCAAAAGTTTCACTTTATTTATAATTTTTCTTAAATTCAGTTCTGATTTTTCTCAAAGAGATGAAAAATTTAAAGTTCTGTTCCAAATTTTTCATAGAAGATAGAAAAAGTTACACATTGATTGTGAATATTCAACATGAAGATAAGGAACTCCACTTTAATTCTGAGTTTTCTCGAAGAACTCTTCTGAATTTTCTTAAAGAAGAGAAAAAAGTTAACTCAATTCTGAATTTTACCAATGAAAATGAAAAAACCTTCCACTTCAGTTCTTAATTTCTCAAAGACATAAAAAATTTAAAGTTCAGTTCTAAATTTTTCTGTAGAAGATAAGAAAAGTTATACTATGATTGTGATTATTTTCCAGTGAAGATAAAAAGTTTCCCTTTAATTCTAATTTTCTTAAGTTCATTACCGATTTTTTGCAAAGAGATGAAAAATTTAAAGTTCTGTTCCAAATTTTTCATAGAAGATAGAAAAAGTTATACATTGATTTGAATATTCGACATGAAGATAAGGAGCATCACTTTAATTCTGAGTTTTCTCGAAGAAGTGCAAAATGTTCAAGTTCACTTCTGAATTTTCTTAAAGAAGTGAAAAAAGTTAGCTCAATTCTGAATTTTACCAATGAAAATGAAAAAAGCTTCCACTTCAGTTCTTAATTCCTCAAAGACATAAAAAATTCAAAGTTCTCTTCTAATTTTTCCAAGAAAATAAAAAGGCTCCACTTCAGTTCTGTTTTTTTTTCTCAAAGAGATGAAAAATTTAAAGTTCTTTTCTAATTTTAAATTAAATTTTAGCTCCTTTGTCTTATGGATTTACCCATCAAATTTTTAAATTAGAAAATGAGTGACTCGTTCTATTATTAAAGACAATCTTTCAAACTCGTTCATCTAACCTTCAAAACAATAGGTTAGGTTAGGTATAAATAAATATTAATAAATAAATAGAAACATTTCTATATGTTTAAGTTAGGTTAGGGTAGGTTAACTTATCATGAGTGCTCATGATAAGTTAACCTAACCTTTTCCGGCGAGTATGGTTAGGTTAGGTTAGACTAGATTAAGTTAGGTTAGATTAGGTTAGGTTAGCCTACGTACGCTTCACTTAGGTTAGCTTAGGTTAGGTGAGAGACATGCAAAAATTTAGGTGTATGATTAGGTTAGGTTAGGTTAGATTAAGTTAGGTTAAGTTAGGTTAGGCTAGGTTAGCCTACGTACGCGCGCGTACGTAGGCTAACCTAGCCTAACCTAACTTAACCTAACCTAACTTAACCTAACCTAACTTAATCTAACCTAACCTAATCATACACCTAACTTTTTGCATGTCTCTCACCTAACCTAAGCTAAGTAGAGTGAAGCGTACGTAGGCTAACCAAACCTAACCTAACCTAATCTAACCTAACTTAATCTAGTCTAACCTAACCTAACCATACTCGCCGGAAAAGGTTAGGTTAACTTATCATGAGCACTCATGATAAGTTAACCTGCCCTAACCTAACTTAAACATATAGAAATGTTTCTATTTATTTATTAATATTTATTTATACCTAACCTAACCTATTGTTTTGAAGGTTAGATGAACGAGTTTGAACGATTGTCTTTAATAATAGAACGAGTCACTCATTTTCTAATTTAAAAATTTGATGGGTAAATCCATAAGACAAAGGAGCTAAAATTTAATTTAAAATTAGAAAAGAACTTTAAATTTTTCATCTCTTTGAGAAAAAAAAACAGAACTGAAGTGGAGCCTTTTTATTTTCTTGGAAAAATTAGAAGAGAACTTTGAATTTTTTATGTCTTTGAGGAATTAAGAACTGAAGTGGAAGCTTTTTTCATTTTCATTGGTAAAATTCAGAACTGAGCTAACTTTTTTCACTTCTTTAAGAAAATTCAGAAGTGAACTTGAACATTTTGCACTTCTTCGAGAAAACTCAGAATTAAAGTGATGCTCCTTATCTTCATGTCGAATATTCAAATCAATGTATAACTTTTTCTATCTTCTATGAAAAATTTGGAACAGAACTTTAAATTTTCCATCTCTTTGCAAAAAATCGGTAGTGAACTTAAGAAAATTAGAATTAAAGTGAAACTTTTTATCTTCACTGGAAAATAATCACTATCATAGTATAACTTTTCCTATCTTCTACAGAAAAATTTAGAACTGAACTTTAAATTTTTTATGTCTTTGAGAAATTAAGAACTGAAGTGGAAGGTTTTTTCATTTTCATTGGTAAAATTCAGAACTGAGTTAACTTTTTTCTCTTCTTTAAGAAAATTCAGAAGAGAACTTGAACAATTTGCACTTCTTCGAGAAAACTCAGAATTAAAGTGGAGTTTCTTATCTTCATGTTGAATATTCACAATCAATGTATAACTTTTTCTGTCTTCTATGAAAAATTTGGAACAGAACTTTAAATTTTTCATCTCTTTGAGAAAAACCAGAACTGAATTTAAGAAAAATTATAAATAAAGTGAAACTTTTGATCTTCATGGAAAACAATCGCAGTCATAGTATTACTTTTTATATCTTCCATCTAAAAATTTAGAATAGAACTTTAAATTTCTTTATTTCTTTGGGGAACTTAAAACTGAAGGGGAAGATTTTTATTTTCTCTGGAGAAATTAGAATTGAAGTGTGTTCTTTGGTAAAGTTCAGAAGAGAACTTGAACTTTTCTTCACTTCGTTGAGAAAATTTTAAATTGAACTAGAAATTTTTATCTTCCGGGAAAATATTCACAAGTATGGTATTACTTTTTCTATCTTCCATCGAAAAATTTAGAATTGAACTTTAAATTTCTTTATGTCTTTTGTGAAATAAAGAACTGAAGTGGAAGATTTTTATTTTCTCTGTAGAAATTAGAATTGAATTGTCTTCTTTGGCAAAATTCAGTAGAGAACTTGAACTTTTCTTCACTTCATTGAGAAAATTTTAAATTGAACTAGAACTTTTTATCTTCCGTGAAAATAATCACAAGTATGGTATTAATTTTTCTATCTCCCACCGAAAAATTTAGAATTGAACTTTAAATTTCTTTATGTCTTTGTGAAATAAAGAACTGAAGTGGAAGATTTTTGTTTTCTCTGGAGAAATTAGAATTGAAGTGTGTTCTTTGGTAAAGTTCAGAAGAGAACTTGAACTTTCCTTGACTTCGTTGAGAGAATTTTAAATTGAACAAGAACTTTTTATCTTCCGTGAAAATATTCACAAGTATGGTATTACTTTTTCTATCTTCCACCGAAAAATTAGAATTGAACTTTAAATTTCTTTATGTCTTTGTGAAATAAAGAACTGAAGTGGAAGATTTTTGTTTTCTCTGGAGAAATTAGAATTGAAGTGTGTTCTTTGGTAAAGTTCAGAAGAGAACTTGAACTTTTCTTCACTTCTTTGAGAAAATTTTAAATTGAACTAGAACTTTTTATCTTCTGGGAAAATATTCACACGTATGGTATTACTTTTTCTATCTTCCACCGAATAATTTAGAATTGAACTTTAAATTTCTTTATGTCTTTGTGAAATAAAGAACTGAAGTGGAAGATTTTTATTTTCTCTGGAGAAATTAGAATTGAATTGTGTTCTTTGGTAAAATTCCGAAGAGAACTTGAACTTTTTTATCTTCAGTGAAAAATTTGGAACAGTATTTTAAATTTCTCATCTCTTCGAGTCAGATCTGAACTAAAGTGGAAAATTTTTATATTATTTGGAAAAATAGAAATGATCAATGACTAATTTCTTTTTCATTGAGAAAATTCAGAAGAGAACTTGAACTTTCCTTCACTTCGTTGAGAAAATTTTAAATTGAACTAGAATTTTTTATCTTCCATGAAAATATTTCACAAGTATGGTATTACTTTTTCTATCTTCCACCGAAAAATTTAGAATTGAACTTTAAATTTCTTTATGTCTTTGTGAAATAAGGAACTGAAGTGGAAGATTTTTATTTTCTCTGTGAAATTAGAATTGAATTGTGTTCTTTGGTAAAATTCAGAAGAGAACTTGAATTCTTCTTCACTTCGTTGAGAAAATTTTAAATTGAACTAGAACTTTTTATCTTCCGGGAAAATATTCACACGTATGGTATTACTTTTTCTATCTTCCACCGAAAAATTTAGAATTGAACTTTAAATTTTTTATTGGGGAAATTAGAATTGAATTGTGTTCTTTGGTAAAATTCAGAATAGAACTCGAATATTCACGTTCAAAGTATAACTTTTCCTATCTTCTATGAAAAATTTGGAACAGAACTTTAAATTTCTTCATCTCTTTGAGAAAAAAATCTGAACTGAAGTGGAAATTTTTATATTATTTTGGGAAAATAGATTTGATCAATAACTTATTTCATTTTCATTGAGAAAATTCAGAATCGAAGTTGAACTTTTCTTCTTCCGGGAAAATATTTGGAACAGAACTTTAATTTTTTTCGTCTCTTTGAGAAAGGTCGGAATTGAATTTAAGAAAATTTAGAATTAAAGTGAAACTTTTTATCTTCATGGAAAATAATCATAATCATAGTATAACTTTTCCTATCTTCTACGGAAAAATTTAGAAGTGTCCAACTCAGAAAAGTCCGAAATAGTAATTTACATATCCCAAATTATAATTTTCTGAAAGCATACACCAATGAAAGGCTAAGAAATCTAGCTCCGAAAAGCCTGAAATAGCAAACTACTCATCCCAAACTATTGGTTTCAGACAACAAACACCTATGATGGACTAAGAATCCTAGCTCTGAAAAGTCCAAATAGCAAACTACACATCCCAAATCATAATTTTCTGACAACACACACCTATGAAAGGCTAAGAAACCTAGCTAATAAAAGCCGGAAATAGCAAATTAACCATCCCAAATCATAAGTTTCAGACAGCACTCACCTATGAACGGCTAAGAAATCCAGCTCGGAAAAGGAAAAAAATAGCAACCCACACATCCCAAATCATAGGTTTCAGACAACACATACCTATGAAAGACTAAGAAATCCAACTCAGAAAAGCCCGAAATAGTAATTTACATATTCCCAAATCATAGGTTTCAGACAACACTCACCTATGAACGGCTAAGAAACCTAGCTCAGAAAAGTCAAAAATAACAAACTAGTCATCCCAAACTATAGGTTTCAGACAACAAACACCTATGAAAGGCTAAGAAATCCAGCTCAGAAAAGTCAAAAGTAGCAATCCACCCATCCCAAATCATAGGTTTCAGACAACACACACCAACGAAAGACTAAGAAATCTAGCTTAGAAAAGCCCGAAATAGTAATTAACATATCCCAAATCATAGGTTTCAGACAACATTCACCTATGAAAGACTAAGAAACCTTAGCTCAGAAAAGCCTGAAATAGCAAACTACTCATCCTAAACTAGAATTTTCAGACAAAAAACGCCTATGATGGACTAAGAATCATAGCTCTGAAAAGTCCAAATAGCAAACTACACATCCCAAATCTTAATTTTCTGACAACACATACCTATGAAAGGCTAAGAAATCTAGCTCAGAAAAGACAAAAATAGCAAACCACTCATCCCAATCATAGGTTTCAGTCAACACACACCTATGAAAGGCTAATAAATCCAGCTCAGAAAAGTCAAAAATAGCAAACTACATATCCCAAATCATAGGTTTCAGTCAATACACACCAACGAAAGACTAAGAAACCTAGCTCAGAAAGGTCAAAAATAGCAAACTACTCATCCCAAACTATTGGTTTAAGACAACATTCACCTACGAAATACTAGGAAACCTTAGCTCAGAAAAGCCTGAAATAGCAAACTACATATCGCAAATCATAATTTTCTGACAACACTTACCTATGAAAGGCTAAGAAACCTAGCTCAGAAAAGTCAAAATAGCAAACTACACATCCCAAATCATAGGTTTCAGTCAACACACACCTAGGAAAGGCTCAGAAATCCAGCTGAGAAAAGTCCAAAAAGCAAACCACTCATCCCAAATCATAGGTTTCAGACACCACACACCTATGAAAGACTAAGAAATCCAACTCAGAAAAGCCCGAAATAGTAATTTACATATCCCAAATCATAAGTTTCAGACAACATTCACCTACGAAATACTAAGAAACCTTAGCTCAGAAAAGTCTGAAATAGCCAACTACTCATCCCAAACTCGAAGTTTCAGACAACAAACACCTATGAGTGACTAAGAATCCTAGCTCTGAAAAGTCCAAAAAGCAAACTACACCTCCCAAATCATAATTTTCTGAAAGCACACACCTATGAAAGGCTAAGAAATCTAGCTCAGAAACGTCAAAAATAGCAAATTAACCATCCCAAATCATAGGTTTCAGTCAACACACGCCTACGAAAGGCTAAGAAATCCAGCTCAGAAAAGTCAAAAAATAGCAGCCCACACATCCCAAATCATAGGTTTCAGACACCACACACCTACGAAAGACTAAGAAATCTGGTTATGAAAAGTCGGAAATAGCAAATTACATATACCAAATCATAAGTTTCAGTCAACACACACCTACGAAAGGCTAAGAAACCTAGCTCATAAAAGCCTGAAATAGCAAACTACTCATCCCAAACTATTGGTTTCAGACAACATTCACCTACGAAATACTAGGAAACCTTAGCTCAGAAAAGCCTGAAATAGCAAACTACACATCCCAAATCATAATTTTCTGACAACACACACCTATGAAAGGCTAAGAAACCTAGCTCAGAAAAGTCAAAAATAGCAAATTAACCATCCCAAATCATAGGTTTCAGACAACACTCACCTATGAACGGCTAAGAAATCCAGCTCTGAAAAGTCCAAAAAGCAAACCACTCATCCCAAATCATAGGTTTCAGTCAACACATCCCTACGAAAGGCTATGAAATCCAGCTCAGAAAAGTCAAAAAATAGCAATCCACACAATCCAAATCATAGGTTTCAGACAACACACACCTACGAAAGACTAAGAAATCTGGCTATGAAAAGTCAAGAAATAGCAACCCACACAATCCAAATCATAGGTTTCAGACAACACACACCTACGAAATACTAATAAATCTGGCTATGAAAAGCCTGAAATAGCAAACTACTCATCCCAAACTATAGGCTTCAGACAACAAACACCTATGAGGGACTAAGAATCCTAGCTCTGAAAAGTCCAAAATGCAAACTACAAATCCCAAATCATAATTTTCTGACAGCACACACATATGAAAGGCCAAGAAACCTAGCTCAGAAAAGTCAAAAATAGCAAATTAACCATCCCAAATCATAAGTTTCAGACAACACACACCTATGAACGGCTAAGAAATCCAGCTCAGAAAAATCAAAAATAGTAATCCACCCATCCCAAATCATAGGTTTCAGACAATACACACCAACGAAAGACTAAGAAATCTAGCTTAGAAAAGCCCGAAATAGTAATTTACATATCCCAAATCATAAGTTTCAGACAACATTCACCTACGAAATACTAGGAAACCTTAGCTCAGAAAAGCCTGAAATAGCTAACTATTCATCCCAAACTAGAAGTTTCAGACAACAAACGCCTATGAGAGACTAAGAATCATAGCTCTGAAAAGTCCAACTTGCAAACTACACATCCCAAATCATAATTTTATGACAGCACTCACCTATGAACGGCTAAGAAATCCAGCTCAGAAAAGTCAAAAATTGCAATCCATCCGTCCCAAATCATAGGTTTCAGACAACAAACACCAACGAAAGACTAAGAAATCTAGCTCAGAAAAGTCCGAAATAGTAATTTGCATATCCCAAATCATAAGTTTCAGACAATACACATTAACGAAAGACGGGGCTCGGGGAGAGCCTTTGAGGGTCTGTGGGACCCTTGAGGGCCGGTTGGTCCTTTGGGAGCTTGGGGGAACCTTTGAGGACCGGGCGCTTCCTTTGGGGTTGGGGTGGGGGGATCGGAACCCTTTGGGGTTGGGGTAGAGGACCTCACGACACTGTTCAAATGGAACTTGTGTATTATAACGACATCAGAGTTTCACCCTCAAATCCTCTTCTAAAATCTCTTCAAAAATCATCTTTTAAAATGTCTGTAACTGTTTCGCCGAAATAATTCCCTAAAATAATAATTTGTTCTGAAAAGATATAATAAAGCCTTAAAAAAGTATTAAAATGGTGGCTCAGGAGCCTTTGGGGCGCCGGGGGCCCTTTGGGAATCTGGAGAACCTTTGAGGACCGGTGGGTTCCTTCGGGGTTGGGGTGGGGGGATCGGAACCCTTTGGGGTTGTGGTAGGGGACCTCACAACACTGTTCAAATGGAACTTGTGTATTATAACGACCACACTCAAAACCTCTTCTAAAATCATCTTTTAAATCATCTTTTAAAATGTCTCTAACTGTTTCGCCGAAATAATTCCATAACCTGTCTAAAACGGTTTCGCCCAAATAATCCCCTAAAAGTAATTTCTGTGTGTTCCTTTTGTTTTTTGGCATCCCTGCGCTGACACATTTCAAATTTCTAGGAAACCCTTTCCTACGTTAATCTCTTCATCTCATAAATGTTCCTAGCTACACTATTAAGGTTTCGTTAGAATATCAATTTATCTCTCCGACTTAAAGCTCAGTGAAGCCGTATTTAAAAATAGAATTTCTATCTCTTTAGACTCCCGCATAATTCCAAGATAACAAGTGATGTCATTTATAATTCCTGACACTAAAGATCAATGAAGCCCTATTTAAAAATAGAATATTAATTTTTCTCTCTGACCTAAAGAACGTTTATCCCTCAGACCTAAGATTAAAGAAGCCATAATGTTTCTTAATTCCCCCTTTCGTGAATCAATACATTTCCCTAGCGATTATGTAAATCAATTTCTCAGGTTAGGTTCGCCTAAAGATCAAAGAAGCCATGTTTGTTTCTTAATTCCCTCTTTCGTAAATCAATACATTCTCCCCCACCGATTATGTAAATCAATTTCTCAGGTTAGGTTCGCCTAAAGATCAAAGAAGCCATGTTTGTTTCTTAATTCCCCCTTCGTGAATCAATACATTCCCCCGCCGATTATGTAAATCAATTTCTCAGGTTAGACTAGCCAAACAACAAAGAAGCCATGTTTGTTTCTTAATTCCCCTTCGCGAATCAATAATTCCCCCACCGATTATGTAAATCACCCCAATGTCATTACACCTGGACAAACAACAGCAAATAACATCCATAAATGTGAGAAAGTTCCTTTTTTTCATTCTCACTGACAACGAACATACATAAAACAGACATAAATTGCTGTTGACATCCATAAATGTGAGAAAGTTCCTGTTTTTTCATTATCACTGACAAAAACCATAAAACAGACATGAATTGCTGTTGACATCCATGAAAAACATCAAATAAATTGACCAACACCCATAACCATCCAAGAAAACAACCATCAAAGTGAGAAAATTCATGTTTTTTTAAGTGAGAAAATTCCTGTTTTTTCATTCTCACTGAGAAAACCATAAACCACGTGGTGGGTGTCGGAGTAGCACCCCCCTTTCTACTCGCGGAAAGGAAATTAGTATCAAAAATTTATCCCCACTGAAAAGTCCCCTAGACAATCCACCCTGCAGAAAACTCCCCCGCGAAAAACGTCCGCATGTTTCCCAATAACAAATATTATATACAAGCACTGGACCAATTACAAAACTTAAAAAGGCACTTAAACTTCTACAATGGGATTCTATGATTGTTTTGTAGTTGATTGTTGTAGGATCAAACAATTTGTGGTAATGAACTGTAAGTAAGGAGCGACACAGCTCAATAGTAACCAAAACTCTAAAAAACAGAATTTTGATACCAATAAATACATCAAAGAATCATATTTTTATGCTGATTTTAAATATACAAGTTTCATTGGTCTTACCCATAAGAGGTTACAAGCCTAAGGAAATTTGCCTTATTTTTGAAAAAAGGGGGAACACCCCCTAAAAGTCGTATAATCTTAATGGAAATCACACGAACAGCTTCAGCGCATCAGAGAACCCTACTGTAGAGGTTTGAAGCTTCTATCTGTAAAAATGTGGAATTTTATATTTTTTGCGAGAAGAAAGATCATGGAGGCGTGTTTATTTGTTTTTTAGTTTTTTTTTTCCAGCGGTGGTCGTAACAACCCAGTGGTCCTAAAATGTCACGAGAGGGCTCATTCGAATGGAAATTAAAAGTTCTATGGCCTTTCTTAAGTGACCAAAAAATTGGAGGGTAACTAGGCCCCCTTCCACGCTCATTTTTTCCTAAAGTCAAAATTTTGAGATAGCCGTTTTGTTCAGCATAGTTGAAAAATCTAATAAATATGTGTTTGAGGATGACTCAATCCCCGACAGTCCCTGGGGGAAGGGCTGAAAGTTATGAGCTTTGCCCATTGTTTACATATAGTATTGGTTATTGGGAAGTATACAAACATTTTCAGTTTGGATTTTTTCTGGTAGAAGGGGGGGGGGTCAGGGTAGGGGGTCACGTGAGAGGATCTTTCCTTGGAGGAATTTTTCATGGGGGAAGAGAATCATAAAGGGGGCGCAGGACCTTCTAGTATTATTTAAAAAACGATCAGAAATTAAATTTGAAAAAACAGGTTTTTTCGACTGAAATTCAAGAGCAAATTAAGAATTAAAATGAATAGAAATTATTACGCATACGATATTGAAGAGGGTTCTCCCCCTCTTCAATATCTCACTCTTTACGCTAAAGTTTTTTTTTAGTACTTTCAAAAGAGCTATTTATTCTAATTAAATGGCCTTTGTGGTTCAGGGGTCATTCTTAAAGAATTGGGAAAAATTTGAATTTTAGCGTAAAGAGCGGGGTATTGACGCGGGGGCGAACCCCTCATATACGTAATAATTTCTGTTTGTTTTAAGTTTTAATGTTGCTTCTTACTTTCAGTCGAAAAAACTTGTTTTTTTTTACATTTAATCTTAGCTGTCATTAAGCCATCAGATAAATACAGAATTAGTTCTAAGGAAGAGATGAGGGAGTTTGGACATAGAAATTGATGCACAATCCCAAGGACGCAATCAGAATTGTTTTTTTTTTGTTGTTGTTTTTTTTTGGGGGGGGGTATTTTCTCCTCATGATTTATGTGAATATTTCTGGTCTAAGCTGTTATTTTGAAAGTAAAGAGTAGCATTAAACCCCAAAATGAGCAGAATTTATACCTTATAGGAGGACTGTCCATCCTCATCCACATCTCCACCTCATGGTTGCAGAAACTTTGGAGGGGCTTATTAGATCAGAAATTGAGTTCCAGTTCTTTTTTACCAGTCAAAATGATTGGAAACCAACCAGCCGCGGGATGGCATTTCTGAGGGGGATTTTCCAAGGGGATGTATTTTCCTGTGAGGGGGAATTTTCCAAGGGGGATATTTTTGCATTTTCTGTGGGAGTATTCTCTGGGGAGGTAGATTTTCCAAGGTGGATATTTTTCGGCGTATTGTTCAGGGGAGGGCTATTTTCTGGGGAAGGGAGGAATTTTCCGGAGAAGGGGGATATTTTCCATGAGTTGGTGTTTTCTGTTTGGTGTGTGTGTGTATTTTCTACGTTGGGCATTTTCCGGGAGAGGAGGGGGGGGGGGGGGTAAATGCCAGACACCAAAAACGATTAATGAAAGTTTGAATACGGACAAATCCTTCTATTAGACAGATAGATCTTTAAAGGATATCCTCAAAAGATTAATCCTTAAAACCCCTAAAGGAAAATAGGATAAATCCTTTTATATCACTATCTAATAAATAGATTTATCCCTATTCGCACTTTTATTTATCGTCATGGAAAGGCAGTTTGGTCTTCGAAAAGAACCAAAAAGAACACCACTCCTTAATCTTGATTAATGCACAATGCTTAAGGTTTACAGTCACCTAACAACTAAGGCTCACCTAGTTAACTCATAACACTAGCACTTAGCCTACTAGTATTTTGATGTTGGGGCTAAAAAAAAAACTTTACTTACCTTTCTTGTTTCTCTTCTTTTTGTTTGTTTTTACTTCTTTCCATGATAAAACAGAAGATTGAATTGGATGATATTCACTGCACACCTATTAATCTCAATTTCAAATATTCGGGTTCTTTTCTTCTCGGCAAGGATTCTCTATCAGTTGATCAACTTGCATGAACTTGCATACCGTCATCAAATTAGAGGTAACGCTATATTCTAGCCACAGTACGAACACAGGAAGGACGCTGTTAGCATGTTGTTTTTTTTTTTCTTTCACGTGTTAAAATCAATTTTCAAATAGACAAAGAAATTGATGCACTTTTGTGCGGCACTTTTTGGATTTTAATGGAAAAGTGCGGTTTTCTGTGTCGTACTTACTACAATGCGACAACGACCAAAAAAGTGCGACAAAAACATAAAAGTGCGACAGTTGGCCACCATGGGTTTAGGGCCTAATTGAATTTCAATTGTGAAAAACCCCAACCGTCCTTGGAGACAGTTAGTGGCAACGAATCAAGCCTTTTGTCGTGGCTTTCAGAATGTTCAGATTATAGGTCCTGGGGCACAACCTGACGTCCCAGAGGGTTTAATTATAATGTGGCAGCAGTCTGTGTTTTAATTTTCTATGAGAAGCTATTCCAGTTGAAAATTGAAAAGTGGAAAATTTGGAGTAAACATGCTTTTTTCAGTGAAAAACCGTAAAACATTAACTTCAACACTTTTTGCTAACTTTGAAAGTTGTTGCGCTAAGTGAACAAAACTCTAGGAAAGTGATATACCACCAAAATTACGGCTAGAAATGATGATCTTGGATTGTAAGCGAATGGAACCTCCAGAAATGAACCTATGGCCTGAACTTGAAACTGGGAGGGTATTCCCAATTCCTAGACAAATATCTCCCGCATCTCACCGCCGGATTTTTCAGCTTAAAAGTAAGCATTATGCAAATTCTTCCATTTTTTTCCAAACATATTTCAAATTTCAACATAAACACCCCACCCTCTCTCAGCACCTGAATTTTCAGCCTAAAACTAACTATATCACACCTTATCCACCTAATTGCTTGCGAAAATACTTGGGTCAACTCTGGGCAGTCACGTACGGGGGAGAGGGATGCCCCCAGTGTTTTTATACACTCGGTAAAAAAATGAGTCTGTAAAATCGTGGCCAGAGGCACCACGAATTTCCAACGTAACCAACATTTTTTGTTCTGTCAAACAGAAACCAGGAAAATACTGACGTATCATTTACAGAAATCCCGAACTTGGTTGGTAAACGCAGCATTATTACCGCCTCCTGCCACGATTTTACAGTTGTTGCCACAATTTTTCATTTGGTTAAATAAAGAGTATGAAGATACTGACATAACATATACCAAAATATCTATCTCGGTTGGTAAATGCAGTGGTTTTACCGACTCGTGCAGTGATTTTACGGTTGGTGCCACAGTTTTCCATTCGGTTAAAGAACATGGAAATACGGGTATGACACTTAATGAAGTCTCAATCTAGGTTGGTAAATGTAGTGGTTCTACGAACTTGTGTTGCGAATTTATGGACGGTACCAAAATTTTCGTTCGTTTAAAAAAAGAACATTAAGATACTGATATTATTTGTACGAAAGTTTCAATCTCGGTCGGTACATCTAGCGGCTATGCCAACTCGCGCAGTGCTTTTACGGATGGTGCCACTATTCTCCATTCGGTTAAATAAAGAACATGAAAATAATGACATGACGTCTACCAAATCTCGATTTTGGTCGGTTAATGCAACGGTTTTATCAATGCATACCCTGATTTTACGGATGGTGCCACAATTTTTCTTTCGGTTAAATGAGGATCATCGAACATAGTAAAACTTATCGTGTAGAACTTGTTCATAGATAGCTTTGCTCTTTAAGCCCAAATGTAACACAAGTCCAAAGTCTTGCTCAAATGATTTAATCAAAGATACCCATTCCTAATTCTTCACTGTGCTGAAGAATTCATCTTATACACCAAATTCATCTTAGTGCTGAAACAAATTAACAAGCAAAGGAGGAAAGACCTATAATGAATAGATTTACCCAAAACTAGTTTAAGCTGCGAAACTAAGTTATTAATTGTTAGAAATCTTCTTTCTATTTAAATCACTGTATCATAGACAGCGCAATAGCGCTGCCTAAGTAAAGAACGATGTTGGCTCAATGTATTATTTTTTTTTCTTGGTCTTAGACCAGGACACTTCGCATCGAAGGAATTGTCGTATAAACTTCAAAAAGGGCTCATTCGATTGGAAATTGGAGTGGCTTGTGCCCTTTTTAATAGTCGAAAATGATTGGAGGGCAATTGACCCCCTCCCCATGTCCATCATTCCCCCAAACACATCCAATCAAAATTTTGAAATAGCCAATTTGTTCAGCGTAGTTGATTTCCAGATAGAAAATATGTTTTGAGGAGGTCACTCCCCAAAAACCCTCAGGGCAAGGGTTTTCATTTATGGCCTAGGGGCATATAACAACAATGTTGGCACAATGTATTAGTTATTTTTCCCCCCTTTAGACCAGGGTACTTCGTATCGAAGAAGTTGTCGCAAAAACTTTGAAAAGGGCTCATTCAATTGGAAATTGGAGTGGCTTGTGCCCTTTTTAATAGTCGAAATTGATTGGAAGGCCACTAACACCCCTTCCACGCCCACCAGTTCCCGAAACACATCCAATCAAAATTTTGAGATAGCCATTTTGTTCAGCGTAGTTGATTTCCAGATAGAAAATATGTTTTGAGGAGGTCACTCCCCAAAAACCCTCAGGGCAAGGGTTTTAAGATATGCCCTGGGGGCATATAAGAACGATGTTGGCACAATGTGCTATTTTTTTCCTTTAGACCAGGGCACTTCGTATAGAAGAAGTTGTCGTAGAAACTTCGAAAAGGGCTCATTCAATTGGAAATTGGAGTGGCTTGTGCCCTTTTTAATAGTCGAAAGTGATTGGAATGCAACTAACACCCCTTCAACGCCCACCAGTTCCCGAAACACATCCAATCAAAATTTTGAGATAGCCATTTTGTTCAGCGTAGTTGATTTCCAGATAGAAAATATGTTTTGAGGAGGTCACTCCCCAAAAACCCTCAGGGCAAGGGTTTTAAGATATGCCCTGGGGGCATATAAGAACGATGTTGGCACAATGTATTATTTTTTTTCCTTAGACCAGGGCACTTCGTATAGAAGAAGTTGTCGTAGAAACTTCGAAAAGGGCTCATTCAATTGGAAATCGGAGTGGCTTGTGCCCTTTTTAATAGTCGAAAGTGAATGGAGGGCCACTAACACCCCTCCCATGCCCACCATTTCCAGAAACACATCCAATCAAAATGTTGAGATAGCCATTTTGTTCAGCGTAGTTGATTTCCAGATAGAGATTATGTTTTTGAGGAGGAAACTCCCCTAGAGCCCTCAGTGCTAGGGTTATAAAGTTATGCCCTGTGGGCATATAATGTTCTTATAGAAAGTGTTGTCGTAGAAACTTCAAAAAACACTCATTTGATCAGAAATTCAAAGGGCTAGTGCCCTTTTTAATAGTCGAAAGTGATTGGTAGGTGACTAACCCCTCTCTCACGCCCACCTTTTCCCCAAACACAACCAATTCAAGTTTTAAGATAGCCATTTTGTTCAACGTAGTTGAAAGTTCTGGAAATCAGGTCTTTGAGCATGAGCCCCTCCCCCCCCCCACAACCCTCAGGGCAAGGGTTATAAGTTATGCCCTGGGGGCATATAAGGTTTTTATAGAACGCGTTGTCGTAGAGACATCAAAAAGGCCTCTTTCGATTGGAAATTGAACTGGCTAGAGTCCTTTTGAATAGGCGAAAGTGATTGGAGGGCAACTAACACCCCTTCCACGCCCACCATATCCACAAACTCATCCAATCTTAATTTTGAGATAACCTTCTTGTTCCGCGCAGGATAAAGTTCAGGAAATTATACCTTTGAGTAGGGCACTCCCAAAACAGTCTTCAGGGCAAGGGTTATAAGTTATGCCCTGGGGCATATAAGTTTCTATTGAAAGTTTTGTCGTAGAAACTTGAAAAGGGGCTCATTCGATTGGAAATTCAAAGGTCTAGGGCATTTTTAATAGTCGAAAGTGATTTGAGGGCAACTAACCCCCTCTCACGCCCACCGTTTCAAAAACATATCATATCAAAGTTTTAAGATAGCCATTTTGTTCAACGTAGTTGGAAGTTCTGGACATTAGGTTTTTGAGAATGACAAACCCCCCACAGCCCTCACGGCAAGGGTTGTAAGTTATGCCCTTGGAGACTATAAGGTTTTTATAGAACGCGTTGTCGTAGAAACTTCATAAATTGCCCATTTGATTGGAAATCGAGATGGCTAGTGCCCTTTTTAATAGTCGAAAGTGATTAGAAGGCAATTAACACCCGTTCCACTCCCACCATTTCCTCAAAAACATACAATCAAAATTTTGAGATAACCATTTTGTCCCACGCAGTTTAAAGTTCAGGAAATTATACCTTTGATTAGAACAATCCCCCCAGAGTCTTCAGGGCAAGAGTTATAAGTTATTCCCTGGGTGCATATAATTTTTTATTGAAATCTTTGTCGTAAAAACTTGAAAAAGGGCTCATTCGATTGGAAATTCAAAGGGCTAGTGCCATTTTTAATAGTATCGAAAGAGATTTGAGGGCAACTAACCCGCCTCTCACGCCCACCTCTTCCCCTAACACATGCAACCGAAATTTTTAGATAGCCATTTTATTCAACGTAGTCGAAAGTTTTAGAATTTAGATCTTTAAGGATGACAAACCCTCCATCCCCAAGGCCCTCAGGGCAAGGGTCGTAAGTTATGCCCTGAGGGCATGTAAAATTTCTATAGAAAGCGATGTTGTAGAAACTAAAAAGGGCTTATTCAATTTAAAATTGAAAGGGCTAGTGCCCTTTTAATAGTCGAAAGTGATTGAAGGGCAACTAAACCCCCTCTCACGCCCACCATTTCCCCAAACACATCCAACCAAAATTTTGAGATATCCATTTTGTTCAACGTAGTCGAAAGTTCTGGAAATTAGGTCTTTTAGGATGATAACCCATCAGAGCCCTCAGTGCAAGGGTTGTAAGTTATGCCCTGGGGGCATATAAGGTTTATATAGAAAGTTGTTGTAGAAATTTCAAAAGGGGCTCATTTGATTGGAAATTGAAATTGCCTTTTTTAATATTCGAAAGTGAGTGGAGAGTAATTAATCCCCCTCTCACGCCCGCCATTTCCCCAAACACATTCAATCAAAGTTTAAAGATAGCCATTTTGTTCAACTTAGGTGAAAGTTCTGGAAATTATGTATTTAAGGATGAAAAACCCCCCAGAGCTCCCACGGCAAAGGTTGTAAGATATGTCCTGGGGGATAGAAGTTGTCGTAAAAACATCAAAAGGGGCTCATTCAATTGGAAATTGAGAGGGCTAGTGCACTTTTTAATAGTTGAAAGTGATTGGAGGGTAACTAACCCCCCTCTCACGCCCACCATTCCCCCAAACACATCCAATCAAAAATTTCAGAGAGCCACTTTGTTCAACGTTACGGAAAGTTCTGGAAATTAGCTCTTTGAGGCCCTCTGGGAAAGGGTTGTAAGTTTTGCCCTTGGGGCATATAAGGTTTTTATTGGAAATGTTGTCGTAGAAACTTCAAAAGGGCTCATTTGATTAGAAATTGAAAGGGCTAGTGCCTTTTTCAATAGTTGAAAGTGATTGGAGAGCGACTAACGCCCCTCTCACGCTCACCATTTTCCCGGACACATCCAATAAAAATTTTGAGATAGGCATTTTGTTTAACGTAGTTGAAAGTTTTGGAAATTAGGTCTTAGGGGATGAAAACCACCCTCACGGCCCTTAGGGTAAGGGTTGTAATTTATGCCCTGGGAGTATATAAGGTGTTTATAGAAAGTGTTGGCATAGAAACTCAAAAAGGGCTCATTCGATTGGAAATCAACATGCCTAGTGCCCTTTTTAATAGTCGAAAGTGATTGGAAGGCTTAACATTTTTATAGTAAAGATCGATGTGGATATAATGTATTGTTTTCTGGTTTTTCTTGTTTTTTAGAACAGGGAACTTTGTATCAAAGGAGTTGTCGTAGGAACTTCGAAAAGGGCTCATTTGATTGAAAATAGAAATGGCTAATTCCCTTTTTAATAGTCGAAAGTGATTAGAGAGAAACTAATCCCCCTCCCACTCCCACCCTCCCATTGGTCTTTATGTTTAAAAACTAAATGTTGCCATAAGATTAAACCAAAATGCACTGTGTTAATAATAATTCCCAATAAGGCATCTCAGCAGCATCCCAAGAACGACTGAGGGTATTATGTTCAAAGTTTTGGGGACACTTCTGCTCATAAAATTTAACCAAATCAAAATAGCGTAAGTGCATCCAAGCTATCAAAGAAAGTAAACAGATATATTTGCGAATGGAATCAAGTTTTCCATTTCAGGTCAACTAGAGGAGGTATGAAACTAAATTAAACACTACTATTTGTGTCCAGATTTTTAAAAGGGTGTATGTTATTAAAAATTGCTGAAAATTCTTCTCCAGCATACAAATAGCAGGCCAAACTATAAATTCTTAAAAAAACGAAAAGATTTAAAGTATTATTTTCTTTTTCCCTGAAAAGACTATTTCAATATAAAACGAACAGAAATTGATTAAAAAAAATTTTCCACAAAATAAGTTTTTCAAACAAAAAGTAAAGAACTCCATTAAACAAAAAATGAGCAAAAAAAGTCAAATAATCTACCAAGCTTGAAACTACCATAAATCAGCATCGATAAATAAATGAAACCCTAAACAAATAGAAATTACAATAAATAACCGAGTCAAACTCAAAACGAGGAGAAATTAACATAAGTTGGGCTCAAAACCCCTATGCCTTCCCAAGGCCAGAACATAATTTGCACTTTACGTAAAAAAATACAAATGAATGTGCATTGTCAGTTTAATATACATATACTGATATTTAGTAATCAAAATGTTAATATTATTTGATTTATTAAAGTTATAAAAGTAAAAAGATTTATATTTTTTCAGTAATTTCTATATGATCTTTATATATAATTAATTAAAAAAAAACTTTCCGAAAAATAAATTTTTCAAAGAAAAGTAAAAGCCATTTTAAACTTGAGCTCAGGAGATACAAATACCTGTTAAAATTCATATTCAAAACGACCAGAAATTACTATTAAAGAATAAATGAAACCCAAAAGGAACAGAAATTAAATAAACAATCATAGCAAAAAACATACAACAAGTAATAATATAAATGAATAAATAGATCTTAAAACGAGTAATGCTTCGATTGAATATGAAAATCAAGCTTAAAACGAAAACAAATATTTTGCTATTAAAGGATAAATGAAACTTAAAACGAGCAGAAATTAAATAAACAATCAATGCGAACAAACATACAATATATATTAATGTAAATGAATAAATAAATCTTAAAACGAGTGAAACTTAAATTGAATATGCAAATCAAGTTTGAATCGAATAAAAATAACTACAAACAAGAGTTTGGGTATCGCCTCACTTCAGAAGCTTAAAACCTACTGCGTCATTGGCGCTTTACTGAAAACAATTCTTTGAAATGTTTTCACTTTTGTAACTTTAAGAAATCAAAAATTAATTAAGATTTTAGGGAATAAATATCAGCATATGTATATTAAGTTGACAATGCATATTTTTTTTTCAGTAAACTCATTTGAATGAGCATAAAAAAAAGAGCATAAACGAGAGAAAATTAAATGAAAATTAAAGCAAATTAAAAGTAAAAGGAAATTGTAATAGCAGTAATGTTTACAAAACTCACGACTCAGTAAAGTACAAATTATATTCTGGCTTTTAGAAAGCATAGGGGTTTTGAACCCTACTCATATTAATTTATGCTCGTTTTGAGTTTGACTCTAAAATTTATTTTAATTTTGTTCGTTTTGGGTTTTATTTATTTATTGATACTGATTTGGGGTAGTTGTTTGCTTGGTAGATTATATGATAGTCCGGACGCCAGGTGGAAAATGTGAATCATACCAAGACGGAATGGGGCTGCTACGAGAATTAGCCTACCCTCCACCCCCTAAATTTACCATGCGGATTCAAAATATCAATGGCACTTGCCTGCGAGTGGTGGAACGCTCTGAAACTTGACATTTTATTATATTTTGGTGTTTCATGCAAGAAAATGCATGTTCCACAAAGTTTGAGGTGCAGTTTAAAGCTCAAATAGAAACACCTAGAAACCATAGATTTTTTTTATAACAAACTAACACGATTAGTTAGAAAAAATGGCAGAGTTAAAAAAAAATGGCAAAACTATATGAGTCTTGAACAGTCTTGGAAAGTATAAACATAATCAAACTGAATATTAGATATATAATGATATTAATTGTTGAAAGATCCATCAGTTCAAGATTTTTTTTTACTGTAATTTTAATTTTCATTTTCAATGCTGTAGGAACTGGAAAATAATAAATTTGTAATATACGAGTAATTCGTTTTCAGTGAAGCACCAATGACGCAGAAGGCTTTAGGTTTTTACAGTTAAAGAAGGGGGCAGTATTCAAATTTTGTTTGTAGTGAAACTATATTTGTCTTGACCAATCTGGAAAAGAACTAATACATTAAACTGAATATTTGATGCATAATGATATTAATTGCTAAAAGCTCATGAGTTCAAAATTTTACTGTAATTTTAATGTTTATTTTCAATATTAAGTACAAAAGAAAACATTTATAATATAATTCGTTTTCAGTAAAGCGCCAATGACGCAGTACGTTTTAGGCTTCTGCAGTAAGGCGATACCCAAACTCTTGTTTGTAGTTATTTTTATTCGATTCAAACTTGATTTGCATATTTAATTTAAGTTTCACTCGTTTTAGGATTTATTTATTCATTTACATTAATATATACTGTATGTTTGTTCGCATTGATTGTTTATTTAATTTCTGTTCGTTTTAAGTTTAATTTATACTTTAATAGCAAAATATTTGTTTTCATTTAAGCTTAGATTTCATATTCAATTGAAGCATTACTCGTTTTAAGATCTATTTATTCATCTATATTATTACTTGTTTAATGTTTTTGCTATGATTGTTTATTTAATTTTTGTTCGTTTTGGGTTTCATTTATTCTTTAATAGTAATTTCTGGTCGTTTTGAGTTAGAACTTTAACAGGTATTTGTATCTCCTGAGCTTAAGTTTAAAATGACCTTTACTTTTCTTTGAAAAACTTATTTTTCGGAAAGTTTTTTTAATTTTTTTTTTTTCGTTTTTGATTGCAAAGTTTCAAGTTTTTATGGCATGGGGGGGGGAGTACTTACTGTCCGATTATTCTTGCCTTTAAAAAACAGATATAGAACTTTCAATTTAAATTTAATGAGGCTTTTTTCAAAGTCTATACGATTACCTCTTTGATAAAGACCTTATATATGAACAATAGACAGCTTGCATAACTTTTGGACAGCAATTGACAACAATAAATGGATTGAAAAAATAGCTCCAATAAGGGGGTTTAGAGCATTTCACTTGCTGACGCAAAGGCATCACGACTGTTTGGAATTGACCTTAATAGGATTTTGTGTGCCAAAGCAATTTTGCATCTATCACAGAGTATGTATTTTAACCTTATAATTGGATAATTATAATAGATTTCCTATGTGTTCTTCCCATACGAAACCCCTTCCCATAAGTTATAAACCCCCCTTAATAAGTTATGTCCCAGGGCATAACTTAAAACGCCTACCCCCGGGTCCTGGTGGACTGTGTCGACACCGGAGTTTTTTGTTATCTGAACTTTGAACTATTTTAACAAAATGTATATCTCAAAATTTTTATCTGATGCATTTAGGGCTTGGAGGAGGGGGGGGGGGCTAGTTACCCTCCAATCCCCTTGACTCTTAAAAAGTGAGCAAGAAATTTCAATTTTCAGTCAAATGAGCCCTCTCTAAAGTTTATACGAGCATCCCTTCCATAAAAAAATAGGAAGGATTCGGAGAATCCTTAAATTACAACCCTTGCCCTGAGGGCTGTGGGTGAGTTGTCATCCTCAAAGACCTAATTTCCAGAACTTAAAACTACGTTTAATAAAATGGCTGTCTCAAAATTTTAATTGGATGGGTTTGGGGATAAGGTGGGCGTGAGAGGGGGGATAGTTGCCCTCAAATCACTGTCGACTATTAAAAAGGGTACTAGCCCTTTGAATTTCCAATCGAATGAGCTTTTTTGAAGTTTCTACGATACCACCTTCTATAAACACCTTATATGCCCCCAGGGTATAACTTAAAACCCTTGCCTTGAGGGTTGTGGGGGAGTGTCCCCTCCCCTGGATCCACTACTGCCCCAAATTCTCTGTTTCTTTCCTTGATAGGGAAGAGAGCAGATGCCTAATAGGTGTGTGTTAATACCAAAACATTTTAACTTTCATTGGACCTTCAGGTATAAACAGAATTAGTTCAAAGGAAGGGGTGGGGAAAAAGGGCGTGTGGGTTTTTTTTGCCCTTCGATCAATTTTGACTCTTAAGAGCTGGACTAGAACTTCCAATTTCCAATCAAATGAGCCCTCTCTGAATTTTATACGAGAATCCCTTCCTGCCCCCGGGACCTGGGGGGTTTTGTCGACGCCAGAGCTTTGTTACTTAACCATTCAACTATTTTTAACAAAATGGTATTTTTAACCCTTGCATATAAAGCAGCTCTGGGGGGAAAGTAATAAAAAATATTGAAGCTATATAACATTTATTCATTTTTATGTTTGCACCGGTTATCTTTACGTTTGTAAGATAGTTAATTTTAACTTCTGTTCGCTCGGGGTTTTGTTTATTCTTTAACAGTAATTTCTGGTCTTTTTGAGTTTTAACTATAATAGGAATTAATTTCTGCTGGTCCTGAGTTCAATATGGCTTTTTACTCTTCTTAGAAAACTTATTTTTATGTAAGGTTTTTTTTTTATATTAATAATAATAAAACATTTAAGCCTTATGGCCTTTGCTATAGACAGCTTAATTTACATGCCTCTGAAAAATCAAACCTGATTCTTTCACGCAACAATGAAAGGATCTTGCTAGGTTATTCCATTTGTTGATGCAGAAAAAACAGCATCGTTTTGATTAGACCATTTTTCGGATTTTTTTGTGCCACAATAATTTAGCATTTATCGCAAAGTATGTATTTTAACCTTATTTTAATATGGCTGTAATTTTAAGTATTTTATTATAGATTTACTATGCATTCTTCCCATACAAAACTTTACCTTATTAAAGTCTGTGGAGTGGGGGCAGCGTAGTTGGCATAAAGAAGAAAACTTTAGCGTAGACAGTAGGAGAGGGGGAGGGTGAGGTTGGAGACTCATCCAATACGGGGCGGAACTTCACTTATCTCCTCTGTTCCCGATTTAGGAGATTAGAGAGACTCTTTGGGCTGTAGAATGTTTGACCGTTTGAGTTGTGGAAGACGTTAAAATACTCAAAAATACTTTATATTTTTAGTTATTGCAGGATTGCTTTCATAGATTTTGGAATGGTGAGCCCCCTGGCCCATGATTTGGATCAGCCTCAGCTCATAATATACAATTTTGATTAATTGTTCCGTGTTACGTGCATATATTATTGTATATATGTTATTTTGAGTTATACTTTTATCGCATTGCGTTCCTTTTTCAGCCTTGAGATAAAAACTGAAACCTTAGCGTAAACAGTGGTAGGGGGGAGTCTCCCCCCTCACACGCATAATTGAGCAGCCACAGAGAAAGTAATACAAATGAAAATAATCTGTCTTTGGAAAATGTCTTTTTTTCAAAAGACACGAAAATAATCGTCTAAAAGAACCTGAAGTGCTATTTCTGACATTTCCGTTGATTCTTTATTCCCGTTACTTTCAGATGTAAAATTTAGAATATTATCGAATGGGTTTAGTCGTACCCTCCCTGAATAATTCACATTTCGAAAACTCACCCCCTGGGAAATTCCTCCCCCCTCCAAGAACATTTTATTTTCCTGCTGATAATTCCCCCGCGTTAAATTCCACCCAGCAGAAATTTCCCAGCCGTGGAATATGCTCCCCCAAACATATTCCCCTCAGATAATTTCGGATATTCATAAAAATGGAAGCTGAAATTTCTACTCAACTTTTTATGTCAAAAGCAATGCTATAGCGTTACTTAAGTAAAGAGCCATAAGGGTTCAATGAATTAATACTTATTTATTTTTCCAGGGGCACTTTATGTGGAAGAGGTGGTCGTATAAACTTTGGAACGGGGTTCATTGAATTACAATTTAAAATTTATAGTGCCCTTACACCAGGGGCGGATCCAGGATTTTTTTAGGGTGAGGGGGCGCAAAATAGGTTGATCCGATAAACTTGCGTTAGGAGTAAGTTCAATTAACGCAATCTTGCGTTAATTCAGTAAATTACATTACTTTAGACTACGTTAAGGGAGGTGCCCCCTCTCCCCTCCCCGGAATCCGCCACTGCCTTACACTCTCTGTTTCTTTCCTTGTTAGGGAGGAGAGCAGATGCCTAATAGGTGTGTATTAATACCAAAACATTCTAACTCTCATTGGACCTTCAGGTATAAACAGAATTAGTTCAAAGGAAGGAGTGGAGGGGGGATGCTATTTAATACTTCTTGATTCTCGCGAGTATTTTAGATCTAGGCTGTTTTTATGAAAGGAGAATTGGGAGATTTTACCATGGGCGATTTTCCTGGGGAAATTTTCCGACGGTTGGGGGAAACTTCTGAGGGAGGGGGAGTTTAAAGACCTGTGTTACTGCTAAATAAACTAAAAATTTTCACTATTTTCGCTTCATTTTCTTAAATTCTGATTTTTGATTCTTATTGATTTCTTTGGACTATTTTACGGCGTATTTGACTACGATTTGAATGTAAAAACAATAAAGTGATTTTTGGTATTTATTCAAGAATTTCGTTTAAAATACGAAATAAAGAGCGTTTCAATGACAAAATCTTATCTTATATCCAGTTTGGATCCGGTTTATTGGTTTTACTTATATGTGAACACTGCGAAATCAAGAAAGATTAAGACACACGGTATAGAGTGTAGGCTATATATGATTATTTTGTTCTTTTGATTCTTTTCTTAGGGAGGAGGGCAGATGCCTACTAGGTGTTTGTTACTACCACAACATTCTAACTCTCATTGATATTCAGGCTTATACAGAATTAGTTCAAAGGAAAGGGTGGGGGTGGCTGTAAAGATCTACTCTACATCTACATCAATTAATTCTGAATGTAAATTCTGTAATAAAAATATAACATTTATTTCTTTTCAACATCATCGTATTTTTTTTTTAATCATTTTCAGTATTTTTTTCATTTTTAATTTTTCGGTCGAATAGTATAAATGTAAAATCCGAATGCATATGTTGGGCATTCCAGTCAGCACACGTAAAAAGAAGAAATCTAATAACGGGTATTAATTCAAAATCTACAGTGGGTAACTAGGCTTAATAATAAAGAAAAAATGACCGGTCTTAATTAGAAATTGAAACTCTTACTACTTCTAGGGCCGTATCATGGATTTGGGTTCAGTGGAGGGGGGTAATTTTTTTTGTTAGGGGGGAGAGGTAGAATGGAAAATTAAAGAAAACTTCAAAAGTGTATTTTTATGCATTTTTATTACGTTTTTACGAGTTTGACAAACATTTCACTTGGGGGAATTTAAATCTTTCAATCCTTCCCATGAAGACAGCCTTGACTATTACTACTACTAACAACTTCCCACAACACCAAGTCACCTGACATTACCCCAGCTACGCACACTCATCAAGAAATATATTGTTATTATTTAATGGCATAGAACAATTTTGGACTAAAATCAACCCGATGGCCCAAAGATTTTTCTAAAAATTTCATTAAAAAAATCTACTAATGAGATGTATTACAAGCAAAATTTTAAATAAATTTATAAATTTTAAGCCAAAATTTGTAAATGATAGATAATCCTATGTAAACTCAATTAAATTGTAGTTCTAATGAGCAGTATATACAGTTTATACCTGCTTTTGTTTCTAAATGAATTTTTTGGTAATCATCATTTTTTTTCTCAATTTCTATGTACAAACAGTCAGTAACACTATCAAACGGGCAGCAGACTTTTCAATAATGGAATTTTTTTTCTATAGTAAGACGACATCTTAGCACTTTAAAGCATACAGCATACCCTATTGCTAAAATTTAACTGCATAGAGCAATTTTGGAGTTAAATCAAGCCTATGGCCAAAAGATTTTTCAAAGAATTTCATTAAAAAAATATACTAAACTTGAAACTTGATCCGATAAACTTGCGTTAGGAGCAAGTTTAATTAACGCAATCTTGCGTTAATTAAGTAAATTTCATTACTTTAGACTACGTTAGGGGGGAGGGCACCCCCCTCTTCCCTCACCTGAATCCGCCACTGCCTTACACTCTCTGTTTCTTTCCTTGTTAGGGAGGAGAGCAGATGTCTAATAGGTGTGTGTTAATACCAAAACATTCTAACTCTCATTGGGCCTTCAGGTATAAACAGAATTAGTTCAAAGGAAGGGGTGAAGGGGGGGGGGGGTTGCTATTTAATACCAGAATTAGTAACAGAATCAATAAACAGAATTAGTTCAAAGGAAGGGGTGGGGGAAAAGGGCGTGGGGGTTATTTGCCCTTCGATCACTTTTGACTCTTAAGAGCTGAACTAGAACTTCCAATTTCCAATCAAGTGAGCCCTCTCTGAAGTTTTTACGAGATCCTGCCCCCGGGCCCTGGGAGGTTTTGTTGACTCCAGAGTCTTGTTACTTAACCTTTCAACTATTTTTAACAAAATGGTATTTTTAACCCTTGCATATAAAGCACCTCTGGGAGGAAAATAATAAAAAAATATTGAAGCTATATAAGATTTATTCATTTATTTATGTTTGCACCGGTTATCTTTATGTTTGTAAGATATTTAATTTTACATAATTTTAAATCTCGTGGAGATTTCCATAATTTTGACATTATATACTTTTTTAAGGCATATAGCACCCCTCTCCTCGCCTACGATATGACCCACCACCCCTCCTCGATAGTAGCAGCTGCTGCACTATTATATAATTTTCTTTGTTCTTTTTGTTTGTCTGCATTTCCATATGGCTGCTCAATTTTAAATGTGGGGATGGACAGACCTATCCTCCCATTTGCCCTCCAATCACTTTTGTCTATTAAAAATGGCACTATCCCTTTGAATTTCCAATCGAATGATCCTTTTTTGAAGTTTCTATGACAACGCCTTCTATACAAACCTTATATGCCCCCAGGGCATAACTTAAAACCCTCGCCCTGAGGGTTGTGGGGGATTGACCTTTTCAAAAGCATGTTTTCTATTTGAAAATCAACTACGCTGAACAAAATGGTTATCTCAAAATTTTTATTTGATGCCTTTGGGGGAATGATGGGCGTGTGGGGCGGAGGGGCTAGTTGCCCTCCAATCACTTTCGACTATTAAAAAGGGCACTATTCCTTTGATTTTCCAATTGAATGAGCTTTTTTTGAAGTTTCTACGACAACGCCTTCTATAAAAACCATATCTTGCCCTGAAGGTTCTGGGGAAGTGTCCTCCTGAAAAACATATTTTCTATCTGGAAATCAACTATGCTGAACAAAATGGCTATCTGAAGATTTTTATTGGATGTGTTTGGGGAAATGATGGGCGTGGGGGGGGGGGGGGCTAGTTGCATTCCAATCACTTTCGACTATTAAAAAGGGCACTAGCCCTTTAATTTCCAATCGAATGAGTCTGTTTTGAAGTTTCTACGACAATGCCTTCTATAAAAACCTTATATGCCCCCAGGGCATAACTTAAAACCCTTGCCCTGAGAGTTAAAAACCTTATATGCCCCCAGGGCATAACTTAAAACCCTTGCCCTGAGGGTTGTGGGGGAGTATCCTCCTCAAAAATATATTATCTATTCGGAAATCAACTACGCTGAACAAAATGGCTATCTCAAAATTTTGATTGGATGTGTTTGGGGGAATGATTGGCGAGGGGGGGGCTAGTTGCCCTCCAATCATTTTCGACTATTAGAAAGGGCACTAGCCCTTTAATTTCCAATCGAATGAGCTTGTTTTGAAGTTTCTACGGCAACGCCTTCTATAAAAACCTTATATGCCCCCAGGGCATAACTTAAAACCCTTGCCCTGAGTTTTGTGGGAGAGTGTCCTCCTCAAAAATATATTTTCTATCTGGAAATCAACTACGCTGAACAAAATGGCTATCTGAAAATTTTGATCGGATGTGTTTGGGGAAATGATGGGCGAGGGGGGGGGGGGTGGGAGTTGGCTAGTTACACTCCAATCACTTCGATTATTAAAAGGGCACTAGCTCTTTAATTTCCAATCGAATGAGCCTGTTTTGAAGTTTCTACGACAACACCTTCTATAAAAACCTTATATACCCCCAGGCATAACTTAAAACCCTTGCCCTGAGGGTTTTGGGGGAGTATCCTCCTCAAAAATATATTTTCTATCTGGAAATCAACTACGCTGAACAAAATGGCTATCTCAAAATTTTGACTGGATGTGTTTGGGGGAATGATGGGCGTGTGGGGGGGGGGCTAGTTGCCCTCCAGTCATTTACGACTATTAAAAAGGGCACGGGAACTCTCGATTTCCAATCGAATGAGCCCCTTTGAAGCTTCAACGACGACCTCTTCCATATGAAGTGCCTCTGGGGAAAAAACTATTAAATAATAATAATAGTAATAAAACATTGGAGCCGTATGGCCTTTACTATAGGCAACGCTAAAGCGTTGCCTCTTTTAGACAGTATGATCTTTCCCTTTCTCAACCATTATAAAAGCCCAGACCGAGATGCAAGTGCTCCGGATATCATTTAACAACTATAAACATAAGCGACATTCGAATTTTTCACGGATAGATAAGTCAGATTTCTTACTAAATTTTAAAGAATCTAATTTTAAATTAATTTAAACATTTTAGAAATTATGTCGTAAAAGGTCTAAGATTATACAGACTCAGCAGTAAGAAATGCATTTATTTATTTTCTGGTAAACAAACTTGAAGAATATTCTATAACAGGAGCTTTTCTAGCGTAAAGCCCTGTAAAATTTTGGATTTGCCACTAAAATGTGTCATGTCCTTCAATTTTCTGAAAACTCACTAAGAATTTTACGAAAAATACTTCTTAAATGACGTTTGGTATTTTCCTGGATAGGGCTATTGTGGCAACGTTTGCCACAGCAACCAATAATTAGAACCCAAGTTCTAAAATTGGTCTCAGTCAGGAACCCTTGTCGCTATCTAAATTCACAAAGTGCAAAGATTTTCAAACAGAGGTATTTATTCTTTAAAGTTCTGGAAAGGTCTTAGAATTTCATACAAAACATTCATACAGAACGAAATTAGCTTTTATCTTGGCTCTCCGCCAAAACAGGTAATTAGCCTTTTTCAAGTCACACACGAACTAAAATCTGAGAAAATAAACATCACGACGTGAAAATAAAAAAAAAGAAAAGAAAAATGATAAACCATCCCAGCTATTCCACCAGTCATTAGAAAAAAAAACAAAGATCCTATATCAAATTTCGAATGACATTTCTATGGCCCAAAAAAAGAGCATAAACGAGAGAAAATTAAATGAAAATTAAAGCAAATTAAAAGTAAAAGGAAAATAAAATGGAAATTAAAGGGAACATTTTCCCTTATCAATAAAAAGGTAATAAGAATAAGTTTTGACGCTCCATGGCACAATATTACTGCATAAAAGCACAAACTTGTGAAACCTAATAAATAATCTATGCTAAAACTGTTAGGCTGCCCCTTTGTAGTAAAAAATTTTGCGGCACATTTCAAATACTCCCGCCACTTCGTGGATACCTCTCCAGGAAATTCCGGCTATTTTCCTGTTGCAGTATTGATTAGAAGTTAGCGCTAGAAATTTCCTTATTTTTACAAATTTAATGAATCCCTCACCACCCTTTTTAAAAATCCTACATAAGCCAATCAGTTAAGTCATACCTGTGAGACGGGACAGTTGCAAACCCCTTTGCTGGCTCACCGAGTTTGTTTCTACTTTCGCAATTACGAATAATACAAATTTGCACCATTTTTCAATGACTGACAAATATCAAAGTATAAACACATACTGAACAAGTACTGACAAAACTCTCCAAAAGTGACCCCGCGTACCTCAGCGCCTCTAGAGGGGAAATGTTGTACTACTTAATCGCTCCGAGCCAATAAATTAAATTTAATACAGCTTTTACGGAACAAGTATAATCACCTACGGAACTTGAAAAATTTAGGCACCAGGTTCGCATAGGTATGGAATCGTTTCCAGAGACGCGGACAAAGGGTCACTTTTTTTTGTGTGGAGAGGATAGGTTTTGTCAGTACTTGTTGTATGTGTTTATACTTTGGACAAATATATACTGATCCGCTAATGTCAGAGTAAATGGGAGCAGCTGTTTGTACGCGCCGAGAATGAAGCGCCAAAAATCATCAGCCTTGGTCTTACTGTTATATTATCTATATACAGTGATTTAAATATACCAAATCTGTTACATTATACCCAAATTTATTCTGACATATATAATGAACAAAATAGTAAGACTCTTGGTTAGTTCAGTTGAATGATTGAATCAAAGTGCCAAACGTGCAAAAGAAACAATTATTGAAAGGAATTAGAAATGTCGAATTTAAGAACAAATAGAGTGAAAATAAAGTGCTTGGGGTGCATGAAAATATTTGATGAAGACCATCGAAAACGGTACAATGTGATTTTTTCACAAAAATAACGAACCTCAATAGATTTTAGCTGCCGAGAAGGCCCTTTGTAGCAACCATTTTGCTGCATCAGGGCCCAAAAAATTAATTGGTAGTGGATTCCAACGGAAAGAAATGTAAGACATATACACATAAATTTTCTACTGCCCACCGGCCAGTCGGTAGACTATAAATCCTACAAAATTCTACATGAAATCCACCCTATTTTCTCTTGGCAAAGGTTCAGAATAGCGGCCCTTCTAAAGAATACATGTTAGAAGTTAGAACAAAGAAAGAGAGAAACTTTTAGGTTGCTAATTCTATGCTTATTTTTTGGATCCCGCGGAAGTAATATTAGGGCTAAAAGCTTTCAAACACTTTATGGCCAGGACTGAGGTTGAAAGCAACAAAGTCATAAATCACACCATATTTTTGAGTTTAAACTGTGAAACTAACGCTGTCAAATTGATATTCCCGACTCGCTGGTCAGTTTACTAGTGGGTTGCGGCAGCGCTACCAACCCTGGCCACGGCAGAAAGAAGTTTTAGCAAACTGAAACTGGTCATGACACGTTTACGCGCAAGGATGGACGATGATCGCTTGGATCATCTTGTCATGATATGCTGTAAGACTGACGTTACGAAGGAACTAAAACTCAAAGAATTACTGAAAGTCTGGCTGTTTTCCAAACTAAGACGTTTCAATTTTTAACTGAAGGTGTGTAGTTGTAATTTCTTCTTTTTTGTTTAATCTGTGTACTTTAATTTGAATTTGCCAATTTTTCACTTCTGAGATCTTTTTTTATGTAAATCAGGTTATCAATTTTTTCCTAATATTCTAATATATTGCTTCATTTTTCACTCGGTCACCATGTCATTGATCATACGCTTCTTGTGGCAAAAAAAACTAAGCAGCAACTCTTCCTCAGGTTATACAATTGCACTGAATTGAAATCAGAGACTGAATTGCTACCCCAATTTTTGTATGGAAATTATGTTAATTAGTGGCAAAAACAGTCTGTATAAATGATTAGCCTGTTGTTAAAATCAATGACTTCCCCCCCATCAAACACATCGGCTAGTAACGCTCCCGGTTCTACTAGATCTATCGCTACAGTGCATTCTACAGTTCTAACTACAAAACAGGATACTCTTTCTCCCTAAGTAAGTTAGGGCCACAGGTATTTTTGTTAAAGGCACTAAAAGTCTTACAAAATCTACAAAATTAGTTATCAAAGCCCAGACTTTTGCTTGCTGCAACATAGTTTACCTTCATTGGTTTGGCAAATTTGTTGGCTCACACCTTAACCTGAAGTAAATTGCCTGGTACCCTGGATGTATGCTTGAAACTAGAACTTTTGTGATTCTACTGTGTGAATAGAAAGAGTCTGTAACACGCCCAATACCACCAAAATCTCGCAAAAAAACAAAAAATACGAATTCTTTTCAAATCTTAGCACTGAAACATGTTTTAGTAAGCATACATAAAAAAAATTCTAAGAATAAACTCTAAAAAACAGATACTGAATAACAAAAGAAATAAATTCACATTGACTTAAAAAACAAAACAAAATAGAAACAATTTGATTAATGACCTAGACATTCATTTATTTAAATACCCAAACACAAAAATATTACAGTACAGACCATTAAAATTTTGCCTAAAAAATATAATTTGATATCAAATATGTTAACTTTTAAACAGAAAAGCTCAAAATAACTTTAAAAGTACTTTTACAATTAACACATATTAAATCTATTTATATATTTTTCCTGCAAGAAAGTATTAAGAAATGAAAAGAAGCATCTCACCAAAGACATTGATTGAAGCAAAATGAACCTCTTTGCCAACTCTGTTTTCAATTTCGCAAAGATAAGTACCACCATCTTCAATTGTAATAGCAGTAATGTTTACAAAACTCACGACTTCCTCTTCTTCAACATATTGGCCCATAACAATCCTATGAAAACAAGGTTCTTATGAGTTTTATTACTTTCTTTTTTTTAACGAGACCTGAAAATTCTTTATAAATCGTTAGAAATAGATTTTTCCGTGAGTAAAAACATAACAATTATGGGTGTCAAAAATTTGAAATTTTGAAAAGTTTCAAATTATGAAGACTTTTAGTTGTGAAATCTTAAATTTGAGTATGATTTGTAGTATTTAAAAAAGAATCGACCCTGAGATTTCCAGAAAGTTTTGAAAGTTGTAGAAGGTTTAAATGGGAGTTTCACCCCCTTTCATTTCTTCTAAGACTTCGACGGGATCCCTCGATAGTTTCTAATTTCACGTTAAGAACTCCTTCTCTTCTGTCATTTATATCCGTTTTCTTAATGTTTAATAGCGTTTTACCTCTCATTCCCATAATTAATTACATAATTGAAAAAAAATTCCGGAGTTAAAAACAATTTTCTTAAAATTGAAATTTTACAACGTTTTGATTAGTCTTCAAAACACTCAAAGTTTCTTTCTCTGAAAAACTACAGAACCCGGTTTTCGTCAATAACTTTCCTGATAAAAACTGCATAACTCGTTATTTATATTATTCTATGCAATCTCGATGACCCACTAATGCTGTTAACTCCATTACTTGAACTAAAAAAGTGGTGTTTCGTATTATCATACTACTGCTTTCAGTTATTAAACAAACTAATTTCAAAAATTTCTGAAGTCAAATTTTTTTTTATCAAAACTGAGATATAATTACCCTTTTTCGATTCTTCCCAACTCTCAATGTTTCTGTATTATAAAAAACTAAAGAAAATATATTTAATTAAATTCATACATCAGGAACATACGACTGGTTTGTAAACAACTTTCATAACCATACATAACTATTTACTTACGCAAGCCTATGCTATCTGAAATGACCCAATAATTACGCAAAACTTTATTTTTGAACTAAAGAAGATATGTGTGACCTAAAATAAGTACCTCTTGTGTCACTTATGACCATACTACTTAAAATGTCTTTATTTTGTAAGAGTACATTTTTCGTGCTTTGAGAAAATGAAAACCATATACCCTTTCTATTGAAAATAACTTAATATCCTTCAGGTTTTGAGATGTATTCTAACGACCCAGATAATACAAAATAGATTTTAAATACTTATACGATCTTGGAGGGCCAAAATTATCACCAACCCATTATTGTAAACTAATCTGGAGATTAGTTTCTGCCCTCTTGGTGGTTGCTGAACATCCTGGTATATCAATAGCATATAATCTGGAAGTTCTCAATACTTTTTGGGCCATGGCTCCCAAAAAACAAGAGATTTTTCAACGGCACCATCATTACGTTTTTCTCACATAGTTTAAGTTTTTTCAGAAACTGGAACTTAACTTTTTAAAAGCATTTATTCGTTTAACGGCAAAAAATTTAAAACCGACTCTATTTTTCTGAAAATAATATAAAAGATCCGGTCTTAACTATTTCGGTTATATGTTTGTTGAGTATGAACAGCCATGGTCTTGGTTCCGGCAGCTATTCGTGGTGTGAATGCCTTCAACAAGGGTTTGATATGCAGTTGAAGTGCACTTTAATTATGTTTAAGTTAGTTAATAAAATAAATTAAACACAACTTTTTAATTCAGAAACAATTTACTGAACATCAATTGATTATCAGACAGTTCAGTGCTACCAAATATTGTTTTCAATTATCGCAACGCTACTAAATAGGAACTTTACTTCTAAAGACGTAAATTCACCTGGCTCTAAATGGGTCTTCAACCCATTTAAACTTCCCAATATAATCTAAATTTTTGCTTTTCATAGCTGTAATTTTTTTGAAAACCAAATTTTTTTTTTCAAAAAGTTTCTGAGAATTTAAGAATTCCAATGATTTGTCATAATGTTTAATTGAATATTTCACGTCACCTTTATGACAACACCGCGGCTTCCCAGAGAGCCTTAGATCACAGTTTGAGAGCAACTGGTATAAATTATTTCAAAAACTCTTTTCTAGTATTTACAAAATATAAATCAATTACTGTGCTATGGTTTCAACTTCATTTTGTCGTAGATTCTGGATTTAATATCATGATCAGTTCATAGGTTTTCTTTATGGATGGTGGCGGTGGGGGTGAGCCATACATCTGAGGGCAGCCGTGTCGAACCTCAAGTTGTATCTTGTCAATAACATGTGACCAACAGGCCTTAATTTCAGACTGATGGCTATATTAGAATAACTTGGTAAAACATGAAAAAAAGAATTTTCAACTATCTATTTGTTTATACCTTTCAGACAGGTTTAAAGGCTCATCATCCAAAGACCAAGATATTTTTGGAAGTGGCCTACCAGTCGCTCGACATACCAGTAAGACTGGTGAATTAATATGAAGTGTTGAGCTTCTAAATTTTTCAATAATCCTTGGAAAAATACCTAAAAGAAAATATGTTAAAGACATTGAGGAAGTTTAGAAAAAACAGGGCTACGCAGTGAGGGATCATATAATTGGATTATGGTAAGTATTTTAAGCCTGAAAAGGTTTGAGATCCCCTTGGAAATTTGACAATAGAGGCGATTTAATGGTTAAATATGCTAGATATTTATTTTCATGATAAATACCCCTCAATTCAAAATCTTACACATGGCGCTACTTAGCAGGTCGATGGCCAATAAATAATGGTGGCAAGGGAGTATGAACTGAATCAAAAGACAGTATATAATAATAAAAGTTACGATAAACCTTGAAGTTTCAGTTTTTACTAGCACGAGTCGCTTCTAGCTTACAATTCGAAACCAATAGCTGTTTGAAAAGTGACAGAGAGTGGCTAAATATGAGCATAGTAAGACAGGGATGATTCTTGCTAATATGCTACACATGAGCTCGACAATGCAATGTACGGCTCAGCAAAGCCTTGCTTTAAAAAGTTACCTGGTGTGAACCATCCCGATTTTATTCAGTGCAATTTCTGGTCCTTCAAATTGAGGTTTATCCCTTTCACACTAGATAGGTTTAATCGGCACCAAATCTTTCTGTCCGATTTCTAGATTAGCCACTGTCTTACTTGTACTTGCAGAAGGACCAGGCGTTTTCTCCGCCTCGCCTGGCATCAGAACTTCGGAGGGTAAGTGAGATTTCTGTAACTGTAAGCTCCCCAGATTTGCGACCCCACATAAGTCTAAATCCCCAAAACATTTCTATTTTAACTCTTGTTTTAACTTTTCACCAATTTGATGTGAGTTTTGCAAAAATCTTTGAAACAGAATTTTTTATTTTGTATAGATTCTGGCAATTTAGCCTCTTAGGAAAATTGAAAATATCAGAACATTTTGGCCTTGCCTTGTGATTTTGCTTTTCTTCAATGTAGAGGCTGCTAAATAATCTTTTCGCTATTTCTGATTTTAGTCCCGGAAGTGCGGAATGAAATTATGGTTTCGTCTGAAACATTCTTCAAACATCATAGTTAAATAAATGCTGGGGAAATTTTTGGGTATATCATTGTTCACAAGGTCTTAGGCTCTTTCTTTATTCTAATATAGATGTAAATTAATTCCATAAAAAACTTAAGGTATTGGGGAGCGTAAATACAGTTCTGTGTATTTTAGGAGGAGATTTTAGACTAAAAATCAGTTTGTTTGTAGTCCTTAATTCCCGGTTTTTTTTCTAACAGCATATAATTACCCCAAAATGTTGATAATGATCGCATTGTTAGATTTAAAAAGTATTCAAAGATTTATCCCAGAAATTTTTCCTTGCGGAAAATTTTCCCCTTCTTGGAAAATCCCCCGTGGAAAATTCCCCTCTCTTCCCCACGGAAAATTCTCCGTTTGAAGATATCCAATGCAGAAATTCCTCCAGGAAAATTCCCCCTGGAAAAATTTCCAAAAAATAAAATAACGATCATATTTTGAATTGTAAAAGTATTCGAAAAACTATTTTAGAATTATTAAGTGACCTATTGGGCATTGTTGGATAACTAATACCCAGAAAATATAAATAATGTGAACAGAAACAAATATCGAGTATTTGTTTTCATTGATTTCTCATTTCAGTCAGACTAAAAAGCATTCAAAATATTAAGTGGGCCTCGGGGAGAGGGGATGAAAAGCTTTTATACCTAAAACCGTCGGAAGAGTGTACTCAGAAACTTCTCTAATTTTCTATGTAATCGGACGAATAGTGCAGTAATCGATACAGGACACATATACATACATTCCTTTTTATTTTTTCAGATATTATTTCTTTAACAAAAATAACTTACATCCTTCAAAATCTCCCTTCTTTTTATCGACTTTAAATGCTTTTGACAAATCAGGAATGTATCTTTACCCCAAACTCTTTCTGTCTCTTCGTCATTTCTAAGATGGGCATTGAAGATTACTCCAACGTAATTAATAATATCTCTTTACTAAATAATAATGATAGCTTGAGCCTTTTCAATTTTCTCTACTGAAGTAGAAACAAGACTGTGGGAAAATAAGCAGAAGCATTCAACTTTACTCGGAACGAAACACTTAAGATTATAGAAAAAAAAGTTTACCTACTTGAGAGAAGTGACACTAGAAACGGTACTAAAATATAATTCCCCAGTCTGTAGCTGCACAAAAAGATTGAAATAGTTCGGCATCCTATGTTACTGAGCTTTCCCGTAGTTCATAGTCTTTTTCTCCTGCTCAAGCCACCTTTTATTTCATTAAGGGTCTTAACAGATTTTAGGTAATGTTTCCTTTTCTAGCGACTCGGCCCACAAATAACCAAAACTCTACAAAACGGGATGTTGATAATGATAGCTACATAAAAAGTCATACCATCAATTTCAACATATCAGACAACCCTACTGTTGATGTTTCAACCTCTTGCCTACGAAATGTGATTTTTTTTTTATTTTACACCAGAAGAAAGAGGGATGATCATATCGAGCCATGGGTCCTAGAATATCGGGAGAGGGCTCATTCTGATGGATGTTAAAAGTTCTAGTGTCTTCTTTCAGTGACCCAAAGTGGTTGAGTTCGAGCAAGATCCGTTTTTTTTGGCAGTCTTTGGTATCTATTATAATGGTGGTAAAACATGGTAAAATATGGTGGTTGTTAAGTTAGAGTTTAAAATAATGAAGATTACAACTATAATTTTTGAAAAAGAGGAATAGATTTTAGAAAAATAAATAAATTAAAATCTTCTATAAGATAAATTATAAGAGTGAGTGTGTTGATAATAGAGGTATTACCCTGGTTTCTGTAGGAACAAATTACTTAGTATGATGTTTCTTTTTAGACTTATAGATACTATAGATAATGTTTTAAGAGAATAACAGTCTGGTTTTAGGAAGGGGAGAGGATGCATCACCCTAACTTCTACTCTTAGATTTTTAATTGAGAATTCCTTGAGTCAACAGACCCCTTTAGTCCTTAGGCTCATAGATTATGAGCAAGCCTTTAATTGAGTCGATAGAAAAGCTTTGGTGAGATCCCTATCCTTGTATGGTATACCAGTTGAATTCACCGAAATGATTAGTGTTATATACGAGAATAACATTGCTGTGGCTAAGGTTGGAAAGGAAATTAGTAGCTGCTTTCGTTTTGAAGCGGGAGTTCAGCAGGGTTGCGTTGTATCTCCGTTTATATGCATCATTGTGATGGGCTTGGTCCTAAGGAAAACAGCAAAAGCTCTGGGAGAGCAAGGAATCAAATGGAAAAGCAAAACTCTAAGACATTTAGATTATGATGATGATTTGAGCGTCCCAGGTGAAAATGTTGGCAAAATGAATGATGGAGGAAAAAGTCTCCTGGACTTAGTTTATGCTGATGATTTAAGCATCCTAGATGAAAGTGTGAGCAAAATGAATGAAGTTTTAGTGGTTTTGCGAGTTCAGGGTGCTAGAATAGGTTTGAAAATTAATGTTAAAAAGACTAAGTCACAAAGGCTAGGAATAAGTGAAGATAAAAGGTGACGCTGGGTAATGAAAAGATTGATCAGGTCGGCAGCTTCACTTACTTTGGTAGCATTATTAGTAAAGATGGTGGGAGCAGTGAAGATGTTAAAAGTAGAATAGCCAAGGCTCAGGGTGTTTTTTCACAGTTAAAAAAAAGTTTGGAAGAATAGGAAGATAAGTCTGTAAACCAAGATTATAATATTAGAAGCTGCAGTGATGACAGTGGTCAAATATGGCTCTGAATCATGGACGCTCCGAAAAGCGGATGAAGATTTGCTAGAGGTTTTCCAGAGAAATTGCTTGAGGATTGTTCTGCGTACCCGGCAGACTGACCGTATTTCAAACAGTAGAGTATACGAAAAATGTGGTTCATTACCGCTCTCTAGGGCTATAATGAAAGAAAGGTTGAGGTGGCTAGGGCTCGTTGTGCGGATGAAGGATGATAGTTTGCCGAAGATTGTTCTTTTCGGCCAACTGTCTAGGGCTAAACAGAAAGCAGATCGTCCTCGTCTGGGGTGGGAGGACGTCATAAAGAAAGATTTAAAGGAAATGGGAACTTCGTGGGCGGGTGTAAAAGGGGAGGCTTTGAATAGATTGGGGTGGAGGAGGAGCGTTCGTAGCTGTGTTGTCCTCAGGCGGCTTGGTGTTGTGGTGAGTTGTTAGTAGTAGTAGTAGTTTTGAGCTCAGGGCACAAGAATATGCTTGAAAATTAATCTTAAGAAGACTAAGTTGTTGAGACTGGTAATAATTGAAGGTGAAGAGGAGATGTCGGTAATGAGGAGACCGATCAAGTGGATGCTTCCGTTGCTCATGAACTCACAAAAATCATTTATTTTGTCTGAACTTCTAAAGAATTTTCTGAGCAACGAGAAAGGAACCCAAATTTCTCTAAAAATACCAAACAGTTTGTGGAAAAACTAGCCTAAGTAAGGTGCGACTCGGTTCAATAGTAGCCAAAACTCTAAAAAAAGGTTTTTGATAGCAATGGATATATCAAAAGAATTGAAGTTTCAAGCTAATTCCGCAAATGTATATTTAATTAACTTTAATTTTACAGAACAAAAGTCACAAACCTGACAATTTTTTCCTGATTTTCAAAAAAGAGGGGAAACACCCCCAAAAGGTCATGCGATTTCAATGAAAAGTCACAGCATCAGATACAGCATATTAGAGAACTCTATTGTAGAGGTTCCAAGCTCCTATCTACAAAAATGTAGAATTTCGCATTGTTTTGAAGTTTTTCCCTTGGAAAACTATTCGACTTTATTACTGCTTATTTTTAATTTACTGCAGCTCATTACTTTTCTTTCAAAAATTTATTTATCAGAAAAATTTTTTGAATTTAATTTGAAAATATACGGGAATTTAATGGAGAGGAATTTTCCAAGAAGGGGGGCGGGGTAATAATAATAACATAACAATACTAATAAAAAAACAACACGCCTTGAAGTCTCAGTTGCTTGATGAATTGTAAAACACAGCCTCAAAATTGAACTTCGTCAAAATGAATGCGTGCGAGTACTACTACTACAACTACTACTAACAACTCACCGCAGCACCAAGCCGCCTGAGGCCAACACATCTACCCACGCTCCTCCTCCATCCCAATCTATTCAAAGCCTCCCTTTTTACACCCGCCCACGAAGTTCCCATTTCCTTTAAATCTTTCTTTATAATGTCCTCCTACCCCAGACGAGGACAACCTGCTTTCATCAGCTTCAATCCTCAGCATAATCTGAGTCCAGGAAACTTTTTCCTCCCCATTTGATTCCGTAGTCTCCCATTGCCTTTCCTGTGCTCCTTAAGACAAAGTCCGTCAAAATAATCCATATAAAGAGGAATAGAACACAACCCTGCTTATCTCCTGATTTAATTCAAAACCAGCTGCTAACCTTATTTCCTCCCTTAGGCGCAGCAGTGTTATTCTCGTACATAGCACTAATGCAGTACTAATGCAGTGATTATGGCGGTTATGACGAGTTATTTATTTTACACAAAGTGATTTGTGTTTATTGCATGTACTTATTGTGGAGATTTAGTTTTTTTATACTTATGTATGAATATTTTGATATTGAGTGTGTGCTTTTGCTTTTTCTTCGTTGGATTTTGTTCTTATGTTGTCCTTGACTTTGATTCTTTTTGATTTTGGTCTTATTCTTATTTTATCCTTGATTTATTTATATTTTGGCATTATTATTTTATTTTCATTGGCTTTATTGACATTTATCTTGCATTAGACTATACTTTGTCACTATTTTTATCGTTCTGCTAGTAAATGTTCGTTTTTTGTTTTTGTTTATTCCTACTCTATTTTTTTTTCATCTTATGCTCCCCCTTTTTCAAGTTTTGTAAACAGGTTTTATATATGTATATATATATATATATATATATATATATATATATATATATATATATATATTATATATATATATATATATATAATATATATATATATATATATATATATATATATAATATATATATATATATATATATATATATATATATATATATATATATATATATATATATATATATATATATATATATATATATATATATATATATATATATGTATATGTATATATATATATATATATATATATATATGTATATATATATATATATATATATATATATATATATATATATATATTATATATATATATATATATATATATATATATATATATATATATATATATATATATATATATATATATATATGTATATGTATATATATATATATATATATATATATATATATATATATATATATGTATATATATATATATATATATATATATATATATATATATATATATATATATATATATATATATATATATATATATATATATATATATATATATATATATATATATATACATATATATATATATATATATATATATATATATATATATATATACATATATATATATATATATATATATATATATATATATATATATATATATATATATATATATATATATATATATATATATATATATATATATATATATATATATATATATAAATATATATATATATATATATATATATATATATATATATATATATATATATATATATATATATATATATATATATATATATATATATATATATATATATATATATATATATATATATATATACAAATATATTCGTATTCGTGTCCCCTGGGCTGTACAGCGAAAGGGGAATCATCCCGATCCTGAATTCCTGAATTCCACAAATATATTCATTTTAATTTAGAGTATTAAGCCTCTTTTCGTTTTGCAAGCCTCTATCTTCACATTTTCCACCACCCTTATCATTACGTAGAATTTGTCGATGCCACAGCCATTTCTAACTATGTAGGCTGGACGCAGTGGGCTAGGGAGGCAATTGAAAAAAAAAATCATACTCTTGCTAATATTTAAATAAATAGAGATACAGGTAATTGAAAAATTTACCCGATTTCAAACATTCTTCTTAAAAGTGAACCAATAGCTAGTGAGAGTAATAAATTTTTACAAAATCACAAGGGGACTGAATACAAGACACAAGGGGACTGAATACAAAATCACAAGGAGATTAAATACAAGACCTAGGAAAATTGCAGCAGTAATAGCAATCAAGAAGATTATTTCGCAACGAAATGTTTAAATACATATTCATTTCTTTAATTTCATCCAGTCGCATCAGTGTTTTCATTGAAGTAACTCTATTTTGCATCTGTGGTGCTCAAACCATAATAACAACTATTGTGTATATAAATGTCGTTTTTTTATTTCTTGGTTTTAGATTTTATCAAATTTTAAGTTATTATAGATTCATCTTTGTTTCTTAGCGTTGAAGACGCCTTGCTTTATACAGGCGAAATATCCGCGACGTTTTAGTCTGTCTTTTCCTTTTACTGGCCGTAGTCCCGCTTGTTTTCTTCATCTTGAGGTTTATTTATGTTTTGTTTTTATTACCTTAATAGTAACATGGGAAAAATTCAAGAAAACTAGGCTCTATTCATAAAGTGTTGTCAAAGATTCTTTTCCTGTTCGAAAAAAAAGTAGGTTTCCATAGTTTGACACCTTAACAGGGCATTTATTTCAATACCCCTTTCGAAAAAGTGAGAAATGTCCAATAAAGTACCCCTGACCTAAAGATAGAAGGTGGTTGAGACGTCAAGTAGAATTAATGGGAAAGAACTTCCGTCGAGGTTCCCTAGACCACGAGTCTTAATGGCAACTGGCTTCCCTCTTGAATAAGACATTATAAACAAAGTTATAAAGGAGCTGAGAAATCGTCAATTTTCTACATTATTCGGCTTTACAAAATCTAGACAAGTATATTTTTGGAACGCTTCAAAATAAGATGCATAACATGCGACCATTTATAATTGTCACCAATTGCGAAATAATTGATATTACTTGTAACTACTCTTGCCTAAATTTGGTGTAATATATCATAGAAGAAGTTTTTTTTTTCTTTATATCTCCTCCCCCCCCATACATACATTTAAGAAAGTCGAGCGAAAAGGGAATAAAGGTAAAAAAAAGAGAGAAATTAAATATATAAATCAACATAATGAGCAAAAATGAGTTATATTAGCTAAAACATTCAGATCAATAAGTAAAATGCCCTGATTTTCCAGCGGTTCTTGCTAGCAGTTTATCATGAATTGGTATAAACTTAATCTTATTATCTGATGCCTTATGCTTGGGGAGGAGTCTTCGATTTCAAATAACTATCAAAAGATGAAGTAAGAAATTCAAATTCTGAAAGATAAGCCAATCTGAGACGCCTTAATATCTTTACTTAGCAACACTTTAACAACTTTCTGATCACATTTACCTCGAATAAATAAAAAAAAAGTTTTTTTTAAACTGAAAGTAAGGAGCGACACAAAAATTAAAAAGGAACTGAAATAATTCCGTATATGAAAGGAGCTGTCCCCTCCTCAACGCGTCACTCCTTACGCTAAAGAGTTTTTTTATTGTTTTAAAAAACAAAGTTGTGAGACAGAGTCAAACTTTAGCGTAAAGAACGAGGTGTTGAGGGGGGGACAGCCCCTTTCATGTACGGAATAATTTCTGTTCGTTTTAAGTTTTAATGTCGCTCCTTACTTTCAGTTAACAAAACTGTTTTTTTTTTCTAAGTGTTTTTAAATTAATGCAGCTTTGATTTTGGTTCACCGTAAATGAATAATTAAAACGAAATTTGTATATTAATTTTACTTTTTTTTTGGCTAAATGGCTTTCTCGAAATTTTGTTCTGACGTACCTTACAGATTAACTTACGTAACGAACTTCCATATTCGTACCCTTTTATTACGTATATTAGGGGGTTCACCCATAGTCAATACCTCACTCTTTCCGGTAAAGTTCAGGTTTTTTCCAATTCTTTAAGAATGATCCCTTAATCACAAAGGTCGTTAATTAGAATATGTAGCTCTGATTAAAGTACAAAAAAAACTTTAGCGTAAAGAGCGATGTAATGACTAGGGGGTGAACCCTATCATATACATAATAATTTTTGTTCGTTTTAAGTTTTGATGTTGCTCCTTACTTTCAGTTGAAAAAAATGTTTTTTTTTAATTTAATTTGTGATTGTTTTTTAAATAATGCCGGGAAATCCGTTTCTCCCTTCATAGTAATGTCCCGTCCCCCTTGACAAGTTCCTCCATGGAAAAATTTTCCCACGTAACCCCTGATCTATCCCCCCCACAAGTACTACAAAAATTCCCCCTGAAAACTCCTGTATACTTCCCAATAACCAGTACTATATTTCAACATTGGGCAAAGTTCAGTAGTATCCCCTCAATCTATTCTGGAAGTAGAATAGGAAATAATTATGGGAATTGTGGAAGTCAGATTCCCATAGGATTTCTGGAAGTCAGATAGGAAACTAACATGAGCTTTTTGGAAGTCAGATAATTGGAACTCTTAGTCCCTCGAACCTGGACAATCCGGCCACCTGTTTCCCAGCTGATTCCCGCCCTCTGAGGTAAAGACACACCCTTTCCTTTAAACAGTCAGATAATAAAAATATCATAGGATTTCCATGAGGTCCATAAGAAAAATAGCATTTCAGTGACATGCCCTCTGACGTCACGACACACCCTCACGTTTTAAATAGGTCCCTTGAAAAATAGAAGCCCCATATAGATGTCTATTGATTCCCCATGACACTCCCAGGTGTTCCCCTAACAAGCCCTCATATACGTGGCTCTTAAAATTCCTGTAAGGAGCTCCCCCTAACACCATTGTTTTCCCTCGAAAAGTAGAAGCCCCATTTAGATGTCTATTAATTTCCCTGTAAGACGCTCAGGTATTCTCCTAGCAGCTTGCCATTTTTGTCCCGTAGCGGTATAAATACCCGAGGGAAGGGCAATTCTACATAAGTATCGTTAAGATTTTTGAAGGCGAAACAACTCTAAGAAAAAGAAATGGAAAGTTCCCTTTACCAAGAGGTGAGTCTCTAGTATTTCCTAACCCCCTCCTCCAAGCCTGGCTGCATCACACTATCTTGATTATGCTCACTTTAAAGCTATTATTATCCCTTGTTTACCATGTAAAATGCCCAGCCACTCCCCCATTCGATGCAAATTATTCTTTTCGCTAATAACTATCCTTTTTTCTGGAAAAGCTGTCTTTTTACTTCATGCGCTTAAAACCAATCATCCATTAAATCTATCGCGTCCCTTCTGGTAAACATCTGTTGTGAAGTATCACCGATATTTCTAGAGTTTAATTATTCAAGTTTTGTTTGCAAGAAATATTAAGGGGAATGAAACATTTTTAAATTCAATTAGTTCTATTTTAGGGCTGGAAATGAGTGTAAGGACCGGCTCTAATAGGAGCATGTGGGTGTGTAACAAAACATTTATTTCAATCCTAGGCCTAGACAAAAATTGTGGTGAATTTCAGATTTAATTCTCACAAATTCTATTTTTCACGATCTTGAAAAGAGAGAGAGGACCTATTACCCCCTCTTTAGATGAATAATAACATTTTTAATACTTCAGATTTTATATTCTATTTAAATGCTCTTAATTTCGGATTGAAGCATCTTTTGAACCTCAGACGGGTGAAAAATATTTGCTTTTAAAGGTTTTCCTTTATGCTTAAAATATACCTTAGTTTTTTTTTATGCTTAAGATTCACCTTAGCTGTAGGTGCGTATTAAATCATTTTATTTTTCTAAATGACAAAACAGAAACATTCATTTCTGTCCTAAGGCTAGAGACTAATTATTGGCAGGTTTATTTCTCGTAAGGAGCGTATTAAACCATTTAATTTTTTTTACATGGTAAAACTTTTGATTTCTAAGCCTACTTTTTGCTTTCTTGAAAAGGAAGGAGGAATCTATTTTCCGCTATTTAGATGAATAATATTATTTTTTAAATACCTGCATATGAATCAAGAGGGTTAAGAAAATGGGAAAAGATCGGTCCGGGGCAATTGGGTTCTATCTGCCCATAGACGATACCTTAAGTGGGTCTTATAGCAAAACTATGGCTTCCAATAAATAAAGTTGTCACACGTATATTTATCAAGGAAACTCTAGTTTTGCTTGCAGGAAAGGAAGGGGCTTCCTATTTTTATATTTAGATTTTAAGTTCCATTTAAATAATCTTTTTTTGGAATTAATGGATTTTATTAGCTCTTTAGGTGATTAATAGTTTAAGAGGCTTTCATAAAATTTATGCTTTCAATAAATAAATTTTTTTTCTTTAGCAGGGGGTGCTAATTCTAATAATGCATTATACTAAATCCTGTTTTTTTTTCTAGGATTTCCCCTCTTTCCCCCCTCTAAGCAAGAGGGCAAGGGGCACCGAGCCAATCCCCGTGCAACGGATAGAGATGACTAGGGCATCAAGAACCCATTCCAAACCGGCAATGCCTGCACAAGATGCGCCCTCATCGCATGCTTCAGTCCATAAGCCTGCCGTGCAGCCAGCGCAAGCCCCTAACCTCCTAACTGCAGACCCAACTGCCGCCCACGCTTTGTCCTCCCTAAAACAATGATGCAACCCACTGCATGCAAGCTGCGATGCTGGTTTCTTTGAGAGCTGTTTAGCCTACGCAAGACCGCAGTGCTGACCTATCAGCGCATTTGATGAAGTAAGTAATTTTTTCAACCTAATAAAGCCATCTTTTGACTATTATTTTGTTCACTCTAATAAAAGACATCTTTTATATTCTCTGCCCACTACAGGCATTTATCGCTATTTTTTCAACCTAATAAGAGACCTTTCTCGCTAGTTCTCTTCAACCTAATAATGATCTTTTTTGCAATTTTTTTTTAATTGTCAAAGAAACAGTTCCTAAGACATTAAACGTTTTCGTTAGTTTTTGTCAATAGTTTCCCTTCTTTCAGATTATGACCTAATTTCACCATTTTTAGCTTTTCAATCTAATAAAAGGCACTTTTTTACTTGTCAAGGAAACTACTCCTTAAAGCTAAGTACTTACTCACTAGTTTTCGGGGCGAGCAATCTGTCCCACTTAGTTTTAAAGACCCACCCCCTGATAATTCCATCTGTCCCTTCATAGCTAAGTAGAGAATTCTTTTTTCTAAACCAGTTTTGAGCAATTATTTGACAATCTCTTGAGTGAACTCCTAGAAGCTGTACAAGCAGAGGACACTGCACAGTAAATACATGCAAGGGACGAGGATGTGCATGATACAATTCCCCCCACAGCAAGTTTTTCAGGGCCTTTTTTTACAAATATTATACATCCAAATGGGTTTCATTTATACCAGTAGTGTGGCCTTTACATGTGATCAGTAGTAAGGAGAGCTACATTGCCGAGGTTCATGGTACCCTTCTATGGCCCATAATACATTGATACATTCCAACGAGTAATATAGTGCCTACGACTTCTATAACCGTTCTCTTTTTCATAGGGCAATGTGTTCCAGTGAGTTAATATTCTCTTATTATTGTTCTAGGTTCACACACAATCATCTTAAGGGATCTACAATCTCTTTGACCAGGTTGAGTCATTATGAACATGCAAGGGATCCCAGAGACTGGTGAACGCGTGGGGATTCCGAGTACTTTGGTGAGTCCGGCTATTGTAGCTTTCACTGTGTTTAATTTAGATACTTTTGTGCGGGGTCTTGGCCTTGATATAGACTATGAATGACTGAATCACCTACCAGTAAGTGAAGTCGAGACAGCGTCCGCTCCTTACAGTTATTTAGGGGAATAAAATGGTGCCGGCTCGCCTCCACTACTACCTGAGTTTTGTTTAGCCAATACCGCCTTGCGCAAAATTCATGTCTATAGGGATGAGTTTGGAGATCCATTCAACTCCCTTACAAGTGATAGTATCCATTCGGATCGTATTGACTGAGTGCACTCATATGTCAGCAAGATTCGGGATTTTCTCAAAAGCCATATACGGGAGGCGGGAGAACGGGACAGTATTAAAGCAACCATAACATTTAAAACAATCTTTTTTTAAATGCAAATACAGGTGATTTGCAAGAGTACAATATACAAACAAAAATGCAAACGCTTCATGGACCCGCACCTGTACAATTTCGAGGATGTTATTCGGATTGGGTGGGTGAAATTGTTAATAGGAAGGAGGGGTAAAACGAAATTAGGAGTAGGCTGGCGTTTTTAATTGAAAAGTTAGAATTAGATATAACGAAATTTAAAAAAGAATTTATTTTAGAGTTGGGAGAGGGGCGCAGCGGGTGCAAAATATAATGCAAATTTGAGGGGTACTAAGGGTGTACAATGATTCTCTTTCGATACGGGCAAGAGTGTTTCAAATAATCTGTCCATGTCGCTTGGCATAAGCCAAAGGCAACGGATGTCACTAAGACAAAGTCGGAAGATTGGGCAGTTAATTGGAATGGGGAGGGGCAGAATTCCCAAAAGTTTATTTTAATTTTTTAAACGGCCAATATCCTGTAACACAAAGGGAATTGACATTTTTGAAAGGGCCAATGAACATATAAACATTGGGATTACAGTGTTAGAGTTTGACGAAGAATTCGAAGAAGGGGAACTAACAGATAAAAAAGGGGTAATATATTCCTTAAGGGCTCAGTACATTGAATCAGTAAAACACTCAGTATGGCTTCTTTACGAAGCTGCCAAAGATCCTGAGTAAGTTGGACATTTCTTTTCAATCCCCTATATTTGCATGGTTATAAGTCAGGGTAGACCTGCCATCAAAGCGAGGCCTGCTATTTTTGTCCAATGTGGTTGTCAAGCAAGGGTGGATCCAGGATTTTTTTAGAAGGGGGGGGGGGCAAAATAGGATGATCCGATAAACTTGTGTTAGGAGCAAGTCTAATTAACGGAAACTTGCGTTAATTAAGTAAATTACACAACCTCAGATTACTTTAGGGAGGCGCGCAATTCCCTCGACCCCCCGGGATCCATCACTGCCCTCACGAATCCGTAGCGAATTAAAATTGAAAAATCCTTTGTAACAATGTAGGCGTCATGGCAACCAGTCTGTGGAGACGGTTTCAGAATCAATGCCACCTTGGGGTTCAAAAGTTTTCAGAAAGTTTCAGAAGATGGGTATGCATTGGAACCTTTAAAACAAAAGCTTACTGCTGACCTTGAACCGAAGCGGAATATTGTTGTACACCACGTTCTTTTGTGGTGGATGCTGGCTAACGGTTTCAATGTCACTAAAATCCATAGAGCCCTCCAATCCAATCAAAAGCCATATCTGAAGAAGTTTGTTGAGACCTTTGTCAAAAAACACTCTGGAGCGAAAACAAAGGTCGAAAAAGAGGTCTTTAAACTCATTTTAAATTTGACGTTTGGTAAGATGAGTGAAAGTGTGCGCAACAGGAGTCATTGTGACGTTGTAACCGAGCCAAAAGAAAGTGTCTGAATCATTGTAGATCTGAACTTCTCATCGTTCACGATCATAGACTACAATATGGTCCTATTACATAGAAAAAAATGTAGCATTAAATAAAAACATTGCCGCTGAAAGTTTCATATTAGAAATTTTGAAAAAACTCATGTTGGAGTTTAATTGCAATGTGTGTATGCACCAATAACCAAGGGAGGGACATGTTCAGGTGTATTACGGAGACACCGAATCATTCCTGTTAGAAGTTCAAACAGATAATCTGTTAGACGATTTGGAAAATGGAGAGTACATTAGCTCCCAGATACATTACACCAACTGGGATGAGTCCACTTATCTGAGACAAGTGAAGCGCCAGGACCCAAATCAATTGTTCAAATTAAAATCCAATACGGTTGCGATTTGGTATCACACGGTGTATTTCCTGGTCCGAATGTGTCCTGCGTAGAAATGCACTATGAGTTTACCAAAAAGTCTGCAAGGGGGTGCCGTCACACTATGTAAAGGAAAATTTCACCATGAGTGTTTATAAGAACTGTATAGAGAATAATTTAGTTCCAAGAGCGGCTGTCATAGCCATTCGCTCTTTAATGTATAAAAACTATACATCTCGGTATGAGAAACATGCCAGGTCAACCATACCGGATAAAGTCTATGTACGCACGGGCGATGAGAGGGTACTACCATACTGATACCTTACTTCAGATCCAGTTGAATGTGTAGATTACAGAAAGCAACTTGGTCTAGAGAAGGCCCTAGAGATGGTGGGAGGGGGCCGTCAGTAGGGAGAGTGGCAGGGGGTTTCCGTCTCTAGCTCAGCACCGCCTTTTTTTTATATCTAGTCATTTTTACATGTTTATATACAATTAATTACTTATTTATTAACGGAAAACCCGTCTACAAAAACAAAGACGGAGCAAAATATAAGAAAAAAGAAAAAAGAAAACAATAGTACGAGACAAATATCGACAAAACCAATAAGATCAAATAAGACCGTCAATTATAAATAAATCAAGGATAAAATAGGAACAAAATCAAACAAAGCAAAAGCAAATTCACACATACAACATCAACATATTCATATATAATGATATATAAAAAACAACAGACGAAGTTATTGCACTAGAAGAGGGCTTACCTCATGACAAGCTACTTTTATATTATGTTTTTAAATTACTCGAGAGATAGCTATTTCTGGGTCTGCAATTTTGTATATTTTAACTATAGATGAATTTCTGTGCCAAGGTGGTAGACGTAGTAAGTATTATACAAAACAGCAAACGGATTTTTGACTTTTCGGATTTTATGAATATTTTCCAAAATGGGGCGATGTACAATATATGGGGAGGGCTACTGCATTGGACGGGCTAGTTAAGAGATGACGATTGAAGCGGAACTTGCAAGTGACAATAGAGGCGTAAGATGCTGAAATTCGACGGTTAAGATGCTCGATGAGAAGAGATCTAGTGTGACGTAAAGAGGACCCAATTGGGAGGCCTAAGTATACTATATGATCAGCAGGCTGAACGGTTGAGCTCCAAAGTGCTATTGAAGGGGGGCAGGATTCTTTCAGTTGGAAAGAACTATTTCGGACTTCGCCAAATTGAACTGAAGCCAAACCTTGAGGTATTCATCTTGAAGGATAGCAAAAATTTTAGTGATTCGCGGTAGCGTACGACTGAGATTCAGAATATCATTCGCGTAGCACACAAACGACCGATTAGTAGATACAAAAATTCAAGAGCAGGGGCATCGGTCCTGAGCCTCAAGGACATAATTATTGAAGAAATAGAGAGAAGAAACTGCAACTTGTCGAGCGCCCTTTAAGACTGGTGTGAGCCTTTTCTTGGGAATCGGAGGCAAATTTTTATATGGCGGAGGTTTCAGTCGAATATATAACTGTGTGTACGTATCCCTAAGTGTACGAATTATATCCGGGTTCAGTCAACGCCTACCAGCTTTAAGAAACATTGTAGAGTGAATGAGGGAGTCAAATGCGCATCTTACGTCGTGGCCACCAAGAACTAGACTTTCTCCCACAGAATCGACATCAATAAGAGTGTTTTCTACTACAATGAGAGTGTCAGCACAGCCAGTTCCTCATTTGAAGCCAAATTGGTGAAGGGGTGTATAACAAGTTACTTCGTGTTCGTCCCTAAGGAAAAACTCGAAGAGCTTACAAAGAGAGGTTGGGACGGTGATGGACCGAAACGAGGTGCACTGGGGTACTGCTTTTCCCTTCTTAGGGATCGGAGTAAGGTCACCGATAGAGAATGTTGAGGGCACAGCTCAATGAGTGAATATAATCTCAAATAGCAGTGTGAGGTGTTGGGTTAAAAGAGGGCTTCCGTTCTTTAGATGCATAGTTCCCACACAATCAAAGCCACTGGAAGGTTTCCAATTTAATTTTTAGGTTGCTTTTTGTATTGCTTGAGTTGTCACGGTGTAATGTGTTTTCGGCGAAGAAGCTAAGAAGGCATCTAAATCTTTATCATACTGATCCTGAAGATGGGGATCAGGAAACGAAAACTCCGATTTAAAGTGAGCATACCATTCATCGACAGGAATATCAGAGGGATGCACAGAGGGCCTTCTGATTATTCATAAATTTATATATTTTACTTGTAAATTTTATTTTCGATGCGCAAAGCGAAAATTTTAAAGTGTTTATTTATTTTATTGCGTAAAGTGTTTTTACTTGCTCCCACCTGCCGCTGGCAACCGCAGGTGCCGGCTTGGCCGGTACGGTACCTTTCATCTTCTGGCTGCTGTGGGGCACGACCCCTAGCGTGGGCGAATTCATGTGCTTATTTGTTATGTTCAACTGCCGTTGAATAAAGTTTTTATTTTTTCTTATGCTATTATAAATATATATGAATTTATGAATTAAAAAACCATGTATGTTTCTATTTTTGGAGTATTTATTCAACAGATTGAGTTTAGCGTTGGTTAGTTGAATTTTGACATAAGAGGATTATGTATCAATTTCAAACACCATTCAGATATTTTCTTTGCGGACCGTCCATGTCTGGGACAACAACAATATTAACAAAAATAGTTCAAAACCGTGATAAATTTTTTTTAGAGAATTCGAGAAATATCTATGATTGCTAGAGTGTATGATAAGAATCATGTGACAAAATAAAGATCATTGCACCAAGCATAAAATTCATACAAAGACTTGACGTGTTTCATAGTATTGCATCAAACCCGTGGTTATTGACGATTTAGCTGAATCTATTAAAAAATGGTCTCAGAAAATGCTACAATTATCCACAGTCCGGTCACATCATGATAAAATATCTGTAACTGTTGTTCTCCATAATCTTTTTCATCAAATTAAATGTATGAGAACACTTACTTTTAATTGTATCTACTATATATCTATAGAATTGTTAGCCATTGAAGTTCTCTTATAACTCTAAACAAGCAAATCTACCTTGACGAACCAAAATTTTTACTTTCCGCGTACAATCAAGCTACTAATAAACCACATTGATACCTTTTATTGGACCTGAATCAAAACACGCCCGAAGTGTTGCGTGTAGCCACTGATATTTTTGATGATGAAATTACTGTATTTCTACCCGTGAATTGTAAAAAAGGTCATTAGTCGCTATCGTGACGCTGAAGTAGCTATATGAAAATAGACATATATTTTCCGTCTTAGCCAATTCAAAACTGCAGCTTAAGAAAGCTATAATCAAACACGGCATTGACAATGAACTTTTTAAACTCTTATCAGAACTTTGTTTAAATTTAACGGAAGTTAATGTTCAACTGTCAGATGGTGTTTGACAACTAACAAAGCAACACCGCTCACTTATACGTGCCCTAGCCTGCAAACAAAAAAGAAACAGTGCGAGAAAATGCCTTGTTTAAGCGGGTGGTAGTTCCTCTTTATTATTACTGCCGATAATCGCCGGACTTGTAAACACTATTCTCTAAAAATGGCTAAACCCTATAAATTGACGTTAATTGAACTTGCTCTTACACCCAAATAGCACTTTGAAGATAATCTTGATAAATTTATCAACAATAAAACGTTTGCGATTATGAAAAGTTAATTTTGTTTCAAAATGCCCTTCGACATGAGAATAATTAATAACCATATCGTGAAAAACCACTCAAAGTAAATGTCATTGATCGACCTTGTGAAAATACTGAAAGTTTTGGAATTTTATAAAAGCCAAAAAAAGAAGAAGAATATTTATTAACAAGTGCTGATGACACGTTGCCTCCACCTTATCATGAACAAAGTAAAAGATTGTTGACATATCTCGCTGAAAATGAACAAACTTACGATAAAAAGAATGATTATAATCAAGGGCAAGAGTTACAATTTAATTGATTTGTTATCAGATTTGACTACATATTGTAAGAGACTTGAATCCTTTGATATTCATTTATATAAATTTTTAAAATCATCGAATTTCCCCAAAAGTCTAATTTGGAATTAACATGGTTTAAAAAGATCAAGAGAACTTGAAGAAATATCACGAGATATATCAATGAATAGTACACAAAGTGGGCCTGGTAAGTATGTTAAACGAAAGCGTGTTTCCACATCATTTAGTACACAAAAGGGTAGCGGACGATTACGTTCAAAAGGATCAGGTTTTAGAAGGTGTGTATGAAAATATTTGAGAACCAGGAAGTCTAAGTTCTCCCAACACACTCTCTAAAGCTACCAGAATTAAAAAGAAACTAGCAAAAGAGTATTTACAAAAGGAACCCAGTTATACTCTTCATCAAATTCATAGGACTAGAGGTCGTATCTATCGAAAAACTAAAGCCTTTTACCCCCTGCATATATTACAATCAGATCTTTTGACTCTAGATACGATTCAAAGACGTCATAATAGACCGTACAAGTATATTTTACTTGCAATAAGTATTTTTAGTCGCTATGCATATGCAGTTCCATTACAGACAAAAAGAGGCAATGAAGCTCCTAAAGCCCTTTAACCAATCTTTGAACAAGATTCGTATAAAAATTAAAAAACTTCGTGGAAGTGAATTTGTTAACTCAAATTTAAAAAGGGTTTTATTGAAATATACTACAGTACTCTATCATAATCATAGTCCTATAAAGGTGGCATTGATTGGCTGAACGTTTGAGACAAACTAGTCGATTTTTAATTTCAAGAAAGTGTACATTGAAAATACTGCTGCATTTATTCAAGATTTAAATAAAATAATGTGGATTTATAATCAATGTCCTCATTGATCCTTGTCCAATGCTAGTCCTCTTGAAGTTCATAGCAGTAATAATACACTTTTACTTAAACGATATTCTAATGAAAAGGCAGTAAAGAAAAAAAATAATGTTGGTGATAGTGTTCCAAGAAATATTTTTCAAGAGGGGAAATACTTGTCCACTGAACTTTTTAAATTTTCAAAAGTCTTGGACACTAAACCTACAACGTATCGTCTTCGAGATATGAAAGATGAAGAGATTTTTGGCGGTTTTTATTATTTTGAATTGCAAAGTTGGAAATAGTGGATTGTATCAAATTGAAAAGGTATTGAAGACTTGTAATCGAAAGGGTAGGCGACAGTTGCTTGTTTTTTTTGGCTAGGATATAACTCTGATTTTGATTCGTGGATAGCTGCTGAAGACGTTCATAATGCCTAATGATTTTTGTGTGACATTCATGAGCAATGTTTTTGACCCTCTCTACAGTGATTTGAATAAAATGAGTGCTTTTTCGACAAAACTCTTCCCTGTCCTTAAATTTGAAAGAAAGTAAGAAATTGCTCTTGTAGATTGGATTCTCTAAAACACATATGCTATCCTAAGAAAGATTCGTACGTATGATATAAAAATTAAACCAAATGATTGGCCGATCGTTAACGATCAACATATGATTGAAAAGAAAAATTCATATGAATATCCCTTTGTCACACTATCATACAAGGAGATTGGGAGTATGAATGATTCGTGTCGTACTATAAAAAAATTGCATATAGTAAAAATGGTACCCTTCAATTCAACTATACAATGGAATAGGTAAGACCTGCGTTAGTTCACCCATTGACGATGGAAAGGTTATTCTCAACGATAATCTATGAGAAGTTCTTGGTTTTAAACATAATATTATCAATATTAAAAGTGCTGGAAGCGCTAGTGGCATGAATGGGGTCATTTTCGCAGAGTATCCATACGCCATGTCAGCTGACAATTGTATATTATTTTACGCATCCTTCGTCGAGAGATCAAGAGACACTATTACCAATATCCCCCTCCTACGTGTTCTTGAACGAAAAACCTCTAATGATCATTTTCACCAATATAATATAAAGCACCTTCAATACATTTCAGTCAGCACTTCGTGCTTGGAGCTCTGTCAGTTAACATTAAGATGTGGATTGGGCAATCTTCTAGCAATAACAAAAGGCCTGCCTGTAATAACATGTCATTTTCGACCCATTCAGTGAAATGGTTAATAGATCTCATTTTGTATCTCCTGATATCGAAGGCTATGTTGTTACTCTCGGACCACGACAGCTGGGTCATGGAATGTACTATTACAGGGTCGTTCGTCAATGTCCGGTTATGGTCTCGGCTATTGGTTTGCTAAGTTGTTTCGCTCTACACTATTCCCGGCTAAAAATATATTGGACCGATTGCTGCGTAATTTGCGTCCTCTTAACTACAGGATTGGGGTCTCTGGGAAGAATTTTGAAGAAAATATTTCACAAATCTTGTGTCGAGCGCGCGATCTCTTGGCGAGCTATTGAAATAATAACAAAGCGGAAAAGGTTTAAAAAGAGTGTGAAAGACCTCATCACTTATCAGTCTCAACCCATCCCGGAAGCGTTAAGTATCAAAAAAGAAAGTAAACAGATCGAATAGGATTTCTTTTCCTAGAAAAATGACGTATCTACCACATAAAGAATCTCATCCGTCAGTCAACTCATATTTAAAAATTTTCAATGCAGAAAATGTAGATATTAGTGCAAGACACGAATACTATAAACAATTTCATCCGCAACAACCGCTCTCTTAAAACGTTAATTCCAGTGAAGATTATTTCATAGACTTGACTTCGACATTTATAGATTTAAATGTTATTGTTAAAAAATCTAACAATGAAAAACCAAGTGTGGCTGAGGGGTTTTCCTATGAATATTGTGTACTACACAATTTGTTTAGATAGATAAGTTTCTACATAAATAGAAAATTCGTGAGTACAAACAATAATCTTTCAAATTATGCAAATTATATACAATTCAGGTCGATGACTCCAATGTTTTATAAAACTCGTGAGAGGTATGGGTATTGGATGTGAATATAAAATGGATATTGACACTACCAATATTCTTAGAGATGTGACGACTAAAGATTTGCATTTAGTCGGGAAATGGCCTCAATGGTGCCTCCCATTGTAAAGATTGATATAAAGCTACAACTCGCACCGTTCAATTTTATTATGCGAGAAGTACTGGGTACTGCACCCGATGTATCAGTCTCTCTCCTGTCGGCAATACTTCATGTACGAAAACAGAAAGTTATGAGTTCTGATGCCCTGGCAATTGAAAAATTAAGAGCCGCTGGAAATAATATCGAATTGCTCGTGCCTCATACGATCACGAATCAATGTCATATTGCTACGGGTACGGGTACCTATACCAATTTATCATTTATCAATGGCAAAGTTCCTTCAAAATTGGCATTGGCTTTGTAAAAAGTGCTAACACCGTAGGATCATGGTCAAATTCCCCACATAAATTTGAACTGTTTGGACTTTCATCGCTTGTATGCACAGTAAATGGAATACCTCTTTACAATTTATTCTTTGATAGATTCTACATGATCCTATATGAAATGACGATGCAATCCCTAGATCGAGATTCACAATTATTCGAAAATGTTATAACCGAAGAAATGTTTGCAAAAACTCATGGTATCATTGTATTAGAATTGTCCGGTACTCAAGATATGCGTATTGTCCGGACGGGTGACGTGCGTTTAGAGTGCATCTTTGCTGACCCATTGGAAGAACATATTCAATTAATCTTGCTAGATCAATTTGATACCTACTGGGAAATTACCCCTGATGGCAGTGTTTTATTAAACTTGGCGTTATGAACACAAATCAAATAATCAAGGTATTTAATATTGGTCCCTACAAGTCCAGATATAAATCCTATTGCATACCTTCGGGTTTTCTGGAGCATATTCAACGTGTTGACAATACCCTTATCATTGTTAATAGTAGTCCATCAACTTAAAAGATGGTAAATTGGTTATGCATCTTTCAAGCAAGACAGAATATGACATTTTTTGATCCTCTTATCCTGCCGTATACTTTCTACACACTTCACGTTAAAAATTTTCTTGAGCAGAGTGGAAAATCTATTATTCAAAATCGGAAGCGGGTGCATGATTTATCAACGAAAATCTTTGAAAATCAACGAAAATTCCTTCCTGAAGCCCTTGCTGATTCCAGGTGGGAATTAAAGGTCAAGCTAAGCTTGTATACCTCCATGGCAGTGATGGTAGTTACAGGCAATGAGGCTCGATCTTCCGTCCCTGGGCAGCAGATGAAATCCGTCAGCGCACCTCAAAGCGGTGGAAGGGTGTAAACACCACTGAGCTCCACGCCGAGCGATTTGGTGGCCAACGCGCTCCGGGTGACCCGCAAGACTGGGGACCTTGCGGTCAACTCTATTCCCAAGAAACATCGATGGATCTGAGACCTAGAAGAAAAGTTGTAACGGCTACGGCGTCCCCGGCAAGCGACGCGGCCCCTGTATTGGCGCGGGTGTCGAGAAGTAAACAAGCCAACCATACTACGGCGTTCCCGGCAGGCGACGCGACTTCGAATATGGCGGCGAAGTCGAAAAATCCTTTTCATGCCATAAATCTAGGAAAACCCACTACAGTCATTAAACAGGCAAAATCTAAAATAAATGCGGGATGCTGGAATGTAAGATCCGTCAAACAAGAAGCCACGCAAGTTTTTCTTGTCCATGAGATGGAGAAGTACAACATAGACATACTTTGCATATCCGAGACCAGAATTTCAGGTTCTGGCTCCATAGTTATTACAGCTCCTGAAACGCTACATCAATTCCATTTTTTCTACTCCGGAGTAGAGGATAATTCGGGACTCCACGGAGTTGGTGTCATCATGAACCAAAGAACCAGAAATGCTCTCCTAGAATGGGAACCAGTCTCCTGTAGACTTGCTAGAATCAGACTAAAAGGAAACCCCGCAAATGTGTCGATAATTTCTACCTATGCCCCCACCCGTGACGCTGCTGATACGACCAAGGATGATTTCTACGGCGAGCTAAAGCAGCTGTCTTCTTCTGTTGCCGCACGTGATTACTTCATTGTTGCTGGAGACTTCAACGCAAGAGTTGGTCCCTCTGACCAAACCACAAGACAAGTCCTGGGAAAATTTGGACAAGGTCACAGATGCGAGAATGGGCAAAGGTTGTTAAACTACGCCTTGATGAACCACCTTGTTGTCACCAATACCATATTTCAGCACAAACCTAGCCACCTTTTAACTTGGCATTCAAATGACGGTGTCACTAAGGCTCAAATAGACTTCATTCTCGTACGCCAGCGCTGGAGAAGCTCCGTACAGGACTCTCGCTCTTACAACGGCGCGGACACAGGCTCGCAGTCTGGGTCTGACCACAGGCTTGTTGCTGCAAAAATTTTGCTACGTCTTGCAACTCGGAGGAAAAACAAACCCAAGGCCGGATTCGACATCGGTAAGCTCCAAGACAAAGAAGTTCGGCAGGCCCTCAATTTGGAACTGACTAACCGATTTGACGCCCTCAGTTCTGATGAAAACCCAACCCCCGAGAAGAGATGGGAGACCTTTAAAACAGTGATGACAGAGACTGCTGATGAGATCCTAGGCCGGGCAAAAATCAAACGACAGCACTGGATTACCGCTAGGACCCTGTCAATAGTCGGTGAGCGAAGACAAAAGATGAGCGGCCCTAAAGAAGAAACAAAAGAGCTGCGCAGACAGGTAAAACGCTCTGTTCGTCTGGACCGCCGCCAAATGTGGGAAGATGCTACCGTGTCGTTAGAGAAAGCAGCACGCTCACATGATACCCGCAAGCTTTACCAGATCCTGAAAGAGTCCGTTGGTAAGAAAGCTGCTGTCTCAGAAATAGTGAAAGACAGATCAGGAAAAATCATCAGTTGTCAGAAGGAGCGCTTAGCAAGATGGAAGGATCACTTTCAGATCCTCCTAAACCCATCCCCATCATCCGCCCCTGATGCTTTCCCACCTGCCGTTTCTAAAGAACCCTACGACGTCGAGCTGGATACGCCGACCAGAGCCGAAATACTAAAAGCGATCAAGACCCTGAAGAACCACAAAGCCCCAGGTGAAGACGGCCTCCCCCCGGAAGTGTACAAACAATGCCCTGAGGTCACTGCTGAACAGCTCCATGGCATTCTCGAAGAAGTGTGGAGGACCAATTCTTTCCCAAAAGATTGGAAGACATCAGTCATTCTCCCCTTCTATAAGAAAGGAGATAAAACCGAATGCAAAAATTACCGCGGAATAAGTCTTATAGACATTGCGGTCAAAATATTCGGGATTATACTCTTGAACCGCTTCAAAGGGGCAAGGGAGGAAAGAACCCGAGAAAATCAAGCCGGCTTTCGGCCAGGTAGAGGCTGTACTGATAATATCTTCGTTTTTCGCCTCATTATCCAGCAGTTTGAAAGGTACAATCTACCTCTGATCTTGATGTTCCTGGACTTCATTGCCGCCTTCGACTCTGTCACTCGTCAGAAACTTTGGAAGATCCTAGAGAATGACGGAATGCCGCTGAAGTTTGTTGAACTGATGAAGGCATACTATGACGCGTCAGTGAGCCGAGTTCGAGTCTATGGTGAAGAAACTGAAGAATTCCTGGTTGAGTTCGGAGTAAAACAAGGGTGCATCCTCTCTCCGACTCTGTTCAATTATTGCGTCGATTGGGTGCTTGAAAATGCACTGTCGTCCTATCCAGGAGTTCAGATCGGACAGAATCTTTCACTGACTGACCTCGATTATGCGGATGATGTTGGCCTCCTGTCAGAACCCGTAGAAGCTCAAAACATGCTTGACAACGTGGTGGCCTGGGCAGACCTGATCGGCTTGAAAGTCAGCACAGAGAAAACGAAATTCATGGCTATTAACCACGACACAGGACCATTCACACTAACTGTCAATCAAGTTCAGCTGGAAAAAGTCAACTGTTTCACATACTTAGGCTCCCAAATATGTATTGACGGATCCTCCGACGCTGATATCCAACAGAGAATACAGAAAGCGCAGACAGTCTTTGCCTCCCTTCGGAAACCCTTATGGAATCGCCGCGAAGTCAGTGTCCGAACGAAAGTTCGAATCTACATGGCACTAGTCCGCACCGTTCTCCTTTACGGATGCGAAACATGGTCGGTAAAACTACAGCATGAGAATACGCTGAAGGTGTTTGAGCATACCTGTCTGCGAAGAATTCTCAGAATACAGCTGCGTGACCGTATCTCCAGCGCGGATCTACGTCGAATGTGCAATATTCAGAGAGATGTTGCGCTCACTATTAAAGAACGCCGTTTGAAATGGTTGGGCCATGTTTTACGGAAGCCGCCAGAATACTTGCCTCGCCAAATACTTCTAGTCGAGCCTATTAGCTCCTGGAAGAGACGCCAAGGAGGACAGAGGAAAAACTGGTGGAACCTTACCAAATCAGACCTTGAACCTATCGGGGGATTCAGAAAGTTCGGACACAGATGGTCAACTCAGTGGCTTACTTTTGCAGAGCAGCTGGCAGAAGATCGCTCAACATGGTCCAAGAAGGTCTCCAATATCATCGATGCCGGGCGAGGTGGAAACGCCTGATTCCCGCCACAAGCAAGCAAGCAAAGCAAGCAACGAAAATCTTTGGCTTTTCTGTACTATTATACTATTATATTTTATTTCCAGACGTCGCGGACCTATTTACATCAATCCTCAAGATTTGTGGCGACAATCCTCCATTGAACAGCTTTCTAGTTGAAAATACTCTGTTCTATCTCTATAATGATGATTTCAGTGCACTAAGAGTGAAATGCATTAAAAGTTGATGTAAATATGTGTATTTAAAAATTTTCTTTGTAAATTCAATAATACTATTCTGATTCACATTATAAAATTCACGTCTTTCAACTTGCTCATTTGAAGCAACGTCACAAACAAAATTCTCACATGAACAATCACTTTCTGTAACAACCAAATAAAAATATGTAGCTATATAATCAAAGTAGCCAGTATCTTCACAGCGATGTCGTAAAAACAGACTCTTTTATTATTCCAGCAATTCAAGCGTAGACCAAGTTCTTCTTCCCAAAATAATTTAAAGTCACGACGATACCAGTCTCTTAAAAACAAACTGAACTCAGGATTTGGGTTTTTTTGCAATCATGCCAGGGTAAGTATTTTCCCATTGATCACACGTATCATAGTGACAACTGGATCATGAGAATCTTCTATTATGAGAGTAACGAATATCTTCCAGGCAGGAACTACAGTCTTTAATTTGCACAGCATATCTATTATGAAATTTACATGGATTGCTTAATCTATACCATCCATTATATTTATCAGCAAAAGTACAATTCCCACAAGATGACCAGTTGCCCAATATATGCAAGCATAATGGACATGTGTAAACCATTTTTCGATGTAGACTGTCTCCTTTCAAAAAAATTAACTCAAGATCAATAGAATGTCTTCTAGGACTTCACAAACATTTTTAGACATGATTTCGTACAAAATGGCCGTCTAAGGTTTCTAATACTGAAGAAATATTGGAACACCTGAGGGTGCTCCAGGGAAATCAATAGAGTCCTATATTAGGCTTCTATTTTTTGAGGGGATACCATGGTGTAAGGGGAAACTCTTTACAGGGAAATCAATAGACACCTGTATGGGGGCTTATTAGGGGAACATCTGAGAGTCACATGAGAAACCAATAGACATCTGTATGTGGCTTCTATTTTTCGAGGGACCTTTTAAGGAGTGAGGGTGTTTCGTGCAATCAGAGGGCATGTCACAGAAATCCCGTGCTATTTTTTCTATAGACCCCACGGAAATCCTGTGCTATTTTTCCTATATGAACGTTTAAAGACGAGGGTGTTTCGTAACGTCAGGGGGCCAGAATCTTGCCAGCTGGGAAACAGGTGGCCGCACTGCCCATGTGCAAGGGACTAGGAGCTCCACTTTTCTGACTTCCAGAAATAACATATTAATTTACTATGTGACTTTCAGAAATCTTAAGGGAGCCTGACATCCAGAAATCCCATGTTAATTTCCTAACTGACTTCCAGAATAGATTGAGGGGATACTACTAATTTCATAACTTGCAGACCTTTCCCCGGGGACTTTACGGGATTAAGTCATCCTCAAAGACATAGTTATTGTATCTTTCGACCATGCTGAACAAAATTTCTATCTCACAATTTTGTTCTGGTAACTTTGGGAAAAATGAACTTTGGAGGGGGCCTAGTTGCCCTCCATTTTTTTCACTTAAAAAGGGCACTACAACTTTTAATCTCAGTTCGAATGAGCCCTACCGCGATATCCTAGGACCACTGGGTCGATACGATCATCCTGGAAAAAGAATACATCAATTCCACATTTTTGCAGAGAGGAGCTTGAAACTTCTATGGTAGGGTGGTCTGATACTCTGAATCTGATGATGTGATTTCCATTTAAGTTCAATGGTTTTTAGGAGGTGTTTCTTCCTTTTTTCTAAAATAAGGCAAATTTTCTCACCCGTGTGACTTTTGATTGGTAAAACAAAACTTAATGAAACTTATATATTTAAAATCAGAATAAAAATCTGATTTTTATAATGTATCTATTGGTACCAAAATTCCGTTTTTTAGAGTTTTGGTTATTATTTAGCCGGGTCGCTCCTTACTTACAGTTCGTCACCACAAAATGTTTGATAGGCAAATATAATATCAATAAGCTCATTTTGTGATTAATCAATCTGGATCTTTGTTCGTGAATTATCTAGAAGCAGACTATACATACCGACCATCCTTGAACAAACACAGATACTGAACCATCCAAAGGATGTAACCACTAGAAATAAGTACACGCAGTGAGTACACGCAACTAAAATTTAGTACACTTTCAGTAACTTAATTTGCTCCATCAGGCGAAAAAGATGCCTAATATGACTTTCATAACAAAGTCTTTAGGCTTCTTACAAATTTCTGAGGGGGTTCATTCTGGTGTTCTTTCAAAAGTTCTTGTAAATTGAAAGTTCTGGTGCCCTATTTAAGATTTAAAAGTAATTGGAGAACGATTAGTCTTCCTTCCATGTCCCTTTTTGCTGCGCTATCCCCCCAAAAAGACATGTGATCAGGATTTTGAGCTAGGCATTTCGCTCAGCATTGTTGAAAGGTCCAAAAACTGCGCCTCTGGGGATGACAAGGCGCTCCAAAGCCCTTGGGGCAACGACTGTAAGTTGGGCAACTTGCCCATTGTTTATATGTAGGATTTGTTATTGAGAAAGAGAAGGCATGTTTGATACTAGTTTTAAGATAAACCAATCTGGATCTTTGTTCGTGAACTACCTAGAAGCAAGCTATACATACAAGCCATCCTTGAAAAAACACAGATACCGAACCATGCAAAGGAAGTAACTACTAGAAATAAGTAAACGTAGTGAGTACACGCAACTAAAATTTAGTACACGTTCAGTAACTTAATTTGCTCCATCAGGCGCAACAGATGCCTAATATGGCTTTCATAACAAAGTCTTTAGGCTTCTTAGAAATTTATTAGCGGGCTCATTCTGGTGCCCTTTGGAAAGTTCTTGTAAATCGAAAGTTCTGGTGCCCTATTTAAGATTTAAAAGTAATTGGAGAACGATTAGTCTTCCTTCCATGTCCCTTTTTGCTGCGCTCCCCCCCCCCTTAAAGACAGGTGATCAGGATTTTGAGCTGGGTATTTCGCTAAACATCGTTTGAAGGTCCAAAAACTGCGCCTCTGGGGATGACAAGGCGCTCCAAAGCCCTTGGGGCAACGACTGTAAGTTGGGCAACTTGCCCATTGTTTATATGTAGGATTTGTTATTGAGAAAGAGAAGGCATGTTTGATACTGGTTTTAAGATTAACTAATCTGGATCTTTGTTCGTGAACTATCTAGAAGCAAGCTATACATACCAGCCATCCTTGAAAAAACACAGATACCGAACCATGCAAAGGAAGTAACTACTAGAAATAAGTACACGTAGTGAGTACACGCAACTGAAATTTAGTACACGCTCAGTAACTTAATTTGCTCCATCAGGCGCAACAGATGCCTAATATGGATTTCATAACAAAGTCTTTAGGCTTCTTAGAAATTTCTGAGGGAGCTCATTCTGGTGCCCTTTGGAAAGTTCTTGTAAATCAAAAGTTCTGGTGCCCTATTTAAGATTTAAAAGTAATTGGAGAACGATTAGTCTTCCTTCCATGTCCATTTTTGCTGCACTATCCCCCCCCCCTAAAGACATGTGATCAGGATTTTGAGCCAGGCATTTCGCTAAACATCGTTTGAAGATTCAATAACTGTGCCTCTGGGTATGACAAGGCCCTCGAGAGATCTGGGGCAATGGCTGTAAGTTGGGCAATTTGCCCATTGTTTATATGTAGGATTTGTTATTGGAAAAGAGAAGGCATGTTTGTTACTGGTTTTCCAAAAAGGCTAAAAATATTATGGTGGAGCTATCAGGGAATTTTGAGGGGAGAGTTGAACCAATGCAAAACACACCATGTACGTATAGCTTGTCAAAAGGGCGTATCAACAATATGTCAGGAACGGCCAAGAGTATTAAGTTGAAACTTTAAAGACGTGATGATGGGTCTGTCCAACTGATCAAATGGGAATAAGTGCTCTGTTGAAGCCGTCCCGAGAAGTCGTTTCGGTGTCCGTTGATCCACCACAGAGAATAAGTAAGTAAAAATAAAAATCAAGCCCATGTATGCAACAGGAGATAGTAAAACCGAGCAGGCTGATTTATCCCATTTACGATCTTCCAATAATACATATGTAAAATCCATGGATGACTCTGACTTCAATAAAGTTTGAAGTATCCACTATTCATGAAAATTAATTATCTATTTCTGATTTTATACGTCAGCGTTGTACCTTTAGCGTTTCTACGATTAAATTTGTAATCGTAAAGCTCAAAACACAACTTATGGCGAAAAGAAAAATGAAAGTCGGTAGCAGAGGCCGTAGACCGCAAATATTTATTTAATAGCCCTCAAATCATGAAACTAGATAACCATCGCATTTTTGTGATGTGTAAATTGTAAATTAGATACCCAACGTGTTTGGTTTTTGGGCGTCTGCATTTCACAACTAGGATCTGATTTTATTTGTAATTAGGAAGCAAAGCAGACCTTCAATATCACTCTTTGGTGAATAAAATAAACAAATTAGGCTGTGGAGCTGGGAGGAGGCACGGATCTAAAAGGTGGCTTGAGTCCTTCGGTTGTACAGATTGAAAAAAGAGGAGGCACGGACCTAAAGGGTCAACCGAGTCCTTCTTATTGAATAATCTTGTAGCTGAGTTTGCACTTGCATGTAAAATGTTTTTACTAGATGAAACTTTAAACAAAGAGATATTACAATCGAACAACGAAACCGAAATTAAAATTCAAAGTAAACTATCACAGATAAAGATAGTATTTCACCCCTTCAAACTCCTCAAAAGGCTATCGTGCACTTGCGTTTTCTGAAAAAAAAACTATTTTTGCATAATTTTTAATTTTCAAAATATTTTAACTTAAAAAAGGCTTTTTAGCAAAAACTGTCTGTCCAAGCCTCTATGACGTTTTTTTAATATCATTTATGGTACTTATTTGCAGTTAAATTTCTTGACATGAATCACTCGTAATCATTGCTGGTGTAAAAATTCATAATCACCTACCAATAATATGTACCTCTTGAATCCTTTCCTTTCAAATGTGTGGAAAAAATGCAAAGGTTTAACATGCTTGAACGTCTTATTCATCCTTGGTTTAATGTTTACCTTTACTTTTCAACAAGGAACTTGACCTTTTTTTTATTTTTAGCGGGACAAGTGCCGGTAAAATTAAAATCTATAGTGGATATCTCAGCTGTATATTTCCTAAGTGGATTCCATAGCAAAACTAAAGCAGAAAAGACAAATAAGTAGACTTTTCCAATTTAAGGTAAGATAAAAAGCGGAAATTTACATTCATTATTTACAATTGAGTATTAAAAAAACCATCAAGCAATTATCATATACATGGCAATCAGTGGATTTCAATCAAATTAAAACAAATTAAGCTAACAATTAAACATATTTGATAGAAGTTTAGATATAGGGTTGTCAATGAACGGAATTAACGCTTTCAGACTGACCTAAGTAAGACAATTAAATGAAAAAAAACGAGTTTTTTTTTAACTGAAAGTAAGGAGCGAAATTAAAACTTAAAAAAAACAGAAATTATTCCGTATAGAAAGGGGCTGCTCCTCAACCCCTCGTTCATTTTTAATTTTTTATTGTTTTAAAAAATAGAGTTGTGAGAAAGAGTCAAACTTTAGCGTAAAGAGCGAGGCGTTGAGGAGGGGACAGCCCCTTTCCTATACGGAATAAGTTCTGTTCGTCTTAAGTTTTAATGGCGCTCCTTACTTTCAGTTAAAAAAACTCTTTTTTTATTTAATTTCTGAACATTTTTGAAGTAATGCACCTTTGATTTTGGCTCACCGTACATGACTAGTTAAAACGAAACTTGCATATTAATTTTCTTTTTTTTGGCTAAAATGGCTTTCTCGAGATTTAGTTCTGACGTAATTTACGAATTAACTTACATCACGAATTTCTATACTCGTATGTTTTTATTATGTATCTTAGGGAGTTCGCACTTCAGTCAATATCTCGCTCTTTACGCTAAAGTTCGAGTTTTGTTCGAATCACAAACCCCTGAATCACAAAGGCCGTTTAATTAGAATAGATAACTCTTTTGAAAGTACTAAAAAAACTCTAACGTAAAGAGCGAGGTATTGACGAGGCGGCGAACCCCCTCATATACATAATAATTTCTGTTCATTTTAAGTTTTAATGTTGCTCCTTACTTTCAGTAGAAAAAACTTGTTTTTTTTTTATTTAATTTCTGATCGTTTTTGAAAATAATGCTGGGAAATCCGGCGCCCCTTCATAGAAAAGTCCCTTCCCCCATGGAAACATACTCTATGGAAAGATCCTCCCACGTAATCCCCTCCTCCAACCTCCCCCCACTCAGAAAAAATCCCTCCTGAAAATGTCTGTATACTTCCCAATAACCAATACTACATGTAAACAATGGGCAAAGTTCGTAACTTGCAGGCCTACTCCCGGGAACTGTGGGGGACTAAGTCATCCCACAGTTTATAGAATTAGCAGTATGATCATTCTCTATTTCTCCCATTATAAAAACCCGGACAGGGGTGCGAGTGCTCCGGAGAACGTTTTTGCAGATAGAAACACAGGCGTTATCAGATCTTTTCGCGGGTAGACAAGTCAGATTTCTCTTGGACACGAAACAAGTGGAAACCCGCTATTACGAATAATGCACTTGGTAACCATTTCTCAGTGATTGACGATAACAAACTAATCCGCTAAGGCAGAAACAAGTGGGAGGAGCTTTTTGTTCGCACCAAGACCGAAGACCAGAAATTATCTGCGATAAGCTTACTGTCTATAAACTGTGAAGTCATCCTCACTGTGGTGGACTAAGTCATCCATTAGATTTTCGACTATACTGAACAACATGGCTATCTCAAAATTTTGATTGGGTGACTTTGGGAAAAATGAGCTTGGGAGGGGGCCAAGTTGCCCTTCATTTTTTGGTCACTTAAAAAGAGCACTAGAACTTTTAATTTCCGTTCGAATGAGCCCTCTCACGATATTCTAGGACTACTGGGTCGATACGATGACCCCTGGAAAAAAAAATAAACACGCATTCGTGATCTTTCATCTGGCAAAAAATACAAAATTCTACATTTTTGCAGATAGGAGCTTGAAACTTCTAAAGTATGGTTCTCTGACACGCTACATAAAAAAAACCTTAAAAAATGCATACAAAATTTGTTTATATCCATTTTTGTTACGTTTTTACATGTCAAACAAATATTTCAGGGGGGGGGGGTCAAAGCGTTCTAACCCCCTCTCTGGGTACGGCCTTGTCAAGAACCATGAAGCTATAAAATCGAGTTAGATTGCATTTTTGAGATGTTTTTTTTTAGTTATTTTAGATTTTCGTGATTGAAGGGCCCTAGCTGAAGTCATTGGAATCTTGATACATTCACCCCCCCCCAAAAAAAAAATAACTAGAAATGTAAGGATACGGCCCTTTGTGGGTGCAAGACTTGTGTTTTACAAGGTTACAAGGTTGTGTTTTAACATCCTGCTACTGTGTTAAGCTGAGAAGGTCTTTAGAAGCCCTTTCTTCGTTTCAATCTGTGAGGTTGCTACTCCCTGGGGTTTATTTTTTCTACTATTTTCCCGCCATGGTTTCTCTTGGAAGCAAATCACTTAGTATCAGGATTCTTTTTAGACTTTAGGGTGATAGATAAAATCTTAAGGGGAGTCTTCACACATCTGTAGTCCTCAATTTTATAGACTGTGCGCAAGCGCTTGGTTCAGCCGATGGAAAAGCTTTAATGAGGTGACATCCTTGTATATTGCCATTCGTGTATCCTATTCCCTGTCCATAAGAGAATCAACTGGTAAACGCCCTAATATATCACATGCAGTTATAAGATACTTTATAGATGTTAGTTTAATTGGATAAACGGTCCAAAAAAATGGTTCATTTCTATTGACTGAATTTATATTTAGGAATGATTTGTATGTTGAGTACATGCATGGTCTATAAGACTGGAAAGCTATATAAATACTATTAGTCCTCGTAAATTTTCGTCAATAATGTTTAGACCCTGTTCGAGTCAAAATGCTGAAATGTGGCTGGATTCCTATTGCAGTTTAATTTCATTCCTTTTTTTGGGGGGGGGGATGAATCTCTTCTTCTACATTATACAAATTTTACTGTGCAAATAGGAACAATGAAAAAATAAGGTTCAGTACATTTTGCATATTTAGAATCAGCATAAATAATAGATTTTATTGTTGCGTAGACTATACTGTAATTAAAACTTTTTTTTCTAGAATTTTTGTTTCCATTGACAAGAGTTGATCGTATTACAGTTTGTTATTACGACTTGTTCGGTCAAAGAATCTAAGTTATTTTTAGGGTCGTATTTCCATTTCTATGCTTTCAAGGCAATTTCTCCAAATTAATCTTTTTCTTCGCGTGGGTTACACCCATGAACGTTGGCAAGGAGCCATTTTTTCAGTCAACTTTTTCACCCTGAGTAACTTCATTACATAATAGACTGGTAAACCTGCTTTAACAACAGTTTTTAATTAAACACCACGTTTCTAGGGGCTGACATTTCTATCAGGGTAAAAAAAATCTTCTTTACAATACGAGTTTCTGCGATGCTTTTGAATGGTTATGTAGAATTAAAATTGATTCTTTGCCTTCCTGATTAAAGACGAAGTGTTTGAATACCTTTCAAACTCCCCCTTCCTTCGGTGTGCGCCTTTATTTCTAGCAGATGGCTTTGGATGGATGTATAGTACTAAATGAAATTCTTTTTGAAATAATCTTGTCACTCTAAGACAAATAGAACCAGCTGCATATTTACAGGTTAATCTCTCAAAGTGGCATTTCTATTTTTTAAAGCCACTCTTCCAGTAAAATTAACACAATCACGGGCAATAAAGATAATCACTTACCACCAAGCACAACTTCACTAATTCCTTGTGCTGTTTCATCTTCTTCACTTGCAAAACACTGGTATATTCCTTCATCTGAAACTTTAAACCCCTTCACCACAACCTTACCAATTCCAAAGCTTTGCTTCAATTCTGTTCTACTAGAAGGTTTTAAAGGTGAGCCATTGTGAAGCCATTCGAACTTTGTCATTGAAGTTGAATTATTGTATACCGTGCAATTTATTTGAACTTCTCCACCTTCATCAATCTCTTGGCGTGATGGGAAACTTTTCACTAGCAAGGGTCTTCTAATTAAAACCTGTTAAAACGTAAAACATTAACCAAAACACTTCCCCAGAAAGTCCACACAAAATAACAGGTACCTCACTTTAAGTCAAATCATTCGCCACAAGTTAAAATATGAGTTGCAATTTTTTGCGGATTAAGGCCTAAACACTTAGTCAGGACATTACATCTAAGATGAATTCAGATTTATTAGAGACACATTTTTTGAAAACAGTTACCCTATACCTTTTATTAATAATTAATTAAAAAAAAACATTTTCCACAAAATAAGTTTTTCAAAGAAAAGTAAAGAACTCCATTAGAAGTAGAAGTAAAAAGAAAAGTAAAGTAAAGTAAACAAAAACTGAGCAAAAATAAAATCAAATAATCTACCAAGCGTGAAACAACCACAAATCAGCATCGATATGGAAATTACAATAAATAACCGAGTCAAACTCAAAACGAGCAGAAATTAACATGAGTAGGGCTCAAAATCCCTATGCCGTCCCAAGGCCAGAACATAATTTGCACTTTACTGAAAAAATATAAATGTTTTTACTTTTATAACTTTAATAAATCAAATAATATTATCATTTTGATCACTAAATATCGGTATATGTATATTAAAGTGGCAATGCACATTCATTTGTATTTTTTTCAGTAAAGGGCAAATTATGATCTGGCCTTGGGAAGGCGTAGGGGTTTTGAGACCAACTTGTCTGCTCGTTTTCAGTTTGACTCGGTTATTTATTGTAATTTCTGTATCGATGCTGATTTGTGGTAGTTTCAAGCTTGGTAGATTATTTGATTTTATTTTTGCTCACTTTTTTATTTAATAGAGTTCTTTACTTTTCTTTGAAAAACTTATTTTTGGAAAAAGTTTTTTTTTTTAATTAATTTCTGTTCGTTTTATATTGACATAGTCTTTTCAGGGGAAAAGAAAATAATACTTTAAATCTTTTCATTTTTTTTAAGGCTTTAAAGTTTGGCCTGCTATTTGTATGCTGGAGAAAAATTTTCAGCAATTTTTAATAACATATACCCTTTTAAAAATCTGGGCACAAATAGCAGTGTTTAATTTAGTTTCATACCTCCTCTAGTTGACCTGAAACATAAAAATTGATACCATTCGCAAAAGAAATCTGTTCACTTTCTTTGATAGCTTGGATACACTTACGCTATTTTGATTTGGTTACATTTTAAGAGCAGAAGTAGCCCCGAAAGTTTGAACATAATACCCTCAGTCCTTCTTTGGATACTGCTGAAATGCTTTATTGGGAATGAACATTAACACAGTGCATTTTGATTTATCTTGAGGCAACATTTAGTTTTTAAACATAATGGGCAAATGGAAGGATGTGCGTAGAAGGGAGATTATTTGCCCTCCAATCATTTTTGACTATGAAAAAGGGCATCAACCCTTTCTATTTTCAATCGAATGAGCCCTTTTCGAAGTTCCTACGACAACTCCTTCGATACGAAGTGCCCTGGTCTAAACAACAACAACGACAAAAAATAATACATTATACTCACATAGATCTTTACTATAAAAACGTCAAGCCTTCCAATCACTTTCGAATATTAAAAAAGGAACTAGGCCTTTCAATTTCCAATCGAATGAGCTCTTTTTGAGTGTCTACGAGAACGATTTCTATAAATACCTTATATGCCCCCAGGGCATAAATTACAACCCTTATCCTAAGGGCTGTTAGGGTGGTTCTCATCCTCTAAGACCTAATTTCCAGAACTTTCTACTACGTTAAACAAAATGGCTATCTCAAAATTTTGATTGGATGTGTTTGGGGAAATGGTGGGCCTGAGAGGGGCGTTAGTCGCTCTCCAATCATTTTCAAATATTCAAAAAGGCACTAGCGCTTTCAATTTCCAATCAAATCAGCCCTTTTGAAGTTTCTACGACAATGCCTTCAATAAGAACTTTATATGCTCCCAGGGCATAACTTAAAAGCCTTGCCTTGAGGGCTGGGGGGGGGGGGGGCTGTCAACCTCAAAGACCTAATTTCCAGAACTTTCTACTATGTTGAACAAAACGGCTATCTGAAAATTTTGATTGGATGTGTTTGGAGGAATGGTGGGCGTGAGAGGGGGGTTAGTTACCCTCTAATCACTCTCGACTATTAAAAAAGCATCAGCCCTCTCAAATTCCAAAAGAATGAGCCCCTTTTGAAGTTTTTACGACAACTCTATCTGCAACTTATATGCCCCCAGAGCATACCTTACAACCTTTGCCCTGAGGGCTCTGGAGGGTTTGTCATCCTTAAATACAAAGTTCCTAGAACTTTCAACTACGTTGAACAAAATGAATATCTCTAAACTTTGATTGGATATTTTTGGGGAAATGGTGGGCGTGAGAGGGGGGTAATTGCTTTCCACTCACTTTCAACTATTAAAAATGGCAATTTTAATTTCCAATTAAATGAGCGCTTTTTTAAATTTCTACAACAACTTTCTATATACCTTATTTGCCACCAGGGCATAACTTACCATCCTTGCACTGAGGGCTCTGAGGGGTTTATCGTCCTAAAAGACCTAATTTCCAGAACTTTCAACTACGTTGAACAAAATGGATATCTCAAAATTTTGATTTGATGTGTTTGTGAAAATGGTGGGCGTGAGAGGGGGGCTAGTTGCCCTTCAATAACTTTCGAATATTAAAAAGGGCACTAGCCTTTAAATTTCCAATTGAATGAGCCTTTTTTGAAATTTCTGCAATATCGCTTTTTATAAAAACCTTATATGCCCCAGGGCATAACTTACAATTCTTGCCCTGAGGGCTGTGGGGAGGGGTTGTCATCCTTAAAGACCTGATTTCCAAAACTTTCAACTACGTTGAAAAAATGGCTATTTAAAAATTTTGATTGTATGTGTTTTGGGGAAAGGTGGGCGTGAGAGGGTGGTTAGTTGCCCTCAGATCACTTAAAACTATTGAATTTCCAATCGAATGAGCCCTTTTTCAAGTTTCTACGACAAAGATTTCAATAAAAACCTTATATGTCCCCAGGGCATAACTTGTAACCCTTGCCCTGAAGACTGTGGGAGGAGTGTCCTACTAAAAGGTATAGTTTCCTTAGCTTTAAACTGCGTGGAACAAAATGGCTATCTCAATATGTTGATTGGATGTGTCTGGGGAAATGGTGGGTGTGGAAGGGGTGTTAGTTGCCTTCTAATCAATTTCGACTATTAAAGAGGGCATTAGACAGTTTCCAATCGAATGAGCACTTTTTGCAGTTTCTACGACAACACGTTCTATAAAAACCTTATATGCCCCAGGGCATACATTACAATCCTTGCCCTGAGGACTGTGGGGGATTCGTCATTACCAAAGACCTAATTTCCAGAACTTTCAACTACGTTGAACAAAATGGCTATCTTAAAATTTTGATTGGATGTGTTTGGGGAAAAGGTGGGTGTGAGAGAGGTGTTAATTATCCTCCAATAACTTTCGACTATTAAAAAGACACTAGCCCTTTGAATTTCCAATCGAATGAGCGTTTTTTGAAGTTTCTACGACAACGCTTTCTATAATAACCTTATATGCCCCTAATACATAACTTACAACCCTTGCCCTGAGGGCTGTGGGGGAGTTTCCTCCTCAAAAACATAATTTATATCTGGAAATCAACTACGCTGAACAAAATGACTATCTCAAAATTTTGATTGGATGTGTTTCGGGAAATAGTGGTTGTGGAAGGGGTGGTTGGTTGCCTTTTTGTCACTTTCGACTATTAAAAAGGGCACAAGCCACTCCAATTTCCAATTGAATGAGTCCTTTTCGAAGTTTCTACGACAACTTCTTCAATACGAAGTGCCCTGGTCAAAAGGAAAAAATAATAAGTAATACATTGTGCCAACATCGTTCTTATATGCCCCCAGGGCATAACTTAAAACCCTTGCTCTGAGGGTTCTGGGGGAGTTTCCTCCTCAAAAACATAATTTGTATCTGAAAATCAACTGCGTAAACAAAGTGGCTATCTCAAAATTTTGATTGGATGTGTTTGGGGAAATGGTGGGTGTGGAAGGGACGTTAGTTGCCTACCAATCACTTTCGACTATTAAAAAGGGCACAAGCCACTCCAATTTCCAATCGGATGAGCCCTTTTAAAAGTTTCTACGACAACTCCTTCGATACGAAGTGCTATGGTATGGAAAAAAATAATACATTGTGCCAACATCGTTCTTTACTTAAGCAGCGCGATTGCGCTGCCTATGATACAGCTAAACAAAAATGAAATAGACATGTTTTACTTGAAAATCAAAGACTTCTTAGCAGGTGATATCTATAACAAGCCATCAAACATGATTTTCGTTTCAACATAGCAAAAATTATAACAAAATCAAAAAAAAAGTTTTAGAAGAGAATCATGTGTCTGTTGTTTGTACAAACAATTCAAAAGCTTGAATTTCTTCAGCTTTGGTGAAGATAAGACTCTAGAGTTTACCAGTTCTCAAAATATATGGTTTTGAGTATTAGATTGAAAACTTCGGGACATGTTGAGGGGTAAAGTGAAGCAATAAAAATGCCAAGTGCAATAATAAAAGTGCATACTACTACCGCAAGTAATAATAGTACTACTACTGTCCACTGCTATTATTACTACTTTTTATAAGGCTAAAGGTATTAATATGGAATTTTCAGAGAGTGTGGAGGGGATGTTTCGCTAAATCAAAACATACTATGTGCATATTTAAAAAATTATTGTGTGAGCGAACAACAAGGGTTCTCAAGGGTTCAATTCACTGTCAGAGTTCAACGAGTGAAGAGCTAAACACGTTTTCAGTTGCAAGGGATATAGTCCTTGGTGAAATTTGTTGAAATTGTGTAAGGAACCAAGCACATATTACAAACATGAGTACTTTGGGTGGAAGATTAGAGCATTTAGTTGTTGAAGTCTGTTACCTGTAGTGTCCCCCCCCTCGTGACTCCAGATTGTAAAATGGCAATATACAAACAGTTCGATCTTGTCCTAGCTTCATTTCAGGGATACCCCTTATGGCCATCAGTAGTTATTAAAACCAACAAAGACCAGAAAAATCAAGGTAGATATCTAGTCTTTTGATACGGTACCCACTCTGAGCATAATACAGCTGAAGCTCATATCCGCAACTGGAATGAGCACTTTAAAGAAGCTTGTACAAGGACAGATAAACACGTAAATAAGGCTTTTGAAGAGCAGTGCCTATTTTCTGATATTTTCAAGAGTAAGAGCAAAACCTACTTGTCTCTACCCACTAAAACTAAAGTAAAATCCAGCCTAGTGCCGTCAACTCCGACTTCCGCAGCAGCATCAACTTTAAAGGAAATAATAAATGAAACTCAAGAGGAACTAATGAACACCAAGTCCAACCTAATGAGTGATATTTCTCGTGTCGTATCAGACACAATGAAAGATCGTCGAGCTTCTGAAATTATCAGTCAAGATATTGTGAACGAAGTTTATAATTCTATTTCCCTCGAATATAATACTAAATTTGAAAAAATTGAAACAACTCTTCAAAGATTTTATAATGCTGTGAACTTGCTTGAAAATAAAATTTCTAAAATAGAGGACAGGGTTGACCAACTTGAGCACCCTAATTTTCTACGGCTCCTTACTTGGTATCCTAATTTTCTACGGTGTGAAACCAAACCCCAATGTGGAATTGATGGATAATCTTAATGAAGTGATAACACAAAGTATGGGCTTGCAAGATTTCAAAAAAATGGACCTCTTAAAGGCTAATCGATTCCGTATGCCTGCTACGCAAACTGAGAATGTGAAAATTGCCCCCATCCTGGTAAAATTTTCAAACTTGGATATTGCTCGAAAAGTGTTTGCAGCAAAAAGTAAGTTGGTTAAGTCAGGTGTATTTGTGTCTCAAAACCTAACTAAAAAGCGTCGTGATCTATTAAACGCGGCTCGCAGCACCTTTAGTCCAAGAAGTGTTTTGTCTAATCATGAACAAGTTCTAGCCTAAGTTTCGGGTAAACTCGTATACGTAAAATAAACTATTTGCATGAATGCATTAGTGTGTGACTTGTTAGTATTTTTCTTAATTTGTAAATGCCTTCCACAGGTCATTAATTTTCATTTTTTTTACTTTATTTTTATTTATTTATCGTTTCATTTTTGTTTCTATATCCGTGCTAATGGTTCATTCCAATAATACCTGCTGTGCAATTAGTTATTTGTGTGTTTGTAATCCTTTGACAGGTTTTTCTTTTGCAATTGACTTAAGTAAAGATTTCTTTTTGGTTCATCTGATGACTTTAACGGACTCCAAGTAAAACCTGCTTTTGTGAATATTTTAAGCCATGAGAGTCGCCTTTGCGAGCTTGAAAATAATCCTTGCGATGTAATTATTATCGTAAATAATTCTTTGGGTCAGGCTAATCAGAGTCCGATTAATATAAACCCTATTTGTAATAGTAAATATGTTTCGGATTTGGGGGGAGAGGAGGTTACTGAAGGAAATTATTCTCTGACAGCACTTCAGCTTAACATTCAGGGTCTCTCCTCATCAGTTGATAATTTAAGACAAATTGTTTCGGATGGACAGCCTGATGTTGAGGGTTTATGTGAGACGATTTCCGATTCTGGCAATGAAACGCTATCAGATATCCATGGTTACAAAATGAAACGTATAAACCGCTGCAAGATGGCTAAAGGAGGTCTTGCCATGTACATATCTTGGAATTTGCATTGTGATGACTTGTCAAAGAATTTTGAAGGTATTTTCGAGTCACAATTTATAGAAATTAAATCTAATGGTATTGATCTAATCATAGGCAATATTTATCGTTCTCCTAGTGGTGCTGTTCCATTGTTTCTTCGGAATCTTGAGGAAATACTTGACATAACACTGAAACGTCCGTGTCAGTTAATCATAATGGGTGACTTTAATATAAATTTGATGGATTCAAAGTCTTCGGCTTCAGTGGATTTTCTTTCAACCATGCTTGCCGCAGGAACTCTACCATCTACATCCATCCCAACGCGAGTAACTAATGTTACAGCTTCTTTGATTGACAATATCTTCTCTACGCTTAGTTTGAAGGAAAACTCAATTTTAGTTAGTGATATATCCAATCATTTTCCAATATATTCTCGATTCAGCTTTAAACAGGGGAAGAGTAACCGGGCTCATGTATTTGATTCCTATACTATTAGGTTTGGCGAGAAAGAGTTATCTCTTCTTGGTTCTAAATTAGCGTAAAATTCGTGGAGCTTGCTTGATAATGATAAGGATTTGTATGGTTTATTTGAGTCCTTTTATGGAAGCATAAAAGAGGCTATTCTTAGCATTTGTAACGTACCACCTTCTAATAATAGGTCTAAAAGGATTGTTCTTCTAAACCCATGGATGACATCCGGACTTCTCAGAAGCTGGAGAAGGAAAAATAATCTCTGGAGAGCTTATAAATGCGCTACACTTTCAGCAAGTGCTATTCGTCTTCGTCAATTCAAGATCTACCGGAATGTATATAATTCCTTGTGTAGGAAAGCCAAATCTCTATATTATCTAAATAATTTTGCTTCGTGTGGCAATGATATTCGTAGAACTTGGAAGTTAATCAATTCTGTACTTGACCCGGTTCTCAATCTAGCTCTTTACCTATGAGTCTGGTCATTGGTGATAAAGCTGGGGAGGGTGAGCTTAATGTCTAAGAGGCATTCACTTCATTCTTCGCTAACATTGATAAGAATATTACTTCTAAAGTTACTTTGTCTCGGCCTAAGCCGGACTTCAGATCTTACCTCGGCCCGTCTTGTGTTAATTCTATGTTTCTAGAGCCAGTAACAGTAAGTGAAATTACTAAAATTGTTAATGGCTTGAAAAACTCGTCCTGATTTGGGTCAGATTCTATCCCTACTAAGGTAGTTAAATCTATTCTTCCTTCAGTAGTTTTGCCTCTAACAAAACTTGTTAATCTTTCATTTGAATGTGGAGTTTTTCCGGATGCTCTCAAGCGTGCTCGGATTATTGTTTTGTATAAGGGTCGACCAAGAAATTATCCGGCAAATTATCGACCAATTTCCGTTTTATCAGTATTCAGTAAAATACTTGAAAAAGCTATGCTTTCTCGTCTCCTTACTTTCCTAAAATCTAAAATTTTCTTCATGATTTTCAATTTGGTTTCCGAATGAAGCACTCCACTGAACATGCCTGTATGACCCTTTTGAATTTTATTCATTCTGCGTTAGATTCGGGATTGATTCCGGCTGCTATATTCCTGGATATTCGTAAGGCTTTCGATTCCTTAACCCATGAAATTCTTCTATCGAAGATGTCTCATTTTGGCATAAGGGGAAACGTATTTTCTTGGTTTCAGTCTTATTTAAAGGATAGATTAATTTCTGTTGATTCACTTTTCCGGCCAACCTCGCAAGGGAATTTTGGCTTCCCCCAGGGATCAGTTTTAGGGCCTGTGCTATTTTTGATTTATGTAAATGATCTTTGTTATGTTGTAAAAAAGCAGAAACTTATTAATTGCTGTAGACTTTGTCATCCTAAGCCTTCCCTTGCCCATAGTGGCAACTATAGTTCGCCCTCTTCCGATGTCCCTGTTTGTTTTGCTGATGGCAGCACTCTTGGCACTTCGGGAAACTGCGAATCAGAGTTTCGATTAAATTTGGAAAATTTGTTTGGGAGGGTAATTCTGTGGCTTGATGCTAATTATCTTACCCTATATTTTTCTAAGTCTAGTTTTTTTTTTCACGTGTTTTTCATGTTTATCCCCAGTTATAAGAAATTCACCAGCCAAATGGGATAATTCATAGATCTCAAGACCGATATGTTCGTTTTTTGGGCATTCTTGTTGATGAAAACCTATCTTTCAAACGTCACATTGATTTTATTAAAATAAAGATATGCAGGAGTCTTGGTATTTTAAGGAAACTTAGACACACTTTTCCTGGATCAATTTTGAAAATCCTTTTTCACTGCTAGATCCAATCCGTTTCTTACTGTCCAATAGTGTTGATGTCAACCTTTCCTTCACTGTTAAAACCACTTTCTAAGGTTTACAATAAAGCTAGACACCTCATTCAGGAAACTAATCGTTCATTAGTTATCCCATTGCATGATCTTGAATCACTATACATTCTTTCATGTGCATGCTTTACTTTTTCTCAGCTTCATGGTGACCTCCCCCGGCCCCTAAGTGTTCCGCTATCTTTTCCCTCTTTTTTCTCGAGCCCGTACATACTCACCTGGAGTGCGACAGTGATCATGCCAGGATAGAGAAGGCCAAAAAGTATACAGACTTTTAAATCCGAGTTCCAGCTGACTGGACGAACTTAATACGTCTTGCAAGGGGAAAAATTCCCGTGACCGCCACTGAGATGCAGAAGTCAGGAATGTTTGACTTAATTGAATGTTTCAGAAATAGTTGTGTCAAAAGGACAGTGGACACCAAAAATCAGCCATTCTCTTGGCTGGCTGTCCGTTAGTTGCGGTACGAAAAAAAAATTTGGAATCATGAACTTCAAAACTTGTCTAGATGAAGATGCACCGTTCAGAACAATGAATTTTAGAAAGAGAGGATCCCAGAAAATTTTATTTGTAGGTATGAGGACAAAGTATCCCAATGGGAAGACGATTTAAAAAGCGAAATAAGACGACTTGATGTCACTTCTGTCGTTTATGCCTGAGGACTATCATGCCTTCTACAAAAGTTTGCTTTATGATAATACAGTGGTGGACTACCTCGCAAATGAAAATGAAGAAGAATGAGCTAATATTCTCATGTTTTATAATTTTTTTTACCATTTCTTACATAAGCGAAGTTGACTTAGCTTGAATTTGCAATTTGTTTTTTGAAAGATTTTGAGAAAATTCAATTTGCAAAAACCGGTTAAATCCATTATCTCAAAATATACTCCATTTTAGCAAAATCTAATGGCAAATTTCAATTCCTCGATGTTTTTTTGCATATATAATTTTTCCCCTTTCGTTCATAATCGGATTCAGGAGACGCTTTCAACCAGAAACATCGCTCTCCTGTAAAATTTGGAAAATGTGACTTAGACGGTTTTTGCATAACGCTACGGATTTACTCCTTGCATAAGGTCAGATTTTAATCCTTTAATGGCGTGTCATATTGTTTGAATAAGTTGCCTGAATCGGCTCGAAGGTGCCACTCATTCGGTTCGTTTAAAAAAATTGTTAAAAATTCTTTGGTTTCGTAGAAGTTATTTTTATCTCTTTATTATTATTATTATTATTATTCATATTATTTTATTATTATTATTATTATTATTTTTTGAGTCTATTTAATCTACTTAATTAATTTAGTCTATTTATTCTATTTTTTCCTATAGTTTTATTTTATCTATGTTTTCTTTTCTTCCCCTTTTGCTCTTCTGTCTGTGAGTAAGTGGTCATTTTAAATTTTCTTTTGCTTTTCATCTCTGAGTAAGTAACTCATTTGTCTTCCCCCTTCTTTACAGGCCCATGAGCCTTTGGGGGAATAATAACATGTATCATTGTATGTGTATTTCATGAAGAATAAATCTTATCTTATCGAAAATATACTTGCTCATTGTCAAAAGAAACATAATTGTTATAGAGTTTACAGTTTTTGATATACTATCCTGTGCTGTTGCTTACGGTGTTCGAAATACGTTGCTTACGGTTTAATAGGTTGTATCGATACAATAATTGCCGCAGTTACGTGTGGGGTCAATTGGGAGGGCAAAGGATATTTAACCAATCCACCAGGTTTTTTTTGCCTCTTAGTCAAGTACGCATGGAAAACCGCATGGTTTTCCGCATCGCGTGATAGCATCCTTAGCAAGGAATTCCTATTAGCACGGGTCTAATTAAAGGTGATATTACAATATGCAGAAAATCATGCGCATTTAAACAAGTTGCATGGTTTAGTGCGAAAATTCGTGCAAGAAATAAAGTCTAGCAGTGCGGAAAACCCACCCTTTTTTGCAGGATTACCCATTTGGTGAAACTTTTTAATGCTTTCAGTTGTAGATAATTGAAAAAGGGTTCGGAAGATGACTATTTTAAATAATTATAGGACTTAAATGCTTTTCAAAATGAAAATATTGACAGTATTGTCCAGTCTGCTATGAATAGCCCTTCCCCGCACAGGAAACCATTTGGTTTTCCCATTATGCAATAATAGCTTAATAAAGTACGTCTCTTTTGAGTGGAGAAACCTAGCACCTAGGCTCAATTTTGATTACAATTCTACTCCTTTAGAATAGTGGCTATGTTGCCATATAATTAAATTTTTAAATAGTATCTCCCTCCCCTCCTTTCTCTTATTTACAGGAATTCCATACAAAGATCATGGTTTTTTCAACCACCAACACACCATGGTTTTTTCCGCTGCTCTTGTAGCCATCAACAATGCATTTTCCAAATGTCACTACCCTGTGATCTGATTGAATGCCGAGTATCAACCGCAGTAAAGAGAATATACAGTAGCGACAAAGGATATACTCTATGTGTGCCATGTTTGGAAAAAGAAGTCACTACTGGTATACAGAGTTGCCACGGGTAGTACCAAAGTACTACTTTTAGTACTTTTTGATCAAAGTAGTATTTCTTGAATACTTTCTGCAAAAGCAGTACTTTTTCAATACTTTTGTCAAAAGTAGTACTTTAGACCGAAAAGGGCAATTTTAAAAGCATATTAGAAATGATAACCAACAATGATAACAAAGATAACCAACTAGATTTTTTTTTATTGTTAAATTTCAATATAAACCGATCTTTATAAATCCAGCTTCTTAAAAAGACCCAAAAAATCATTTTAATTGCTCCCTTCCCGTTTAATTTTTTAGAGTGGTTTGGTCTCAGTCTCACTTCCTCCAGCCTTAAATTTGTATCGCTCCAACATGAAGATTCGAGGAATTCTGAGTGACAGAATTTTTTTTTTGTTTTTATTTTATCAAACAAAAAATATTTCAGTCATTGTTTTCAGTTCCTATACGAAACAGCAGTTATGTTACATAAAATGCCTTTTTTCCGTTTGTAATTTGAATCATAACTCCCAACCAAAAGAAAGCAAGAAATAAAATAAGATTATTTCTTCAACCACACAATTAAACCCCTAGAATGTTAGCCTATAGCTGTTTTGATGGGTTTCACAGGTCCAGACGTGCAAATAATTTTTAGGGGAGGAGGTCAAACAATAAAGAAAAAGTTGAACTCATTTTCAAAATGAACTAAAAAGTAGAGAATTATTTTTTTTTCTCAAGAATATATGAATATAAATGATCACGAGGGGCACAAAAAGCATTGGATTTTACATAACATAAACAACAAATTTATCTAGGTTTTAAATGCATAAACGAAAAGTCGATGAATTAAGGAAAACAAGTAAAAAAGATCAAATTATGCAAAACCGAATCGATTTTTTGCCCGGGATTTTCACTTATGTTTATAGATTCTGGAAAAAAAAATATTTTCAAATTTTTAATTTTCCAGTTAAAAACAAAAAAAAATATCGTGTTTCATCCAAGATTAAAACCTAAGTTGACACAGCCTCAGGAAGTGCTCTTACCGTTGTGCTTTACTGATAAAAGTGGAAAGTAACTGAACATTCGGGAGTGGTTGAAAAAAATTCACAAATTAAAAAAAATTGTGGTACAAAGAAATAAATGGAAAAATGAACAAAAAGATCAGTGAGATAATAAAAACGAACTGCAAATGGTTTAATTAAAAAATTAGGGGGGATAATAAAAAACCTATAATTTAATACAGAAATGCCGAGAAATTCGACGAAATTTACGTTTTCAGGTGCTTGGGGCCCCAGCCCAACGTACGTGGTCCCTAAGAATCAGTCTTTAAGTAAACTTTAAGCCTACCCTAACAGATACAAAAGTGTTTATTTTCTCCATAAAAATGGGCACTAGTCTAGTTGTCTTTTTCTAATGCCAAATATTTAGTGATTGTCCTTTTCTGAAGAAAACACGCTAAACACACAAAAGCAGTACCATTCAGTTCTTTATTTTATACTATTTCCAAATATCATGGCCCCTTTTCTGAAAATACACCCACCCCCTGATGGTCCGGGATATAGCCCTAGGAATATATTAAAAAATCAACCAATCAAATTCTCACTTTACGATATAAAAGAACATGTAAGAATATTACAAGAAAGAATGTCATCAAAAGATTCGACACAACAATGAAATGTATTTATACAGTTATATATGGGACCTCAGAATGGGAGGGGGTATAATGTCAAAAAAGTGACCATGACACTTGGAAAAAGTCTAGCATGAAATTGAACATTCTGGCTCAACTAACCCAGTTTTAATGTTTTTTTAAATTAGCCCCTGAAACATCCATGTCAGGAAGCAAATAATCTCTAAGAGCAATATTATGCAGCGAATATTCAAAAAATTTTGAAATTTAGGATCTAGAAGTTTCTTTATCTCTTTTATTTTTCTTTCTTCCTCTCTTAGATACCTCTTTTAGAGAAGCAAATACCCATAAAAACTAAACTTGTGCTGCAAAGAGCCCCTACTTGTACCCCTTAGTTACGCCACTGGTTTGATATATGAAAAACCAGTTAGAGTCGCTGCTCTTATACAGATTCTCTATCTAGCTAATGACTCTGAAGACGAAGCCAATAAATATGAAGCTAGTGCCAGTGACTGTGAAGAAACTGCAAATGACATTGAAGGTGAAGAGAATGAACTATCAAATGTGAGAAAACGAAGAATCAGCAGATATAACCACCAAAGCCAGTAAAAATAAAGAAATTCAGTGCAAAATGGATAGAAGATAAAGACTTGCAGGTCTGGCTGCAAAGATATCCAAGGGATAGGACAAAATCTTGGTGTAGGTTTTGCGAAAAGATCATTACTGGTGGCCTATCCATTTTATGTAGACATTCACTGAGGGAAAGTCACATATCCAAAGTTGTTAGTATGAAGAACCAAGTGCGTATTGCTGATGACCAAACCAATGAGTTTACTTTATCGGGAGCAGCAAAGGAAAGAGAACTAATAGCCAACAGGTGACAGCTTTAGAGTTGGCAATGTCAGCCTGGGTAGCATCAAAATCCAAGGAGATGAGTATTATGGACAGCTTGCCCGAATTGCTGAAAAAATTTATCCCTGATTCATCAGTAGTGAAGCTTCTTGCATGTGAAAGAACTAAAACCACTGGACCAATCAAAAACGTAATTGCCCCATACGCTATCAGCCAGCTGAGCTCAAGATTGGAAAAATTGCTCTTTTCGCTTATGGTTGATGAAAGCACTGATAAGTGTGGGACAAAATACTTAGTCATCATCGTTCGCTACTATGACAACACTACATGCGGAATCAAGGAAGACTTTTTGGCCATTCCAGAAGTTGGGGATACAACAGCAATGGGCCTTAAAAACTTGATCTATAAGACTTTAAGTGAGAAGAAGATGACAATAAAAAACTGCATATGATTTGCATCTGATAATGCAAATGTGATGCTTGGGAAGAACAACGGCCTTGCAGCCCTCATAAAGAAAGATATTCCCCGGCTGGCTATTTTCGGATGCATCTGTCACAGTTTTGCACTATGCTCTGCTATTGCTTGTGAGCAGTTACCTACAGAGATCGTCAGATTCAGCAATAATATATACACGTACGTATCGAATAGTGCCAAACGACTCCGTGAGTATAAGGAATTCCAAAAGTTCTGTGAAGTAGCCGAGCATGCACTCCTGTACCCATCTGCAACTCGCTGGTTAGCGTTTGAGGCCGTCTCTCAGAGGCTGGTGGAACAGTGGACTGCTCTGACGTTGTTTTTCGCCTTACTTGCGAATGAAGGTCGGGATCAAACGGCAGTGAAGCTTTATACAGCTTTGATCGATCCCGAAGTCAAGCTTTATTATCTTTTTCTGAATTACGTTCTTCCTATTGTAAACGGCCTGAATCTGGAATTCCAGAGTGCAGAAGTGAAAGTTCACAAACTTTTAAAAAGCGTGGGTAATACTTTCTCCGAACTGGCAAGAAATTATATCAAAGACGAGCTTTTGGCCATATGTTCAGTCTTCGAAATAGATTTTTCAAACCCAAGAAACTTCAAAGCTATGGAGACAGATATACATTTTGGAGCCGAATTTGAGCTCTTTGCAATTGATCAGATTGAAAGTCGGAAACTTCAAGACAGACAGCTAGCTGCGACAAAGAAAAATTGCCTTGTGTTTTATATCAAGCTGTGCTCTGAAATAAAGCGAAGAGTAAACAGTGAAGACCCCTTGCTTCGAATGCTAGACTGGTTATCTCCAGAAACTGCTTTATCCGGATCAGTTCCTTCTATAATCCCTCTTTTCCGCATATTCAAGGACTGTTTCAATGGTTCGCTGGAAGTTCAAGCCATAAACAGAGAGTGGAGGCGACTGCCATTCTTGAAGAAAGAGCTAGGGGTAGGGAAAGTGTCAGTTTTGGAATTTTGGAATTCAGTGTCCACCCTCAAAAATGGTGCTGGGGACTCTGCTTTTGTTCACCTACCTATATTCATAAAGGGTATTATGTCGTTGCCTCATAGCAGTGCTTCGGCCGAACGTCAGTTTTCGCTGTTAAAGCTAGTTTGGACCCCCCCCCTCCGGAACAGACTACTTCCAGAAACAATATCCGATATTATACATGTCAGGAGGGAAGTACCAAATCCAGAGACTTGGGATATTCCAACAGAGCTGGTCAGGAGTGCGAGGAAGTGGAAGCGTGAGCTTAAATAATATTTTATTACTGTAAAGGTCTGTAAATAAAATTCTCTTACTGAACTTTTGAGGTGACGCCTTTAGCGCGTTGCCCCCGTTTAGTCCCATTTAGGTAAAATTGGACGGAAAATGGTAGTGTGGACTGCTTTTCCTGATAAAGTGCCAAAAAGGAGAAAATAAGTGATAAATAAAAGTATCTTTTAAATGTAGTAGCTCTTAAACAGAAAAAAGGTTAATTGTCTAACTGATGCTTAATTTTTTTTTTTTTCAGGTTTTGACCTGAAAAAAAAACAGGCTTGATACGGATAACTGATAAACTTGTACAGATTTGTTTAAAAAAAACTGCACATCTTGACTACTTTTCCTGCTTCCAGTTTTCTGTCCTATTTTCCCAGAAAACGGATAGTCTGGACACCCTATTACCCTACTAGGCAATTACGGACCGTTCATAGTGAACATCCAGAGAAAACTTCGATGATTTTGATTGTAGTTGCTTCCCATATCAGTTGCCCTTTTTTGCCATATCGCAAGTCAGTGTTCGACTAGCTATACAGAAATAAAAAATAAAAATTATTCTGGCTTATATGATAAGCCAAAGAAAAACTACGGTGCTAAAATGCCGGCAAATTTTTAGGCAGGGAGTTAGTACTTTTCTGTCGTGGTAGTACTTTTGAGCTATCCTGGCTAGTACCATTAGTTTTGTTGAAGTGGCAACCCTGCTGGTATATACTTAAACTGTGGTAGCAACTGATCTAAGTTTGTAACGTAAAGGCTCAGTTCTTTTCTTCAAAAGAATTTATCAGCAATATCGCAAAAACCCATTAAAGTATTAAGTTGAAAATATCAGGACTTTAGGAGGGCAAGTTTAGACGAAAAAGGTATAATGTGAATCCTGTTACTGCTACTACTACCAATACTACTACTGCTATCACTAATACTACTCCCAATACTCCTACTATCACTTCAGAGAAACGCCAAAAAGATTTGAAAGACTCTTTTCTTAACCAATGAAAAAGTCTATGTCGATAAAAAACGAACAGAATTTAATTTAAAAAACATTTTCCACAAAAGAAGGAAAGTGCAAATTATGTTTTGGTCTTTACAAAGCACAGTGGGGGGCGGGGGGTCGCCTGCCCTACTCCTCTTAGCTTATGCCTGTTTTGGGTTTGACTCGGCTGTGATACTTAAATTTAAAACAAACAGAAATTAATACGTTTTTGAGGGGGTTGTCTCACCCTCATAAAAGTGCCCATTATCTTTATATTTGAAATGATTATTGATTTTAATTTCCGATTCGTTTTGGGTTCCTTTTATTCATTCATAATGGGTATGTATTTATGGCAAAAAATAAGCTGTATATGGGGGGACTTTCCCCGTAATAACTTCCCGCTCTTTGCGCTAAATCTTTGTAGTTCTTTACTGAAAGCATTTATCGGTTCAGCAAACGTAGTTCATGGATATCTACAAGTGATTTTTCACCGATTGTCTTTTAAAGCTTTAACTCAATATTTTTCAACCTGTGGATCGCGATCCCCTAGGGGTCGCAAAGCCTCTCTAAAGGAAAGGAAGTCGTGAGGTCGGGAGAAATAAGTAAATGTAACAAACTGTTTGGCCTGCTATTTGCATGATGGAGAAAAATTTTCAGCAATTTTTAACAACATACACCCTTTTAAAAATCTGGACACAAATAGTAGTGTTTAATTTAGTTTCATACCTCCTCTAGTTGACCAGAAATAGAAAACTTGATACCATTCGCAAAAAAATCTGTTTACTTTCTTTGATAGCTTGGATACACTTACGCTATTTTGATTTGGTTAAATTTTAAGAGCAGAAGTAGCCCCGAAAGTTTGAACATAATAACTGCATTCGTTCTTGAGATACTGCTGAGATGCTTTATTAGGAATTAGCATTAAGACAGTGCATTTTGATTTAATCTTAAGGCAATATTTAGTTTTAAATATAATGGGCAAATGGAAGGGTGGGCATGGGAGGTGGACTAGTATCCCTACAATCACTTAAGACTATTAAAAACGGCATTAGCCCTTTCTATTTTCAGTCGAATGAACCCTTTTTGATGTTCCTAAGACAACTCCTTCGGTACGAAGTTCCCTGGTCTAAACAAAAAGAAAAAGAAAAAAAAAATAATAATACACTGTACCCAGATCGATCTTTACTATAAAAATTTCAAACTTTCCAATCACTTTCGACTCTTAAAAAGGGCAATAGCCCTTTCAATTTCCAATCGAATGAGCCCTTTTTGAGCTTCTACGACAACGCTTTCTACAAATACCATATATGCCCCCAGGGCATAAATTACAGCCCTTGCCCTGAAAGGGCTGCGAGGGGGTCGTCCTCCTCAAAGACCTAATTTCCAGAACTTTCAACTACGTTAAACCAAATTTCTATCTCAAAAATTTGATTGGATGTGTTTGGGAAAATGGTGGGCGTGAGAGGGGCGTTAGTTGCTCTCTAATCACTTCCAACTATTAAAAAAGGCACTAGCCCTTTCAATTTCCAATCAAATGAGCCCTTTTGAAGTTTTTACGACAACTCTTTCAATAAAAACCTTATATTCCACCAAGACATAACTTAAAACCCTTGCCCTGAGGGCTGGGGGCTGTCATCCTCAAAGACGTAATTTTCAGAACTTTCAACTACATTGAAGAAAATTGATATCTCAAAACGATGATTGGATGCGTTTGGGGAAATGGTGAGTGTGAGAGGGGGGTTAGTTGCCCTTCAATCCCTTCCGACTATTAAAAAAGGCACTAGCTCTTTCAATTTCCAATCGAATGAGCCCTTTTTGAAGTTTCTACGACAACTCTTTCAATAAAAACCTTATATGCCCCAGGGTATAACTTACAACCCTTGACCTGAGAGCTGTGAGGGGGTTGTCATTTTTTCAAAGACATAATTTCCAGACCTTTCAACTACGTTGAACAAAATGGCTATCTCAAAATTTTGATTGGATGTGTTTGGGGAAATGGTGGGCGTGAGAGGGGGTTATTTGCCATCCAATTACTTTCGGCTATTAAAAAGGGCACTAGCCGTTTCGATTTCCAATCGAACGATTCCTTTTTGAAGTTTCTACGACAACGCTTTCTATAAAAACCTTATATTCCCCAAGGGCATAACTTACAACCCTTGCCCTGTGGGCTATGGGGGGGGGGTGTCATCCTCAAAGACATAATTTTCAGACTTTTTAACTAAGTCAAACAAAATGGCTATCTCAAAATTTTGATTGGATGAGTTTGAGGAAATGATGGGTGTGAGAGGGGTGTTAGTTATCCTCCAATCTCTCTCGATTATTAAAAAGGGCACAAGCCCTTCTAATTTCCAATTGAATGAGCCCTTTTTGAAGTTTCTACAACATCACTATCTATAAAATCCTTATATGCCCCCAGGGCATAACTGACAACCCTTGCCTCTGAGGGGTTATCATCCTCAGAGACCTAATTTCTAAAACCTTTAACTACGTTGAAGAAAATGGCCGTCTAAAAGTTTTGACTGGATGTGTCTGGAAAAAAAGGAGTGCGTGAGAAAAGGGTTAGTTGCCCTCAAATCTCTTTCGACTATTAAAAAGGGCACTAGCCCTTTGAATTTCCAATCGAATGAGCCCTTTTTCAAGTTTCTACGACAAAGCTTTCAATAGAAATCTTATATGCCCCCACGGCATAAATTACAATCCTTACCCTGAGGGCTGTGGGGGGGGAGGAGGAGTGTCATCCTCTTAGATATAATTTCCGGACCTTTCAGCTACTTTGAACAAAATGGCTATCTCAAAATTTCGATTGGATGAGTTTAGATAAATGGTGGGCGTGAACGGGGTGTTAGTTGCCTTCCGGTTACTTTCGACTATCCAAAAGGGCACTAGCCTTTCCAATTTCCAATCAAATGAGCTCTTTTTGAAGTTTCTACGACAACGTTTTCTATAAAAAACCTTATCTCCCCCCAGGGCATAACTTACAACCCTTGTCATGAGGGCTGGTGGGGGGGGGGGGTTTTCATCCTCAAATACCTAATTTCCAGAGCTTTCAACTACGTTGAACAAAATGACTATCTCAAAATGTTGATTTTATGGGTTTGGGGAAAAGCTGGACGTGAGAGGGGGGTTTGTTGCTCTCCAATCACTTTTGACTATTAAAAAGGGCACTAGCTCATTGAATTTCCATCGAACGAGCCTTTTTTGAAGTTTCTACGACAACGCTTTCTATAAAAAACCTTATATGCCCCCAGAGCATAACTCACAACCCTTGCCCTGAGGGCTGTGGGGGAGTGTCCTCCTCAAAAACATAATTTCTATCCGGAAATCAGCTACGCTGAACAAACTGGCTATCTAAAAATTTTGATTTGATGTGTTTGGGGAAATGGTGGGCTTGGAAGGGGTGTTAGTTGCCTTCCAATCACTTTCGACTATCAAAAAGGGCACAAGCCGCACCAATTTCCAATTGAATGAGCCCTTTTCGAAGTTTCTACGACAACTTTCTTCATTCAATTTCTTCCATCGTAGATCTCTTTTTGTAACATTAAGTAATAAATTATTTTCTAAATTTAACCAATTTCCTTGCTGACTTGTTATTTGGGTCATTGATGAAAATTCCGACTGGCACAAGTAAGACGTAGGAAATGGAATCTGGGTAATCAAACTGTTCGTGGTAATGATCTATAAGTACGGAGCGACCCGGCTCAAAAGTAACCGAAACTCTAAAAGACTGAATTTTGATACCAACTGATATATAAAAAAAATTGGCTTATTATGCTGATTCCAAACATATAAGTTTAAATAAGTTTAATTTTACCTATCAATAGCTACGAGCCTGAGAAAATTTGCCTGATTTTCTAAAAAAGGAGGAAAGACCCCCTCGAAGTCATATAGTTTTAATAAGAATCACACCATCAGATTCAGCCTATCAAAGAACTCTACTGTAGAGGTTTCAAGCTCATATCTGCAAAATTATGGAATTTTAAAATTTTTGCCAGAAGAAAAACAACACCTGCATGCGTGTTTATTTGTTTTTTTTTGTTGTGTTTTTTTTTCCTACGGGTGGTCGTATTGACCCAGTGGGCGTAGACCTTCGAGAGAGGGCTCATTCTAATGGAAATGAAAGATTCTAGTGCCCTTTTTAAGTGACCAAAATAATTGAAGGGCAACTAGGCCCCCTCCCACGCCACCTTTTTCCAAAAATCGTCCGATCAAAATTTAAAGATAGGTTTTTACTTAATAATACTTGAAAGGCCCCATAATTGTGTCTTTGGAGATAAAAAAAAAGACCCCCTACAGCCCCTGGCGAGAGGTTTTTTGTAAAATTAACATGTTGGTTTATTTGTTATTAGGAATAAGCACATATATTTCCGGTGGGGCGGGGAGGAAGAATTTTCTGCTGGGAGGATTTTACACTGGGAGAATTTTTTAAGGAGGAAGTTTTCAGAGGGTGAACTTTTCAGGGGAGATTTTACATCTGGTGAATTTGCCAGAATTCTTATACGAAATTTCTTTATGTCTTGCTTTTTCTTTACCGATTCAATCTTAGGCGTGGAGATGTTAAGGGTAATTGTCCGGGGTAAATTTTCGCCAGGATTGAATTGCCCAGAGAATATTTCTGTGGGGAGGGGGATTTTCCGTGGAGGTTGAGCCAGGTATCCTGGCGTTATTAAAAAAGCTATCAGAAATTAAATTAAAATAACAAGTTTTTTGAACTGAGAGTAAGGAGCAACATCAAAACTTAAATGACAAGAAAATATTCCGTATATGAGAAGGGTTGCCCCCTCCTCAACACCTCGCTCCTTACTGCTTTTTTGTCCCGATTCTTTAAAAACAAAACTACTGAAACACAAAGGTCGTTTAATTAGAACAATAAGTAACTTTTTTTTAAAGTGCCGAAAAACTGTAGCGTGAAGAGTGAGGTATTGAGGAGGGGGGACACGCCCCTCATATAAGTAATAATTTCTTTTCGTTTTTAAGTTTTATTATTGCTCCTTACTTTCAGTCAAAAATTTCTTTTTATTTAATGAAGCTTAGAGATAAACATTTTTCTAAAGGCAATGAAAAAAGAATGTGAATCAAAGTAAAAGTGTATAAAAATGGAAAAGGTAATAAATTAAAAAAAAATTACACAAAACAATAGCCTACTTACAAAAACTAAGATATAAACTCCTAGTATTCAGTTCTGTTGAGCAATGCCTAAGCGTTGGACAGATATTTTTTAACAATATCGACAGTTTTGAACTTGGTTATCAAGCACCAAAATATTTAATGCATTTAGACTCAATTGCATGCTTATAAAAAGTAACGAATTATCAAAGTAGTAACGCATTATCAAAGTAGTTTGTTCAATGTAAAACATTAAAACTAAGATTAAAAAAATCAAATAAAAATTTTGGTACTCTTTCGCTAAACGGACTCTTTTATCTAGTGTATATGGAATGTCAAACTGGAGACGCGAGAGTTACCGGGACAGATACGTGAGAGATACCAGATCATAAGACAGTTGTTAGAATGGAATTGAGTGAAATGAAACGGGTGATCTAAAATGAATGTTAAAATTAAAATTTGGGATTTGCCAAAGACAGAAAAAGACAGTTGAATTTTTACAGGATAAGGGGTTATTCCCGAAGACAAAATAGTGTGAAAATGGACACACCACGACTTTATACTTGTATGAGAAGAATAATTCCATTTTGAGGTGTTGTAAATTGCAATGTAAGATAAAAGTCGGTTTAGGCTAGGTTAGGCTTGTTAGGCTAGGTTATATTAGGTTAGGTATTTAATATAAGGTATGCTTTAATTAACCGCTGATCCTAAAAAAAAAAAAAAAAAAAAAAAAAAAAAAAAAAAAAAAAAAAAAAAAAAAAAAAAAAAAAAAAACAGAACCCCCCCCCGAATTTGCATATATATAGCCCAAAGTTGTTTCTAAACTGTTATATATTCATCCTATTTTATTTCATTAACACTATAATAAAAACCAAGCTAGCACTATATAAAAGAGTCCGTTTAATGAAAGAGTACCAAAATTTTTAATTCAATATTTTTAATTTAATTTTGAATACCAAAAACCAATATATTTGACACCTTTATACTTAATAACTGTAAAGTATAAATCTTTTTCAAAGTGAAAACTAGATAAATACAATCACTCCTGGAAAAATAAATAAATGACAATAAAACACAAGAACGTATCCGTTCAGAGGGAAAATACAAAAATTCCCAGCATTCCGTTCAGGAAAAACATTTCTGATTATAGTGGCTTCATTTATCAGCTCATGGGTACTCTGGCAATGCAAGCAAAAGTTGGCGGCATATTTTTTACCGAAATTGCCCCTTATTAAGTTGTTTTCCTTGTAATTTCTATAATTATACTAACTTTCTTGTGTAGTGATAACTGCACTAATTACTAATAGAAAAATACGTATATAGGATCACCATAAAAAGCTGATTCTTTGATTGAATGTTATCGATAGTTAGGCTCTTACACTATAGGGTCAAAATCTATTGGCAGGCAGTCAACTATGGGGCAACACACATTTTTTCCATGGTTTTTCCATATTCTGCTTTTTTCTTTTGCTTTCCTTATAATTACTTTATAGTCCCAAATTTCCAGGGGGGCATGGCCCTCCCTACCTCTCTGCCGGCAACTATGCTTATTCAAATGAAATAATTCTAAGAAGAATTTTTCAGGGTGAATCGTTCACAAGCAATTTTACAGGAAGGGGGGATTCTGGGCGAGGATGGAACTGTCTGGAGGGAATTCGACAGGGTGGGGATGCACTTTACGTTAGATTAAATTTCCATGGAGGAGTTTTCCGTGAGGGACAGGGGTATATTTAATAGAGGGTGAGCCGGATTTACCGGCATTATTTCAAAAGCGAACAAAAATTTTGCCATATATGAAGGGTTTCGTCCTCCTTAATACATTACTCTTTACGCTAAAGTTTGACTGTTTACTTAAATTTAAACACGGGCGGTGTTTAATTAGAATAGGAAGCTTTTTCAAAAGTGCTAACAGCTTTAGCGTAAAGAGCAAGTTATTGAGGAAGGGGCAGCCCTTCATATCCGGTATAAAAGCGCCGAAGTTAATATGCAAACTTAGTTTTAATTTTTCATATAAGTTGAGTCAAATTCGAACCTGTATTAGTTGAAAAGCATTCTGAAATTAAATAAAAAAAAACAAGTTTTTTTTTATAAATGAAAGTAAGGAGCGATAATAAAACTTAAAACGAACAAAAATTATTTCTTATATGAAAGGGGCTGTCCCCTCCTCAAAGCCTCGCTCTTTACGCTAAAGTTTGACTCCTTGTCTCAACTCCACTTTTTAAAACAATAAAAAACTTTAGCGTAAAGAGTGGAGCGTTGAAGAGGGGACAGCACCTTTCATATACGGAATAATTTCTGTTCGTTTGAAGTTTTAATGTCACTCCTTATTTTCAGTTAACAAAAACTTTTTTTGGATTTAATCAAACAGTTCGTGGTAACGAACTGTAAGTAAGCAGCGACCCGGCTCAATGTTAACCGAAAGTCTAAAAAACGGAATTTTGATACCAATAGATACATCAAAAGAATCAGATTTGAATTGTGATTTCAAATATATAAGTTTCATCAAGTTTAATCTTACCCATCAAAAGTTACGCGCCTGAGAAAATTTGGCTTATTTCCGAAAAAAAGAGAAAAAGCCCCCTAAAAGTTATAGAACCTTAATGAAAATCACACCATCATATTCAGCGTATCAAAGAACCCTACTGTAGAGGTTTCAAGCTCCTATCTACAAAAATGTGGAATTTTCCATTTTTTGCCAGAAGAAAGATCACAAATGCGTGTTTATTTATTTTTTTTTCTTTTCCCCAGGGTTTATTGTATTGACCCAGTGGTCCTAGAATATCTTGGGAGGGCTCACTGGAACGGAAATTAAAACTTCTAGTGCCCTTTTTAAGTGACCAAAAAATGGAGGGCAACTAGGCTCCCTCCCACGCTCAATTTTTTCCCAAAGTCACCCAATTAAAATTTTGAGATAGCCATTTTGTTCAGCATAGTCGAAAATTTAATCAATATGTCTTTTAGGATGACTTAATCCCCCACAGTTTCCAGGGGAAGGGCTGCAAGTTATGAACTTTGCGCATTGCTTACATATTGTATTGGTTATTGGGAAGTATACAGAAGTTTTCAGGAAGGATTTTTTTCTGGTGGGGGGGCTGGAGGAGGGGGTTACTCGGGAGAATCTTTCCGTGGAGGATGTTTCTTTGGGGTAAGGGACATTTCTATGAAGGGGGCGCCGGATTTCCAAGCATTATTTAAAAAACGATCAGAAATTAAATTAAAAAAAAAACAAGTTTTTTCAACTGAAAGTAAGAAGCAACATTAGAACTTAAAACGAACAGAAGTTATTACGTATATGAGGGGGTTCTCTCCCATGTTAATACCTTGCTCTTTACGCTAGAGTTTTTATTAGTGATTTCAAAAGAGCTATCTATTCTAATTAAACGGCCTTTGTGATTCAGGGGTTTGTGAATTAAACAAAATTTTAACTTTTGACGTAAAGAGCGTGGTATTGACTAAGGGGAGAACCCCCTCATATACGTAATAACATATACGTAATAAAAAAACAATAAAAAAAAACAAGCGATATGGCTCAACAGTAATCAAAACTTTTAAAAACGGAATTTTGATGTCAATAAATGTACCAAAAGAATGGGCTTATAATACTGATTCTAAATATATAAACTTTATTAAGTTTAGTATTACTCATCAAAGGCTACGAGCCTGAAAAAATTTACCTGATTTTTTAAAGAGGGGGGATACATCCCCTACAAGTGACAGAATTTTAATGAAAATCACACCGTCAGATTCAGCGTATCAGAAAACCCTATTGCATAGGTTTCAAGCTCATATCTGCAAAAATCTGCAACTTTTGTATTTTTTGCCAGAAGAAAAATATACGAATATAGAAGTTCGTTACGTAAGTTAATTTGTAAATTACGTCAGAACCAAATTTAGAGACAGCCATTTAGCAAAAGAAAAGTAAAATTTTTATACAAATTTTGTTTACTTATTCAATGACGGTGAGCCAAAATAAAAGCTGCATTAACTAAAAAACGATCAGAAATTAAAAAAACAAGTTTTTTAAACTGAAAGTAAGGAGCGACATTAAAACTTAAAACGAACAGAAATTATTCCGTATATGAAAGGGGCTGTCCCCTACTGAACGTCTCGCTCTTTACGCTAAAGTTTTTTATTGTTTAACAAAAATAGAGTTGTGAGAAAGTCAAACTTTAGCGTAAAGAGAGGCGTTGAGGAGGGGACAGCCCCTTTCATATACGGAATAATTTCTGTTCGTTTTAAGTTTTAATGTTGCTCCTTAATTTCAGTTTAAAAAACTTATTTTTTTTTTATTTAATTATATATTAAGATCCACCATGCCATGAAACTCGCGGATTTGAATTTCAATTTTTTTAGAAAAAGAAGTTAACCTTGTCTAAAAGGAGTTGTCTTAGGGGTTCAGGGAGGATTGGGTAGCAAAAAGAGGAGTCGAGAGAGTTAGTTGCCCTTGAATTACTTTCAGAGCTGAAAAAAAAGCAGCATTACGTATATTTTTTCATTGAATTTGCCCCCTCCTGCGTTTCAACGGTCATTTTTTGTATAAAAAGTGGCCTAAACAAAAATAATACATCAGAGGCAAATGAATCTTTGCTAAGGAAACGCTAGACACGAAATGATGTATATATGTACATGACCCTTCCAAGATGACCTGATCCAAGGAGATTCTTTTATACTCTGTGACTTTAAGGTTAGGACTTTTTTAACACGGCATTTTCATATTTATGCTCTAGGTCAAAGAAAGATCACCTTCTTAAAAAAGAAAAATAAACAAAAATCAAGGCACATAAAATAAAGCAAATACGATGTTAGTATTCCTTAAAAAAAAAAAAAGGAAAATTCGGTACTTGTTAATTAAACGAAGCCCACTCAAGAATTACGCTTAGGTTAGATATCAGAAAACTGGTCTAGGTCAAAGAAAGATCACCTACTTAAAAAAGAAAAATAAACAAAAATCAAGGCACATAAAATAAAGCAAATACGATGTTAGTATTCCTTAAAAAAAAAAAAAGGAAAATTCGGTACTTGTTAATTAAACGAAGCCCACTCAAGAATTACGCTTAGGTTAGATATCAGAAAACTGGTCTAGGTCAAAGAAAGATCACCTACTTAAAAAAGAAAAATAAACAAAAATCAAGGCACATAAAATAAAGCAAATACGATGTTAGTATTCCTTTAAAAAAAAAAAAGGAAAATTCGGTACTTGTTAATTAAACGAAGCCCACTCAAGAATTACGCTTAGGTTAGATATCAGAAAACTGGTCTAGGTCAAAGAAAGATCACCTACTTAAAAAAGAAAAATAAACAAAAATCAAGGCACATAAAATAAAGCAAATACGATGTTAGTATTCCTTAAAAAAAAAAGGAAAATTCGGTACTTGTTAATTAAACGAAGCCCACTCAAGAATTACGCTTAGGTTAGATATCAGAAAACTGGTCTAGGTCAAAGAAAGATCACCTACTTAAAAAAGAAAAATAAACAAAAATCAAGGCACATAAAATAAAGCAAATACGATGTTAGTATTCCTTAAAAAAAAAAAGGAAAATTCGGTACTTGTTAATTAAACGAAGCCCACTCAAGAATTACGCTTAGGTTAGATATCAGAAAACTGGTCTAGGTCAAAGAAAGATCACCTACTTAAAAAAGAAAAATAAACAAAAATCAAGGCACATAAAATAAAGCAAATACGATGTTAGTATTCCTTAAAAAAAAAAAAGGAAAATTCGGTACTTGTTAATTAAACGAAGCCCACTCAAGAATTACGCTTAGGTTAGATATCAGAAAACTGGTCTAGGTCAAAGAAAGATCACCTACTTAAAAAAGAAAAATAAACAAAAATCAAGGCACATAAAATAAAGCAAATACGATGTTAGTATTCCTTAAAAAAAAAAGAAGGAAAATTCGGTACTTGTTAATTAAACGAAGCCCACTCAAGAATTACGCTTAGGTTAGATATCAGAAAACTGGTCTAGGTCAAAGAAAGATCACCTACTTAAAAAAGAAAAATAAACAAAAATCAAGGCACATAAAATAAAGCAAATACGATGTTAGTATTCCTTAAAAAAAAAAGAAGGAAAATTCGGTACTTGTTAATTAAACGAAGCCCACTCAAGAATTACGCTTAGGTTAGATATCAGAAAACTGGTCTAGGTCAAAGAAAGATCACCTACTTAAAAAAGAAAAATAAACAAAAATCAAGGCACATAAAATAAAGCAAATACGATGTTAGTATTCCTTAAAAAAAAAAGAAGGAAAATTCGGTACTTGTTAATTAAACGAAGCCCACTCAAGAATTACGCTTACGTTAGATATCAGAAAACCGGTTTCATAGTCACAAAGACAAATGACTGGTGACAGAATGAATTGGATTTGTGTAATTTGGGCTATGTATTTGCACATTAGGGGGGGGGGGTACGGTTGGTTATGGGCACTGTCAAAACACTTTACCCCCCCCCCCCTCTAATGTGCAAATATGTAGCGCAAATTATATCATTATATAAACTAAAGGTTATATAAAGGTTATATTTCATTGTAATTAACTTAATTTCACTTCTTGGATGTTTTTCGCTTAATTAACGAATACCGAAAATTCTTTCAAACCTTGGCAGTAAAAACTTAAACCTTAATTAGAACATACTTGGAATTCAGCCCAGTCACTACCAGCGCTATTACTAGCACGACAAGCATACTTAGGATTAACCATCGAATCTGCTGACCACAATCTTAAGATTGAACCTTTGACTCTTCCTCCTCCGTTCCCAGTATCTCGATATGGAGTATAGCTTCCCAGATTTGTTTCGATAAACCAGCTAAAAATCAAATTTCAAGTATAAAACGTAAGATAAGAGACAGGAGGGTTATAACCTCAGTCTGACGCAATACAAAGAGCGAAGGAATGTAAAGTAATATTATTCCTTGAAGTTCAAGCGAAGAGAATAAATTATGTGCTTAGATTTCTCTAAAACTCTTAAAATCTCCATACTTGGGTGGTGCAACTTACACTGTACCCCTTGGAGAGTATCTTCCAAGTGTTACAGGATACAGATAATATTCATTGCCAATAAAAAAAAAAGATCCAATTTGCTAAATTTACCAGCAACAACTGTTCAAATTAGAATTTAAAGTGTCTTTAAATTAAAAAGATGAAAAATGACTGTCCACAAGCCAGGTAGATTGATCATCCTGCTTATTTTACATCTTGATGGCAAAGCGCTTGAATAATCAAATCAAGACAAAATTTGTTCGCACCAAATGCTAAATAAATTGTATCATTTTTATTATATCGGATTAACGACGCTTCTTGGCAACTAAAGTCTTTGCTTTTGCCATGCAGTATGTGGCTACAGCCGGTTTCGAACTATGGGCCCCGTAATGCCGAGCTGAGATCAATCCCACTGCGCCACCACAGGAAAACGGTAAATAAATTTTTTGGAGAGCACACTTTTCAAAATTTTTGCCATATTGCAAAACAATTATTAATATTAGTTGGCTGTCACTTATACTAAGTTTTCTTACTTAACTAATAAACATCACCTCCAATGAATCTTACTAAACTTATCATATTTATCCGGCAGGCGTATTAACCTGTGCGTTTGAGCATCCTTTATCCAACTTACTCGCTTAACGATAACTTTCCCGGATGTATCTCGTAAAAGATAATAACAAATACTTATCCGGCAGCTTGTTAGCTGAAACGATGTGGATAACAAGACAAATATCAACATTAAAAACATGTACATTATTATAAAACATACTTATTTTAAACCCCTAATTGTTTGCGAGATTTCACAATTACTCTCCCTTTTTCCTCTATGTATACAATTTCATTTTGTTGTTTCATTTTTGAAAGACTTGTACCACACTTTGGGGCTGGGAGGTGTAATTCATTCGATAACTAATACGAACTGTTTCTAGTAGTAATCGTCTAATCACCTGACGTCTTTTGTACTGTGAAACACTGAAAATAAGTATCTAGTATCTAACCTAAAATACGTATTTAAAAGATTGTACCTGATTTTCGGGGATGGATATCCCGCTGTCACACAGTGTAACACAATAACTTCATTTCTGTTAACTCTTATAGGTTGAACTTGTTTTCTGATTTTTGGCAGCACTGAGTTTAGTGAGTCTGAAAGAAAAGAAAAATAATCTTGGGGTAATATATTGCTTTTTATATTGTTCTATATTATAATAATTAGAAATCATATCCATGAAAGCTTTCTAAGATACGTTGAAAGGCCATATCTAAAAATAAAAAAAACAGAAATTATCATATAATAATTAAAACTAAAAACAAACAGAATTTACTGTGAATGAATAAATGAAACATAAAACAAACAGAAATTAAAATTACCAATCATATTAAACTGAATAATAACAAATGCTAACATTTAAGTGATTTACTTGCGAAAGTGCTTACGTTTGAGATTGTTCATTAGAGTGAATTGTTTACAAAGCGTTTAAGAATGCTCTCCCAAATCCATATTTAAATAAACATTATTATTAACCTTGAGTTCAATTTCTAACTACTATACAAGTATGTGGCCAAGATGTTATGATAGTCAAGCAGTTCACCTACCTTGGTTCATTTGTCTGCTCAAAGGAAATGTAGATGCAGAGCTATCAGAAAGGGTGGCACAGGTGAACGCCGTTTCGGCCGCCTTTTGAGAACAATATGACACAAACATAAGATCAGCCGTCTAAAGAAAGCTCGTATCTACTCTGCCTCGGTAGCAAGTGTTGTGTTGTACTCGTCAGAGATTTGGCCTTTGACTCAGTCGCAGATGATGAAGGTAGATGTTGTGCAGACAAAAGACCTCCGCAGAATCTAATATGTTAGGTGGCTCGACAGGGTACGGAACATGGATATTCTCCGGTCCTTTATATTACCACTCCTGTCCGAACAGCTTTGAGTCCTGCTCGCTGCGTTAGTACGGTCATTTACTTCGCTTACCCACTGAAACACCTGCCCGACTTATATTTGACTTCGATCCAACTGCAAACGGCTGGAAGGGCCCCAGAGGTAGACTACGTACGAGAGGGGCAGATATCATCCGCAATCGACTCACAGTGTGGGGCATTACTGTGAAGCTCCTATCCTCGCCCAAAACAGGCAACTCTTGAGATGACTAATGGTGGTTACGTCTGGTTTCCTCTACGCTGGTGACGCTGCCGAGCAAGAGCTTTAAGTAAGTAAGTAAAAGTCACGAACAAACTATTTTATACCCATCAATGCTATTGAGAGAATATTTTTCAAAAAGTATTGTATGGCCAGGGTTATCCAAAACATAGGTGCTTAGAGCAGAATCAAAAGAATCATGAGCACTATTAGAATTTAAAGCTTTGGTTATGCCATCTTTATGTTGTTTGCAAATAGGGATTTGGGAGAGTCTTCATTCAATGCTTTGCGCACAAATTTAAAAAGAAACAATTCGACAAATTATATTAAAAACATAGTAGTCGATACCAGTAAACCTCTTACTAAGATACTTTTGGGGCTAGCAGCCAAAAAGGCAAGAAAAGCACTAAGAACATGTTCTAAATTTCTATTTCAACCGAATTAATTTTCTACTCGTTAGTGTCTACTCATTCTGGGGACAGAATCTGGACTTCGGCTAGGCGATAAAGGAGGTTAAGAAAATGGTCTTGCTCGAGATAATTTAAAAAGTAGCAATAATAGGGAATTAACATGATATTTCAAATGCAATTTAGGAAATTAACGCAGGATTTCAAAAGCATGCCCTCCCTTTTCACATAGGATTTTAAAAACATGCCCCTCTGACGTCATAGCATCCCTGGCAAGATTCCCACCCCAGGCAGGCTCCCCTGGATTCCAGGTGTTCTATTATTTCTTCAGTAGTGCCGAGATTCCTACCCCATTTTCGGCATATTGTTTTTTCTGGAAGATTCCCAGGATTTCCGTGACTAGATCTAACCTGAAACACGCCATCATATGTCACAAACTAGACTCCAGAAGCCCATGAGGAATATATATATATATATATATATATATATATATATATATGTATATATATATATATATATATATATATATATATATATATATATATATATATAATATATATATATATATATATATATATATATATATATATATATAATATATATATATATATATATATATATATATATATATATATATATATATATATATATATATATATATATATATATATATATATATATATATAACCCTTGACCTGAGAGCTGTGAGGGGGCTGTCATCTTCAAACACATAATTTCCAGACCTTTCAACTACGTTGAACAAAATGGCTATATCAAAATTTTGATTGGATGTGTTTCGGGAAATGGTGGGCGTGGAAGGGGTGTTAGTCGTCTTCCAATACCTTTCGACTAATTAAAATGGCACAAGCCATTCCAATTTCCAATTGAATAAGCCCTTTTCGAAGTTTCTACGACAACTTCTTCGATACGAAGTGCCCTGCTCTAAAGGAAAAAATTAATAAATAATATATTTTGCCAACATCGTTCTTATATGCCCCCAGGGCATAACTTGAAACCCTTGCCCAGAGGGTTGTGGGGGAATGTCATTCTCTTACTCAGTCCCCGTTTCTTGTCTCGTTCTCGAGTGTCCCTGTTCTTTACTTAGGCAGCGCGATAGCGCTGCCTATGATTTATACAACAACTTTCTATATAAACCTTATAAGCCCCCAGGGCATAACTTACAACCCTTGCAGTGAGGGCTCTGAGGGGGCTATCATACTAAAAGACCTAATTTCCAGGACGTTCAACTACGTTGAACAAAATGGATATCTCAAATTTTTGATTGGATGTGTTTGGGAAAATGGTGGGCCTAAGAGGGGTGTTAGTTGCTATCCAATCACTTTGAACTATTAAAAAAGACACTAGCCCTTTCGATTTCCAATTGAATGAACCCTTTTGAAGTTTTTACGACAACCCTTTCAATAAAAACTTTAGATGCTCCCAGGGCATAACTTACAAACCTTGTCCTGAGGGCTCTATGGGGGAGGGCTTGTCATCCTTAAAGACCTAATTTCCGAAACTTTCAACTACGTTGAATAAAATGGTTATCTAAAAATTTAGATTGGATGTGTTTGGGGAAAAGGTGGGCGTGAGAGGGATATTAGTTGCCCTCAAATCACTTTCAACTAATAGATTACTAGCCCTTTTAATTTCAAATCGAATGAGCCCTTTTTAAGTTTCTACGACAAAGATTTCAATAAAAACCTTATATGCCCCCAGGGCATAACTTATAATCCATGCCCTGAGGGTTGTGGGGGAGTGTCCTCCTCAAAAACATATTTTCTATCTGGAAATCAACTACACTGAACCAAATGATTATCTCAAAATTTTTATTGGATGTGTTTGGGGGAATGATGGGTGTGGGGGGGGGCTAGTTGCCCTCTTAACCACTTTCAACTATTAAAAAGGGCACTAGCCGTTTGAATTTCCAATCGAATGAGTTTTTTGAAGTTTCTACGACAACGCCTTCTTGAAAAACCTTATATGCCCCCAGGGCATAACTTAAAACCCTTATTCTGAGGGTTGTGGGGGATTGGCCTCCTCAAAAATATATTTTCTATGTGGAAATCAACTACGCTGAACAAAATGGCTATCTCTAAATTTTGATTGTATGTTTTTGGAGGAATGATGCGCGTGGGGGGGGAGGGGCTAGTTGCCCCCCAATCACTTTCGACTATTAAAAAGGGCAGTAGCCTTTTGAATTTCCAATCGAATGAGCCTTTTTAGAAGTTTTTAGGACAACGCCTTCTATAAAAACCTTATATGCCCCCAGGGCATAACTTAAAACCCTTGCCCTGAGGGTTGTGGGGGAGTGCCCTCCTCAAAAATATATTTTCTATGTGGAAATAAACTACGCTGAACAAAATGATTATCTCAAAATTTTTATTGGATGTGTTTGGGGGAATGATGGGCGTGGGGGGGGCTAGTTGCCCTCCAATCAGTTTCGACTATTAAAAAGGGCACTAGAACTGTCAATTTCCAATCGAATGAGCCTGTTTTGAAGTTTCTACGACAACACCTTCTATAAAAACCTGATATGCCCCCAGGGCATAACTTAAAACCCTTGCCCTGAGGGTTGTGGGGTAGTGTCCTCCTCAAAAACATATTTTCTATCTGGAAAAAAACTACGCTGAACAAAATGGCAATCTTAAAATTTTTATTGGATGTTTCTGGGGGAATGATGGGCGTGGGGGGGCAGCTGCCCTCCAATCACTTTCGACTATTAAAAAGGGCACTAGAACTGTCAATATACAATCGAATGAGCCGGTTTTGAAGTTTCTACGACAACGCCTTCTATAAAAACCTTATATGAGTAGAGTCCTATGTTATACTTTTATCGATGCCCTAGGAATTCCAATACTATTTGCTTGATGCTCTACACCTTTTCAAAGAGAGTCAGTACTCCCTCACACAGTTTGACGAGATTACGTTCCTTGGCACCTTTTCAGAGCATGTACTTATGGATACCTTTCCAAGCAACGTGATTAAACACGCTTTTACAATCAGAATTGTTTGATTGACATTTGCAAAAAGGGATAAGGAATTCGCAAAATTGGACTCTATGAACGATATTAATTAATGTTTGAATAATAGGAGTGTGATTGATTCTAATTAGTGATTGGATAGTTTTTTAACAAGAAATCTCTGAATAAGATATTTTTGGAGGGATGGGTGAGAGTTTTGCTTGCCTTTCATTGGTACCTTTCCAAGCGAGCGAGGATTCCCCTCCGGTTCCTAAACATTGCAAAAAAGATAGCAGTATGAGCGGGGATTCCCCACACAAGTTTGTTTCAACTCCAAGTTTTTCAACCAGACTTTTTTTTTGAGCCAACATCCTTTTTTTAGGAGCCAATCAGAGACATCGGAGCTTGGACGATGGAGAAAAAAAGGGTTAAAGTGATTAGCAGTTAAGGTAACCCTGAAGAGCATGTTAATTCATACCTTATTTATTATAAATTTGGAACAATATCAATCTATGAAAATGGTTAACGATGATAAAATGGTCCTAGCTTTACTAGCTTTAATGGTCCTAGGTCCTAGCTTTAGCATGACTTGACCTAGCTTTACTTCTTTGATGCATTCTGTATAATACACAAGTGGTGTTTGAACAGTGTTGTCAGTTTAAAGGTCTTAGTTTTTAATGATGCTCCTTATTTCTAGTTGAAAATGCTTATTTTTTAATTTAAGGGGGAAGCTCACTTCATATACGGGATAATTTGCATTCGTCTTAGTTTTTAACGATGCTCCTTATTTCTAGTTGAGAATGCTTATTTTTTAATTTAATTGGGATGAAAAGTCAAAGTCTAACATAAAGAACAAGGTATTTCGGAGGGGGTAGCTCACTTCATATACGGGATAATTTCCATTCGTCTTAGTTTTTAACGATGCTCCTTATTTCTGGTTGAAAATGCTTATTTTTTAATTTAATTGGGATGAAAAGTCAAAGTCTAACATAAAGAACAAGGTATCTCGGAGGGGTAGCTCACTTCATATACGGGATAATTTCCATTCGTCTTAGTTTTTAACGATGCTCCTTATTTCTAGTTGAAAATGCTTATTTTTCAAATTAATTGGGATGAAAAGTCAAAGTCTAACATAAAGAACAGGGTATTTCAGAGCGGGTAGCTCACTTCATATACGGGATAATTTCCATTCGTCTTAGTTTTTAACGATGCTCCTTATTTCTAGTTGAAAATGCTTATTTTTTAATTTAATTGGGATGAAAAGTCAAAGTCTAACATAAAGAACAAGGTATTTCGGAGGGGGTAGCTCACTTCATATACGGGATAATTTCCATTCGTCTTAGTTTTTAACGATGCTCCTTATTTCTGGTTGAAAATACTTATTTTTTAATTTAATTGGGACGAAAAGTCAAAGTCCAGCATAAAGAGCAAGGTATTTCGGAGGGGGCAGCTCACTTCATATACGGGATAATTTCCTGTCGTCTTAGTTTTTAACGATGCTCCTTATTTCTAGTTGAAAATGCTTGTTTTTTAATTTAATTGGGATGAAAAGTCAAAGTCTAACATAAAGAACAAGGTATTTCGGAGGGGGTAGCTCACTTCATATACGGGATAATTTCCATTCGTCTTAGTTTTTAACGATGCTCCTTATTTCTAGTTGAAAATGCTTATTTTTTAATTTAATTGGGATGAAAAGTCAAAGTCTAACATAAAGAACAAGGTATTTCGGAGGGGGTAGCTCACTCCATATACGGGATAATTTCCATTCGTCTTAGTTTTTAACGATGCTCCTTATTTCTAGTTGAAAATGCTTATTTTTTAATTTAATTGGGATGAAAAGTCAAAGTCTAACATAAAGAACAAGGTATTTCGGAGGGGGTAGCTCACTTCATATACGGGATAATTTGCATTCGTCTTAGTTTTTAACGATGCTCCTTATTTCTGGTTGAAAATGCTTATTTTTTAATTTAATTGGGATGAAAAGTCAAATTCTAGCATAAAGAGCAAGGTATTTAGGAGGGGCTCGTTACTGATATTGATATTAGTGCGTAAACTACAAACTGACAAAAATATCCAGAACTTTTTTTTCTTATAGCCTTGACTTTGAAGACATTTCTTCATCTTAATTGGCTTTAGAAATATCATGCAAAATAAACTAGCCTAACCGTCGTTGCTTTGTCGAATTTTGAGCAAACAAAAGGATTGTAACACCTGATTGGCCCGTTTGCATGCAATTTCAAGCCAGTGAAAAGAACAAAACGTCTTTGAGTCACATTTTTTTTAAGTGAATTCGTTGTTTCTCCATGATTGAATCCCAGCCCCCCCCCCTCCTCTGAGTGTTGAAAATGAGTTCACGACATTATTTTAGGTTTTTTTTCTTGTCCCAAACTATTTTTTTTTATCATGAACTGTTTAGAGACCAATTTGATCAACTTGGAGAAAGTTCAAATAGAATCGTTACTGATATCGATATTAGTGCGTAAACTACAATCTGACAAAAAATATCCAGAACTTTTTTTTCTTATAGTCTTGACTTTGAAGACGTTTCTTCATCTTAATTGGCCTTAGGAATATCATGCAAAATAAACTAGCCTAACCGTCGTTGCTTTGTCGAATTTTGAGCAAACAAAAGGATTGTAACACCTGATTGGCTCGTTTGTATGCAATTTCAAGCCAGTGAAATGAACAAAACGTCTTTGAGTCACATTTTTTTTAAAGTAAATTCGTTGTTTCTCCATGATTCAATCCCAGCACCCCCCCCCCTGCTCTGAGTGTTGAAAATGATTTCACGACATTATTTTAGTTTTTTTTTGTCCCAAACTATTTTTTTTTATCATGAACTGTTTAGAGACCAATTTGATCAACTTGGAGAAAGTTCAAATAGAATCGTTACTGATATCGATATTAGTGCGTAAACTACAAACTGACAAAAATATCTAGAACTTTTTTTTCTTATAGCCTTGACTTTGAAGACATTTCTTCATCTTAATTGGCTTTAGAAATATCATGCAAAATAAACTAGCCTAACCGTCGTTGCTTTGTCGAATTTTGAGAAAACAAAAGGATTGTAACACCTGATTGGCTCGTTTGTATGCAATTTCAAGACAGTGAAAAGAACGAAACGTCTTTGAGTCACATTTTTTTACAAGTAAATTCGTTGTTTCTCTATGATTCAATCCCAGTGCCCGCCTGCTTTGAGTGTTGAAAATGATTTCACGACATTATTTTAGGTTTTTTTTTCTTGTCCCAAACTATTTTTTTTATCATGAACTGTTTAGAGACCAATTTGATCAACTTGGAGAAAGTTCAAATAGAATCGTTACTGATATCGATATTAGTGCGTAAACTACAAACTGACAAAAATATCCAGAACTTTTTTTTCTTATAGCCTTGACTTTGAAGACATTTCTTCATCTTAATTGGCTTTAGAAATATCATGCAAAATAAACTAGCCAAACCGTCGTTGCTTTGTCGAATTTTGAGCAAACAAAAGGATTGTGACACCTGATTGGCTCGTTTGTATGCAATTTCAAGCCAGTGAAAAGAACGAAACGTCTTTGAGTCACGTTTTTCTTACAAGTAAATTCGTTGTTTCTCTATGATTCAATCCCAGCGCCCCCTGCTCTGAGTGTTGAAAATGATTTCACGACATTATTTTAGGTTTTGTTTTCTTGTCCCAAACTATTTTTTATCATGAACCGTTTAGAGACCAATTTGATCAACTTGGAGAAAGTTCAAATAGAATCGTTACTGATATTAAAGTTGTAGTTTGGTTAAGTTTTAGTTAAGAGTTTCGATTTTCAGCTTAGAGTCTTAGCTTAGAGTTTTTGTTAGAGTTCTAGTTTAGTTTAGTTTTAGTTAAGAGTTTAGAGTTTTACCTTAGAGTCTTAGCTTAGAGTTTTTGTTAGAGTTCTAGTTTATTTTAGTTTTAGTTAAGAGTTTGATGTTTTACCTTTGAGTTTTAGTTAGAATTCTAGTTTAGTTTAGTTTTAGTTAAGAGTTTGGTGTTTTACCTTAGAGTCTTAGCTTAGAGTTTTAGTTAGAGTTCTAGTTTAGTTTAGTTTTAGTTAAGAGTTTAGAGTTTTAGCTTAGAGTCTTAGCTTAGAGTTTTCGTTAGAGTTCTAGTTTAGTTTAATTTTAGTTAAGAGTTTAGAGTTTTTAGCTAAGAGTCTTAGCTTAGAGTTTTTGTTGAAGTTCTAGTTTAGTTTAGTTTTAGTTAAAAGTTTAAATTTTTAGCTTAGAGTCTTAGCTTAGAGTTTTTGTTAGAGCTGAAGTTTAGTTTAGTAATAGTTAAGAGTTTAGAGTTTTAGCTTAGAGTCTTAGCTTAGAGTTTTGTTAGAGTTCTAGTTTAGTCTAGTTATAGTAAAGAGTTTGGAGTTTTACCTTAGAGACTTAGCTTAGAGTTTTAGTTTAGTTTAGTTTTAGTTAAGAGTTTAGAGTTTTTTTTAGCTTAGAGTCTTAGCTTAGAGTTTCTGTTAGAGTTCTAGTTTAGTTTAGTTTTAGTTAAGAGTTTAGAATTTTTAGCTTAGAGTCTTAGCTTAGAGTTTTTGTTAGAGTTCTAGTTTAGTTTAGTTATAGTAAAGAGTTTGGAGTTTTACCTTTGAGACTTAGCTTAGAGTTTTAGTTTAGTTTTGTTTTAGTTAAGAGTTTAGAGGTCTTTTTTTAGCTTAGAGTCTTAGCTTAGAGTTTCTGTTAGAGTTCTAGTTTAGTTTAGATTTAATTAAGAGTTTAGAGTTTTTAGCTTAGAGTCTTAGCTTAGAGTTTTTGTTAGAGTTCTAGTTTAGTTTAATTATAGTTAAGAGTTTAGAATTTTTAGCTTAGAGTCTTAGCTTAGAGTTTTTGTTGAAGTTCTAGTTTAGTTTAGTTTTAGTTAAGAGTTTAAATTTTTAGCTTAGAGTCTTAGCTTAGAGTTTTTGTTAGAGTAAGTTTAGTTTAGTAATAGTTAAGAGTTTAGAGTTTTAGCTTAGAGTCTTAGCTTAGAGTTTTTGTTAGAGTTCTAGTTTAGTTTAGTTATAGTAAAGAGTTTGGAGTTTTACCTTAGAGACTTAGCTTAGAGTTTTAGTTTAGTTTAGTTTTAGTTAAGAGTTTAGAGTTTTTTTTAGCTTAGAGTCTTAGCTTAGAGTTCTAGTTTAGTTTAATTTTAGTTGAGAGTTTAGAATTTTACCATAGAGTCTTAGCTTAGAGTTTTAGTTAGAGTTGAAGTTTAGTTTAGTTACAGTTAAGAATTTAGAGTTTTAGCTTAGAGTCATAGCTTAGAGTTTTACTTAAAGTTGTAGTTTGGTTAAGTTTTAGTTAAGAGTTTCGAGTTTTAGCTTAGAGTCTTAGCTTAGAGTTTTTGTTAGAGTTCTAGTTTAGTTTAGTTTAGTTTTAGTTAAGAGTTTAGAGTTTTACCTTAGAGTCTTAGCATAGAGTTTTAGTTAGAGCTCTAGTTTAGTTTAGTTATAGTTAAGAATTTAGAGTTTTAGCTTAGAGTCATAACTTAGAGTTTTAGTTAAAGTTATAGTTTAGTTAAGTTATAGTTAAGAGTTAAGAGTTTTAGCTTAGAGTCATAACTTAGAGTTTTTGTTAGAGTTCTAGTTTAGTTTAGTTTTAGTTAAGAGTTTGGTGTTTTACCTTAGAGTCTTAGCTTAGAGTTTTAGTTAGAGTTCTAGTTTAGTTTAGTTTTAGTTAAGAGTTTAGAGATTTAGCTTAGAGTCTTAGCTTATAGTTTTTGTTAGAGTTCTAGTTTAGTTTAGTTTTAGTTAAGAGTTTAGAGTTTTTAGCTTAGAGTTATAGCTTAGAGTTTTTGTTGAAGTTCTAGTTTAGTTTAGTTTTAGTTAAGAGTTTAGAGTTTTAGCTTAGAGTCTTAGCTTAGAGTTTTTGTTAGAGTTGAAGTTTAGTTTAGTAATAGTTAAGAGTTTAGAGTTTTAACTTAGAGTCTTAGCTTAGAGTTTTTGTTAGAGTTCTAGTTTAGTTTAGTTATAGTTAAGAGTTTGAAGTTTTACCTTAGAGACTTAGCTTAGAGTTTTAGTTTAGTTTAGTTTTAGTTAAGAGTTTAGAGTTTTAGCTTAGAGTCTTAGCTTACAGTTTTTGTTAGAGTTCTAGTTTAGTTTAGTTTTAGTTAAGAGTTTAGAGTTTTTAGCTTAGAGTCTTAGCTTAGAGTTTTTGTTGAAGTTCTAGTTTAGTTTAGTTTTATTTAAGAGTTTAGAGTTTTAGCCTAGAGTCTTAGCTTAGAGTTTTAGTTAGAGTTGAAGTTTAGTTTAGTAATAGTTAAGAGTTTAAAGTTTTAAGCTTAGAGTCTTAGCTTAGAGTTTTTGTTGAAGTTCTAGTTTAGTTTAGTTTTAGTTAAGAATTTAGAGTTTTAGCTTAGAGTCTTAGCTTAGAGTTTTAGTTAGAGTTGAAGTTTAGTTTAGTAATAGTTAAGAGTTTAGAGTTTTAGCTTAGAGTCTTAACTTAGAGTTTTTGTTAGAGTTCTAGTTTAGTTTAGTTTTAGTTAAGAGTTTTACCATAAAGTCTTAGCTTAGAGTTATAGTTAGAGTTGAAGTTTAGTTTAGTTATAGTTCAGAATTTAGAGTTTTAGTACACAATACAGAAATTTAATTCAGGAAATTATGAAAAAAAAAATTTAGACGGGGTTACGTGCACGCACGTAACCCCGTCTAAATTTTTTTCCCGTCTAAATTATATATATATATATATATATATATATATATATATATATATATATATAGTATATATATATATATATATATATATATATATATATATATATATATATATATATATATATAGATATATATATATATATATATATATATATATATATATATATATTATATATATATATATAATATATATATATATATATATATATATATATATATATATATATATATATATATATATATATATATATATATACATATATATATATATATATATATATATATATAATATATATATATATATATAGATATATATATATATATATATAATATATATATATATATATACATAATATATATATATATATAATATATATATATATATATATATATATATATATATATATATACATATATATATATATATATATATATATATATATATATATATATAATATATATATATATATATATATATATATATATATATATATATATATATATATATATATATAGATATATATATATATATATATATATATATATATATATATATATATATATATATATATATATATATATATATATATATATATATATATATATATATATGTATATATATATATATATATATATATATATATATATATATATATATATATATATATATATATATATATATATATATATATATATATATGTATATATATATATATATATATATATATATATATATATATATATATATATATATATATATATATATATATATATATATATATATAATATATATATATATATATATATATATATATATATACATATATATATATATATATATATATATATATATATATATATATATATATATATATATATATATATATATATATGTATATATATATATATATATATATATATATATATATATATATAGATATATATATATATATATATATATATATATATATATATATATATATATATATATATATATATATATATATATATGTATGTATATATATATATATATATATATATATATATATATATATATATATATATATATATATATATATATATATAATATATATATATATATATATATATATATATATATATATATATATATGTATATATGTATATATATATATATATATATATATATATATATATATATATATAATATATATATATATATATATATATATATATATATATATTATATATATATATATATATATATATATATATATATATATATATATATATATATATATATATATATATATATATATATATATATATATATATCCTGATCATTAGTAAAAATTAAATTGTTAAACTAAACTTTAAATATGGTGGAAGCAACTTGTAATTATCGGCAGGTGTATAAGTGTCATTCCTACATAGGAAAAAACACTGTTCTTTTTACGTCGATTAGTATTCTATTATTTTATCCCTAGAATACTATTGGATAAGATAAAATGAGACACAAAGGATTTATTTCTAAATTCACCTAAACGGAATAATACTGAACTTCACCAAAGCCATAAAAAAAAAAATGAAAAAGACCCATCTCGTCTTTATAAGAAAAAAGAAAGTGGACTTGAACAAAACCAAGGACCTTGGGCTGAAAACCTTGTTTAGTACCTATATTTCTACTTGAATTTAGCCAATTTATCCATAATCCCGATAAGTTTATTTTTGTTCGAGTCAGGAAAATCAAAATAAATCAATGAAAATCATAAATTAACTGCTAAGTAAATTAACCTTAACTGGTAAGGTATATTTATAACACTCATGGTAGGGTGGGGTCGAAATAACTCCTATCTTTTGAAGGGTTCCAGTCAATAAAATATTAAGATGGAAACATGAGCTTGTATTTTCAAATATATCGACATAACTACCATTGAAACCAATAAAATATTTGCTTTCTAGATTCAGCTATAGCAAACAGCAAGGCCGTATCCAGGGAGGGGTCAGGGGGTTTGAACCCCCCCCCCCTGAAATGTTTTTCTGACTCGTGAAAACGTAACAAAAAAGGACATAAACAAATTTTGTATGCGTTTTTGAGTTTTTTTTGCGGAACCCCCTCCTTCCTCAAAATTTTTTTTTTAGTAAAGCCCCTCCGAAAAAAACTCTGGATACGGCTTTGGCAAACATTCACTGCGTGTTCCTTACAGACAATATTTTTAGAGATGGCACAGCATTGGCTAGTCTTGCGGTCCTTTTCCCTGGGACAGATACCACATCGAGCTCATTTGGCTGCAGAATGTTGTTCCCAGTGTTCTGGCTTTCTGCAAAGGGAATCCCAGCAACCTGGCATGTAAGTCGACGAAGTTCTCGTGGCAGAACTTTGTTTGAAGATCTGATGGCGCAAATTGGTCGGACCAAAGCCGTAAATAACCTTATGAGGACCTAACGGCAGGAAATACTCTTCTCTTGATTGCTAGTTTCATTTACAAGCACAGAAGCGTTTACACCAGCAACGTCTAATAGAGCAAAAAATATCACCATTGGCCAAAGGCGTGTTCCTCGGCTTGTGGTATAGTTTGCGCACTTCTTGTCCAAACTGTCAACTCTACTCTTTCTTGAGTTGTAAAATTCAATAATCTCCGGTTTGATATCAGCACGATGCCTTGCTTTTCTTTGGTAGATATGAAACCATTGTTTTATCACTTTTAAAGCCAAAGAGTGGACTCCCTTCCTGGCTTTTTTTGTTTGGCAAGAAACTGTCAGGTATTTCACGCTTGTTTTTCTTTAAAATCCCTACATAGGTCAGCATCTGTTTTAGAAGCTCATCCACGAGCTGAACGGAACTGTACCAATTGTTGGCCGTGATATTTCTGCCTGAGCAAGAGATGGCCCCCGTCAAAGTAAGAGCTATCCAAGTAGGTACCGAAAGATACTTGGGTCCAAGCAAATTTGTGTCCTTTACACAGTAAATGAACGCATCGTAGAGATAGAAAGTACGGGCATCTGCTAGGCACTTCATTTTGATGACATATTTGTTGGGTTTTGTACGAATTCACATGCGAAAATGACATCTGCCTCTAAACCTGATAAGCGCCTCGTCGATAGTGACGATGTCTGAAAGAGAGTAAAGTTTGCTACAGTTTCCAACAAACTACTCTATCGAATATCGGTGAAAGCGGCGTTCCTCTTGCTAGACGGGTCGATGGATCGTCAAAGTGAAAGCAGGCCTCAATGTAGAGGAACCTTATCTCTCCCAGTTTCATCGCTGGCAAACAGCCCAATCGCTACTTCATTTCCTGGCTTGAAAACTCCGGCAAGTTATATGAGACCAAAAAATGCCCGAAGTTCTACCTGATCAATTGGCTTGATAAATGTCTACTTATCCAGTAGATCGGCTGCAAAATTCGCACGACAGAGATCCATTTTTCTGTTGGTATGCTCCACCACTGCATAAATAATATTTACGGGGAAAAGAAGACCCCAAGCCGTTCCTGGTTGCAAAGATTGGCCTGTGTGTGCTGGTCCTTTAGGGTAGCTCGTTCCTTTACTGATGTTTATAGCTCTGGTTGGGCTCGGGGGTGGTGCACTTTTCAACAACTTTGTTGTTCTGTCACGTCCTAGTAGCACATCCTTGTGGGTCCATCTTTTGGTTCTCTGAAAAAGAGGCACATCTTCGAGGTCTAGCTGACCTGGAGCTTGTGATGGCTGTTCTCCGAATTGACTTGAAGGGGCGGTAACTTCATTGGATCCTTCTGCGCTTTCTTCTTCTGATGAAATTTCATCTGGAACAAGGTTTTCCTGCTCGTCATTTGATGGTTTGTAGTCATCGTCGTTGTGGGTGTCGGATCCACTTGATAAATCGCCATCTTCTTCAAGTTTCTGAATGATATCTTCTTCTGTAATGCACTTCTTAGCTCGGGTATCCATTCTTTCTATAAGGGAAAAGAAGATGTAAAAGTTTTCCATATGAATCACTTTTCGACACTGAAATCCGGAAAGAAATGGTGAAAAATGCCAAAGCCGACAAATTAAAAAGTGAAATCCAACTAGAATCTACGAAAAAGCAATTAAGTCATTCTTGGTAATGACAGAAACATGCAATACTAGCAACAAATTTAATATTATAGGCAGCGCGGTAGCGCTGCCTAAGTAAAGAACGATGTGGGCATAATGTGTTTTTTTTTCTCCATACCCGGGCACTTCGTATCGAAGGACTTGTCGTAGAAACTTCGAAAAGGTCTCATTCGATTGGAAATTAGAGTGGCTAGTGCCATTTTTAATACTCGAAAGTTATTGGAGGACAACTAGCCCCCCCCCACACGCCCATTTTTCCCCCAAACCCATCCAATCAAAATTATTAGATAGCCATTTTGTTCAGCGTAGTTGATTTCGAATGATGGCTTGATCACAAAAGAGCTTACATCTCGAATTGCCAAAGGTTCAGCACTTGTTGGGAGGCTTAGCAGCATCTGGCGAAAGCCAAACATAAGCCGCTTTACCAAAATGCGCATCTAAAATGTGTCAGTCAGCACCGTCCTGCTGTATGGAGCGGATACGTGGCCAGCTGCCAAATCTATCCTCAGCGCCGTCGATGTCGCTCAGACGAAACATCTCCGAAGAATCGAAAGACTTCACTGGACTGACTTCTTTAGCAACCAGACTCTCCTATCACGTACGGCTCAAACTCCTTTCTCGACGCAGCTCGCCCAGCGTACTGTTCGGTGGTACGGCCACCTCCTTCGCATGCCACGCGACGCCCCAGCACGGGTCGCATTTGACTTCGACCCCACCCTACACGGATGGAAACGACCCAGAGGACGCCCACACACTAGGTGGAAAGACAAAGCCAATGAATTCCTCACCCAAGCCCACATCCCGGTGGAAGAAGCTGCGATCCTGGCAAGCGATAGGTCAACCTGGAGGCGCCTAGTCTCATCGTTCTCTACGCCGAACCCTCGGCAGGAGCCTTAAGTCAAGTAAGTTAAGTAGTTGATTTCCAGATAGAAAATATGTTTTTGAGGAGGACACTACCACACAACCCTAGGGGCAAGGGTTTTGAGTTATGACCTGAGGGTATATAAGAACGATGTTTCCACAATGTATCATTTACTATTTTTTTCCTTTAGAGCAGGGCACTTTGTATCGAAGAAGTTGTCGTAGAAACTTCAAAAAGGGCTCATTCAATTGGAAATTGGAGTGGCTAGTGCCCTTTTTAATAGTCAATAGTGATTGGACGGCAACTAGCCCCCTACGCCCATCATTCCCCCAAACACATCCAATGAAAATTTTGAGATAGCCGTTTTGTTCAGCGTAGTTTATTTCCAAATAGAAAATATAACTTTGAGGAGGACACTCCCCCACAACTCTCGGGGCAAGGGTTTTAAGTTATGCCCTGGGGGCATATAAGGTTTTTATATAAGGTGTTATCGTAGAAACTTCAAAAAAGGCTCATACGATTGGAAACTCAAAGAGCTAGTGCCCTTTCTAATAGTCGAAAGTGATTGGAGGGCAACTAGTCCCCCCACGCCTATCATTCCCCCAAACATATCCAATCAAAATTTTGAGATACCCATTTTGTTCAGCGTAGTTGATTTACAGATAGAAGATTTGTTTCTGAGGAGGAAACTCCCCCACAACCCTCAGGGCAAGGGTTTTAAGTTATGCCCTGGGGGCATATAAGGTTTTTATAGAAAGCGTTGTCATAGAACCTTTAAAACAGGCTCATCGATTGGAAATTCAAAGGGCTAGTACCCTTTTTAATAGTCGAAAGTGATTTGAGTGCAACTAGCCCCCCCCTCACGCCCTTCATTCCCCCAAACACATCCAATCAAAATTTTGAGATAGCCATTTTGTTCAGCGTAGTTGATCGATTCAGCGTAGGCGTGAGAGGGAGGTTAGTTGCCCTCAAATCACTTTCGACTATTAAAGAGGGCATTAATCCTTTGAATTTCTAATCTAATGAGCCCTTTTTCAAGTCTCTACGACAAAGATTTCCATAAAAACCTTATATGCCCCCCAGGGCATAACTTATAACCCTTGTCCTGAAGACTGTGGGGGGAGTGTCCTGCTCAAAGGTGTGGGCGTGGAGGGGGTGTTCGTTGCTTTCCAATCACTTTCGACTATTAAAAAGGGCACTAGCGATTTCAATATCCAATCGAATGAGCCCTTTTTGAAGTTCCTACGACAACGCGTTATATAAAAGATTTAAAAGATATACCCCCTAGGCATAATTTACAACCCTTGCCCTGAGGACTGTGGGGGGGTTATCATCCTCAAAGACCTAATTTCCAGAACTTAAAACTACCTTGAATAAAATATCTATCTCAAAGTTTTGATTAGATGTGTATGGGGAAAAGGTGGGTGTGAGAGGCGGGTTAGTTGCCCTCTATTCACTTTCGACTATTAGAAAGAGCACTAGCCCTTTGAATTTCCAATCGAATGAGCCTTTTTGAAGTTTCTACGACAACGACTGCTATTAAAGACCTTATATGCCCCGGGGCATAACTTACAACTCTTGCCCAAAGGGCTGCGGGGGACAATCGTCCTCAAAAACATAATTTCTATCTGGAAATCAACTACGCTGAACAAAATGGCTATCTCAAATATTTGATTGGATGTGTTTTGGGAAATGGTGGGCGTAGAAGGGGTCTTAGTTGCCTTCCAATCACTTTCGACTATATAAAAGGGCACAAGCCAATCCAATTTCCAATTGAATGAGCCATTTTCGAAGTTTCTACGACAACTTCTTCGATACGAACTGCCCTGCTCTTAAGGAAAAAATTAATAAGTAATACATTGTGCCAACATCGTTCTTATATGCCCCCAGGGCATAACTTAAAACCCTTGCCCGGAGGGTTGTGGGGGAGTTTCCTCATCTTTACTTAGTCCCCGTTTTTGTCTCGTTCTCAAGTGTCCCCTTTCTTTACTTAGGCAGCTTGATCGCGCTGCCTATAATTTATACAACAACTTTCTATATAAACCTTATATGCCCCCAGGGTATAACTTACAACCCTTGCACCCAGGGCTTTGAAGGGATTATCATTCTAAAAGACCTAATTTCCAGAACGTTCAACTACGTTGAACAAAATGGATATCTAAAAATTTTGATTGGATGTAATTTGGAAAATGATGGGCGTGAAAGGGGTGTTAGTCGCTATCCAATAACTTTCAACTATTGAAAAAGGAACTAGCCCTTTCAATTTAAGGTTGAATGAGCCCTTTTGAAGTTTTTACAGCAACGCTTTCAATAAAACTTTATATGCCCTCAGGGTAGAATTTACAACCCTTACACTGAGGGCTCTGAGAGGGTTATCATCCTAAAAGACCTAATTTCCAGAACTTTCAACTACGTTGAACAACATGGATATCTCAAAATTTTGATTGGATATGTTTGGGAAAAGGGTGGGCATGAGAGGGGCGTTATTCGCTATCCAATAACTTTCAACTATTGAAAAAGGAACTAGCCCTTTCAATTTAAGGTTGAATGAGCCCTTTTGAAGTTTTTACAGCAACGCTTTCAATAAAACTTTATATGCCCTCAGGGTAGAATTTACAACCCTTACACTGAGGGCTCTGAGAGGGTTATCATCCTAAAAGACCTAATTTCCAGAACTTTCAACTACGTTGAACAACATGGATATCTCAAAATTTTGATTGGATATGTTTGGGAAAAGGGTGGGCATGAGAGGGGCGTTATTCGCTATCCAATCACTTCCAACTTTTAAAAATGGCACTATCCCTTTGAATTTCCTGTCGAATTAGCCTATTTTGAAGTTTCTACGACAACGCCTTCTTTAAAAACCTTACCCCCAGGGCATAACTTAAAACCCTTGCCCAGAGGGTTGTGGGGGAGTATCCTCTTCAAAAATATATTTTCGATCTGGAAATCAACTACGCTGAACAAAATGGATATCTCAAAATTTTGATTGGATGTGTTTCGGGGAATGAAGGGCGTGAGGGGGGGGGGGGCTAGTTGCACTCAAATCACTTTCGACTATTAAAAAAGGTACTAGCCCTTTGAATTTCCAATCGATGAGCCTGTTTTGAAGTTTCTACGACAACGCTTTCTATAAAAACCTTATATGCCCCCAGGCCATAACTTAAAACCCTTGCCCTGAGGGTTGTGGGGGAGTTTCCTCCTCAGAAACAAATCTTCTATCTGTAAATCAACTACGCTGAACAAAATGGGTATCTCAAAATTTCGATTGGATGTGTTTGGGGAATGATGGGCGTGGGGGGACTAGTTGCCCTCCAATCACTTTCGACTATTAGAAAGGGCACTAGCCCTTTGAGTTTCCAATCAAATGAGACTTTTTTGAAGTTTCTACGACAACGCTTTCTATAAAAACCTTATATGCCCCAGGCCATAACTTAAAACCCTTGCCCCGAGAGTTGTGGGGGAGTGTCCTCCTCAAAATTGTATTTTCTATTTGGAAATCAACTACGCTGAACAAAATGGCTATCTCAAAATTTTCATTGGATGTGTTTGGGGGAATGATGGGCGTGGGGGGCTAGTTGCCGTCCAATCACTTTTGACTATTAAAAAGGGCACTAGCCACTCCAATTTCCAATTGACTGAGCCCTTTTTGAAGTTTCTACGACAACTTCTTCGATACAAAGTGCCCTGCTCTAAAGGAAAAAAATAGTAAATGATACATTGTGGCAACATCGTTCTTATATACCCTCAGGGCATAACTCAAAACCCTTGCCCCTAGGGTTGCTTGGTAGTGTCCTCCTCAAAAACATATTTTCTATCTGGAAATCAACTACGCTGAACAAAATGGCTATATCATAATTTTGATTGGATGTGTTTGGGGGAATGATGGGCGTGTGGGGGGGCTAGTTGTCCTCCAATAACTTTCGAGTATTAAAAAGGGCACTAGCCACTCTAATTTCCAATCGAATGAGACCTTTTCGAAGTTTCTACGACAAGTCCTTCGATACGAAGTGCCCGGGTATGGAGAAAAAAAAACACATTGTGCCCACATCGTTCTTTACTTAGGCAGCGCTACCGCGCTGCCTATAATATTAAATTTGTTGCTAGTATTGCATGTTTCTGTCATTGCCAAGAATGACTTAATTGCTTTTTCGTAGATTCTAGTTGGAATTCACTTTATAATTTGTCGGCTTTGGCCTTTTTCACCTTTTTTTTCCGGATTTCAGTGTCGAAAAGTGATTCATATGGAAAACTTTTACATCCTCTTTTCCCTTATAGAAAGAATGGATACCCGAGCTAAGAAGCGCCTTACAGAAGAAGATATCATTCAGAAACTTGAAGAAGATGGCGATTTATCAAGTGGATCCGTTACCCACAACGACGATGACTACAAACCATCAAATGACGAGCAGGAAAACCATGTTCCAGATGAAATTTCATCAGAAGAAGAAAGCGCAGAAGAATCCAATGAAGTTACCGCCCATTCAAGTCAATTCGGAGAACAGCCATCACAAGCTCCAGGTCAATTAGACCTCGAAGATGTGCCTCTTTCTCAGAGAACCAAAAGATGGACCCACAAGGATGTCCTACTAGGACGTGACAGGACAACAAAGTTGTTGAAAAGTGCACCACCCCCGAGCCGAACCAGAGCTATAAACATCAGTAAAGGAACGAGCTACCCCAAAGGACCAGCACACACAGGCCAATCTTTTCAACCAGGAACGGCTTGGGGTCTTCTTTTCCCGAAAATATTATTGATGCAGTGGTGGAGCATACCAACAGAAAAATGGATCTCTGTCGTGCGAATTTTGCAGCTGATCTACTGGATAAGTAGACATTTACCAAACCAATTGATCAGGTAGAACTTCGGGCATTTTTGGTCTCATATAACTTGCCGGAGTTTTCAAGCCAGGAAATGAAGTAGCGACTGAGCTGTTTTCCAGCGATGAAACTGGGAAAGATAAGGTTTCTCTATATTGAGGCCTGCTTTCACTTTGACGATCCATAGACCCGTCTAGCAAGAGGAACGCCGCTTTCACCGATATTCGATAGAGTAGTTTGCTGGAAACTGTAGCAAACTTTACTCTCTTTCAGACATCGTCACTATCGACGAGGCGCTTATCAGGTTTAGAGGCAGATGTCATTTTCGCATGTGATTTCGTGCAAAACCCAACAAATATGTCATCAAAATGAAGTGCCTAGCAGATGCCCGTACTTTCTATCTCTACGATGCGTTCATTTACTGTGTAAAGGACACAAAGTTGCTTGGACCCGAGTATCTTTCGGTACCTACTTGGATAGCTCTTACTTTTATGGGGGCCATCTCTTGCTCAGGCAGAAATATCACGGCCAACAATTGGTACAGTTCCGTTCAGCTCGTGGATGAGCTTCTAAAACAGATGCTGACCTATGTAGGGACTTTAAAGAAAAACAAGAGTGAAATACCTGACAGTTTCCTGCCAAACAAAAAAAGCCAGGAAGGGAGTCCACTCTTTGGCTTTAAAAGTGATAAAACAATGGTTTCATATCTACCGAAGAAAAGCAAGGCCATCGTGCTGATATCATCGATACATCACACATCTAATGTCGACGAATACACGGGAAAACCGGAGATTATTGAATTTTACAACTCAACAAAGTGTACAGTAGACAGTTTGGACAAGAAGTGCGCAAACTATACCACAAGCCGAGGAACACGCCTTTGGCCAATGGCGACATTTTTTGCTCTATTAGACGTTGCTGGTGTAAACGCTTCTGTGCTTGTAAATGAAACTAGCAATCAAGAGAAGAGTATTTCCTGCCGTTAGTTCCTCATAAGGTTATTTATGGCTTTGGTCCGACCAATTTGCGCCATCAGATCTTCAAACAAAGTTCTGCCACGAGAACTTCGTCGACTTACATGCCAGGTTGCTGGGATTCCCTTTGCAGAAAGCCAGAACACTGGGGAACAACATTCTGCAGCCAAATGAGCTCGATGTGGTATCTGTCCCAGGGAAAAGGACCGCAAGACTAGCCTATGCTGTGCCATCTCTAAAAATAGTGTCTGTAAGGAACATGCAGTGAATGTTTGCCAAAGCCGTATCCAGGTTTTTTTTCCGAGGGGCTTTACTAAAAAAAAAAAATTTTGAGGGGGGAGGGGGTTCCGCAAAAAAAAAACTCAAAAACGCATACAAGATTTGTTTTTGTCCTTTTTTGTTACGTTTTCACGAGTCAGACAAACATTTCAGGGGGGGGGGGGTTCAAACCCCCTGACCCCTCCCTGGATACGGCCTTGCTGTTTGCTATAGCTGAATCTAGAACGCAAATATTTTATTGGTTTCAATGGTAGTTATGTCGATATATTTGAAAATACAAGCTCATGTTTCCATCTAAATATTTTATTGACTGGAACCCTTCAAAAATAGGAGTTATTTCGACCCCACCCTACCATGAGTGTTATAAATATACCTTACCAGTTAAGGGTTATTTTACTTAGCAGTTAATTTATGATTTTCATTGATTTATTTTGATTTTCCTGACTCGAACAAAAATAAACTTATCGGGATTATGAATAAATTGGCTAAATTCAAGTAGAAATATAGGTACTAAACAAGGTTTTCAGCCCAAGGTCCTTGGTTTTGTTCAAGTCCACTTTCTTTTTTCTGATAAAGATGAGATGGGTCTTTTTCTCTTTTTTTTATGGCTTTGGTGAAGTTCAGTATTATTCCATTTAGGAGAATTTAGAAATAAATCCTTTGTGTCTCTTTTTATCTTATCCAATAGTATTCTAGGGATAAAAATAATAGAATACTAGTCGACGTGAAAAGAACAGTGTTTTTCCTATGTAGGAATGACACTTATACACCTGCCGATAATTACAAGTTGCTTCCACCAAATTTAAAGTTTAGTTTAACAATTTAATTTTTACTAATGATCAGGATATATATATATATATATATATATATATATATATATATATATATATATATATATATATATATAATATATATATATATATATATATATATATATATATATATATATATATATATATATATATATATATATATATATATATATATATATATATATAATATATATATATATATATATATATATATATATATATAAATGTGTATTATATATATATATATATATATATATATATATATATATATATATATATATATATATATATATATATATCCTGATCATTAGTAAAAATTAAATTGTTAAACTAAACTTTAAATTTGGTGGAAGCAACTTGTAATTTGGTGGAATATATATATATATATATATATATATATATACATATATATATATATATATATATATATATATATATATATATATATATATATATATATATATATATATATATATATATATATATATATATATACATATATATATATATATATATATATATATATCTATATATATATATATATATATATATATATATATATATATATATATATATACATATATATATATATATATATATATATATATATATATATATATATATATATATATATATATATATATATATATATATATATTTATATATATATATATATATATATATATATATATATATATATATATATATATATATATATAATATATATATATATATATATACATATACATATATACATATATATATATATATATATATATATATATATATATATATATACATATATACATATATAAATATATATATATATATATATAATATATATATATATATATATATATATATATATATATATATATATATATATATATATATATATATATATATATATATATATATATATATATATATATATATATATATATATATATATATATATATATATATATATATATGTATATATATATATATATATATATATATATATATATATATATATATATATATATATATATATATATATATATATATATATATATATATATATATATATATATATATATATATATATATTTATATATATAAATATATATATATATGTATATATATATATATATATGTATATATATATGTATATATATATATATATATATATATATATATATATATATATATATATATATATATATATATATATATATATATATATAATAAAAAGATACCAATCTCTTTATATATTTAAAGAGATTGTACCTAAAGTACAAGAGATGCCAATTTACACATATACAGTTGCACTAATAATCACCCCATCTTAGAGTCGTATTAAACATTTCAAATTTCTTGAGAAATAGCAATACAACGGTCGTTAGCCAAGTTTTTATAAGAGCTCAAGATATAAAGTTTGATTCCTGGAACAAAAAAAACTGAAAAACTTATTTTATCCATATGCCAAAAAACACATTTAAAGATTTATCTATGGGGAAGCATATCACTTTCATTCTTTAGTCAAGAGTCTTTTCATTCTTTAAAATATAATTGGATACTCTTGCTAATTGTCAAGTTCCTCCATAGACTAGTGAACAAGAAAAGTGAAGCCATCTCAGACTAAAAAGGATGAACTCTTACTTTTGTTTTTGGAAAAAGATATAACATTTTTTGTTTTGATGACACAACTAAACACAAAGCAAGAAGGTATGTTTATCAAACATATATCAAAATTATAATGTAAGATGGCAGAAAGTAAAAAGAGGAAAACTGATATTGAAAAGCAATTTGAGAAAAAGAATTGAAATCTTCCAGCTGGCCCGAAACATGTCATTTCTAGAATTTCAATGGAAATACTGCATAGTTTTCTGGAAAATGCTTGGATAATTTTCATCTTATACAAAAGAACCTTCCCCCTTTCCCCAAGAATAAAATAAATCTGGAAAATAATTATATATGCACCAAAATTTATAATAGATCCCTCGTGTGTATGTGGGTTTTTGTGTGTATACTAAAATAAACAGATTGGATACATATTGGACTTTTTTACTCTTTCCTACAAATTTTAATTTAGAGACGGAATGAAATTCAATCCTGATTCTTTTCAAAATCTCAATTTATTTTAATTTCTCACGAAATTTCTATTTGCAATGACTTAATTTATATTATCCTATGTTTGAAAAATCTTATGCAATGATTAGTTCCTGCTCTAAAATATTTTTTTTCTAAAGAAAACCTATAAAAAATTAAAATGCGAGAGAGGTGAGAGGAGGCTTGAAGGGACAAGCCTGGAGTGCATGCATACTAACAGCTTAATTAAAAAACTTAAGTGAATTAGGGAAAAAGTTGATGTTGTGCATTTCAGATTGGAACTTGAGTATCATAGGCAGCGCGCTAGTGCTGCCTAAGTAAAGAACGATGTGGGCACAAGGTAATTTTTTTCTCCATACCCGGGCACTTCGTATCGAAGGAGTTGTCGTAGAAACTTCGAACAGGGCTCATTCGATTGGAAATTGGAGTGGCTAGTGCCCTTTTTAATAGTCGAAAGTGATTGGAGGGCAACTAGCTCTCCCCCACGCCCATCATTCCGCAAACACATCCAATAAAAATTTTGAGATATCCATTTTGTTCAGCGTAGTTAATTTCCAGATAGAAAATATATTTTTGAGGAGGACACTCCCCCAAAACCCTCAGGGCAAGGGTTTCAAGTTATGCCCTGGGGGCATATAAAGTTTTTATAGAAGGCGTAGAAACTTCAAAACAGGCTCATTCGATTGGATATTGACAGTTCTAGTGCCCTTTTTAATAGTCGAAAGTGATTGGAGGGCAACTAGCCCCCCCCACGCCCATCATTCCACCAAACACATCCAATCAAAACTTTGAGATAACTATTTTGTTCAGCGTAGTTGATTTTCACATAGAAAATATATTTTTGAGGAGGACACTACCCCACAACCCTCAGGGCAAGGGTTTTAAGTTATGCCCTGGGGGCATATAAGGTTTTAATAGAAGGTGTTGTCGTAAAAACTTCGTAGCTGATTTCCAGATAGAAAATATGTTTTTGAGGAGGAAACACTCCCAAAACCCTCAGGGCAAGGGTTTTAAGTTATGCCCTGGGGGCATATAAGGTTTTTATAGAAGGCGTTGTAGTAGAAACTTCAAAACCAGCTCATTCGATTGGATATTGACAGTTCTAGTGCCCTTTTTAATAGTCGAAAGTGATTGGAGGGCAGCTGCCCCCCCCCCACGCCAATCTTTCCCCCAAACACATCCAATAAAAATTTTAAGATTGCCATTTTGTTCAGCGTAGTTAATTTCCCTATAGAAAATATGTTTTTGAGGAGGACAATCCCCCACAACCCTCAGGGCAAGGGTTTTAAGTTATGCCCTGGGGGCATATAAGGTTTTTATAGAAGGCGTTGTCGTAGAAACTTCAAAACCAGCTCATTCGATTGGAAATTGACAGTTCTAGTGCCCTTTTTAATAGTCGAGAGTGATTGGAGGGCAAATAGCCCCCCCCACACGCCCATCATTCCCCCAAACACATCCAATCGAAATTTTGAGATAATCATTTGGTTCAGCGTAGTTGATTTCCAGATAGAAAATATATTTTTGAGGAGGACACTCCCCCACAACCCTCAGGGCATGGATTATAAGTTATGCCCTGGGGGCATATAAGGTTTTTGTTGAAATCTCTGTCGTAGAAACTTAAAAAGGGCTCATTTGATTTGAAATTCAAACGGCTAGTGCCCTTTTTAATAGTTGAAAGTGGTTAAGAGGGCAACTAGCCCCCCCCACACCCATCATTCCCCCAAACACATCCAATAAAAATTTTGAGATAATCATTTGGTCCACCGTAGTTGATTTCCAGATAGAAAATACATTTTTGAGGAGGACACTCCCCCACAACCCTCAGGGCATGGATTATAAGTTATGCCCTGGGGGCATATAAGGTTTTTATTGAAATCTTTGTCGTAGAAACTTAAAAAGGGCTCATTCGATTTGAAATTAAAAGGGCTAGTACCCTATTAGTCGAAAGTGATTTCAGGGCAACTAATATCCCTCTCACGTCCACCTTTTCCCCAAACACATCCAATCTAAATTTTTAGATAGCCATTTTATTCAACGTAATTGAAAGTTTCGGAAATTCGGTCTTTAAGGATGACAACCCCTCCCCCACAGAGCCCTCAGGGCAAGGTTTGTAAGTTATGCCCTGGGGGCATCTAAAGGTTTACTGAAAGCGTTGTCGTAAAAACTTCAAAAGGGCTCATTTAATTGGAAATTGAAAGGGCTCGTGTCTTTTTTTAATAGTTCAAAGTAATTGAATAGCAAATAACACCCCTCTTAGGCCCACCATTTTCCCAAACACATCCAATCAAAAATTTGAGATACCCATTTTGTTCAACGTAGTTGAACGTCCTGGAAATTAGGTCTTTTAGTATGATAGCCCCCTCAGAGCCCTCACTGCAAGGGTTGTAAGTTATGCCCTGGGGGCTTATAAGGTTTATATAGAAAGTTGTTGTATAAATCATAGGCAGCGCTATCGCGCTGCCTAGGTAAAGAACAGGGACACTCGAGAACGAGACAAGAAACGGGGACAAAGTAAGAGGATGACATTCTCCCACAACCCTCAGGGCAAGGGTTTTAATTTATGCCCTGGGGGCATATAAGAACGATGTTGGCAAAATATATTATTTATTAATTTTTTCCTTTAGAGCAGGGCACTTCCTATCGAAGAAGTTGTCGTAGAGACTTAGAAAAGGGCTTATTCAATTGGAAATTGGAGTGGCTTGTGCCATTTTTAATAGTCGAAAGGGATTGGAAGACGACTAACACCCCTTCCACGCCCACCATTTCCCGAAACACATCCAATCAAAATTTTGAGATAGCCATTTTGTTCAGCGTAGTTGATTTCCAGATAGAAATTATGTTTTTGAGGACAGTCCCCGACAGCCCTTAGAGCATGGGTTGTAAGTTATGCCCTGGGGGCATATAAGGTTTTATATAGAAGGCGTTGTCGTAGAAACTTCAAAAAAGGCTCATTCGATTGGAAATTCTAAGGGCTAGTGCTCTTTTTAATAGTCGAAGTGATTATAGGGCAACTAACCCGTCTCTCACTCCCACCTTTTCCCCAAACACATCTAATCAAAACTTCGAGATAGCCATTTTATTCAACGTAGTTTTACGTTCTGGAAATTAGGTCTTTGAGGATGAGAACCCCTCCCACAGCCCTCAGGGAAAGGGTTGTAAATTATGCCCAGGGGGCATACAAGGTTTTTATATAACGCGTTGTCGTAGAAACTTCAAAAATGGCTCATTCGATTGGAAATTGAAATGTCTAGTGCCCTTTTTAATAGTCGAAAGTGATTGGAAGGCAACTAACAGCCCTTCCTCGCCCACCATTTTCCCAATCACATCCAATAAATATTTTGAGATAGCCATTTTGTTTCACGTAGTTCAAAGTTCAGGAAATTATACCTTTGAGTAGGACACTCCCCCTACAATCTTCAGGGCAAGGGTTATAAGTTATGACCTGGGGGCATATAAGGTTCTTATTGAAATCTTTAACGTAGAAACTTGAAAAGGGGCTCATTCGATTGGAAATTCAAAGGGCTAGTGCCCTTTTTAATAGTCGAAAGGGATTTGAGGGCAACTAACCCACCTCTCACGCCCATATTTTCTCCAAACACATCCAATCAATATTTTAGATAGTCATTTAATTCAACGTAATTGAAAGTTTTGGAAATTAGGTCTTTAAGGAAGACCCCCCCCCACACACACACAGCCCTCAAGGCAAGGGTTGTAAGTTATGCACTGGGGGCATATAAGGCTCTTATTGAAAGCGTAGAAACTTCAAAAGGGGTCATTCAATTGGAAATTGAATGGGCTAGTGCCTTTTTTAATAGTTGAAAGTGATTGGAGAGCGACTATCTCGTCTCACGCCTACCATTTTCCCAGACACATCTAATCAAAATTTTGAGATATCCATTTTGTTCAACGTAGTCGAAAGTTCTAGAAATTAGGTCTTTTAGGATGATAACCCCCTCAGAGCCCTCAGTGCAAGGGTTGTAAGATTTTTTTTTCAAAGTAGTTGAAAGTTCTGGAATAATTAAGTTCTGCCCTGGGCGCATATAAGGTTTTTATAGATAGAGTTGTCGTAAAACTTCAAAAGGGGCTCATTCAATTTGAAATTGAGAGACCTAGTTCCTTTTGTAATAGTCGAAAGTGGTTGGAGGGTAACTACCCCCCCCCCCTCACGCCCACCACTCCTCCAAATACATCCAATAAAAATTTTCTAATACTCATTTTGTTCAACGTAGTAGAAAGTTCTTAAAATTAGGTCATTGAGAATGACACCCTCCCCCAACACTCAGAGCAAGGGTTGTAAGTTATGCCCTGGGGGCATATAAGATTTTTATTGAAAGTTTTGTCGTAGAAACTTCAAACGGGCTCATTTGATTTTAAATTGAAAGGGCTAGGGCCATTTTTTATAGTATAAAGTGATTGGAGAGCAACTACCGCCCCTCTCACGCCCACCATTTCCCCAAACACATCCAATCAATATTTTGAGATAGCCATTTTGTTTAACGTAGTTAAAAGTTCTAGAAAATTCGGTCTTAGAGGATGACAACCACCCTAACAGACCTTAGGGTGAGGGTTGTAATTTATGCCCTGGGGGCATATAAGGTGTTTATAGAAAGCTTTGTCGTTTCCAAAAGGGCTCATTGGATCGGAAATCAAAGGCCTAGTGCCCTTTTTAATAATCGAAACTGATTGGAGGGCTTGACATTTTTATAGTAAAGATCGATGTGGGTATAATGTATTATTTGTTGTTGTTGTTGTTGTTTAGACCAGGGCACTTCGTATCGAAGCAGTTGTCGTTGGAACTTCGAAAAGGGCTCATTCGATTGAAAATAGAAAGGGCGGATGCCCTTTTAATAGTCGAAAGTGATTGGAGGGCAACTAATCCCCCTTCTACTCCCATCCTCCCACGCCCACCCTCCCATTTGCCCATTATGTTTAAAAACTAAATGTTGCCTTAAGATTAAATCAAAATGCACTGTGATAATGCTAATTCCCAATAAGGCATCTCAGCAGTATCCCAAGAATGACTGAGGGTATTATGTTCAAACTTTCGGGGCTATTTCTGCTCTTAAAATTTAACCAAATCAAAATGGCGTAAGTGTATCCAAGCTATAAAAGAAAGTAAACAGATTTTTTTGCGAATGGTATCAAGTTTTATATTTCAGGTCAACTAGAGGAGGTATGAAACTAAATTAAACAGTACTATTTATGTCCAGATTTTTAAAAGGGTGTATGCTGTTAAAAATTGCTGAAAATTTTTCTCCAGAATACAAATAGCAGGCAAAACTATATAGTCTTAAAAAATGAAAAGATTTAAAGTATTATTTTCTTTTTCCCTGAAAAGACTATGTCAATATAAAACGAACAGATACTAATTTAAAAAAAAATTTCCGCAAAATAAGTTTTTCAAACAAAAAGTAAAGAACTCCATTAAACAAAAAATGAGCAAAAATAAAATCAAATAATCTACCAAGCGTGAAACTACCACAAATCAGCATCAATAAATAAATGAAACCCAAGAGGAACAGAAATTACAATAAATAACCGAGTCAAACTCAAAACGAGCAGAAATTAACATATGTTGGGCGCAAAACCCCTATGCGTTAACAAGGCCAGAAAAAAAAAATTGTACTTTACTGAAAAAATACAAATGAATGTGCATTGTCAGTTTAATATACATATCCTGATATTTAGTAATGAAAATGTTAATATTATTTGATTGATTAAAGTTATAAAAGTAAAAACATTTATATTTTTTCAGTAAACTGCAAATTTTGTTCTGGCCTTATTAAGGCATAGATGTTTTGCGCTCAAATTATGTTAATTTCTGCTCGTTTTGAGTTTAACTCGGTTATTTATTGTAATTTCTGTTCGTTTTGGGTTTCATTTATTTATCAATGCTGATTTGTGATAGTTTCACGCTTGGTAGATTATTTGATTTTATTTTTGCTCATTTTGGAGAAAGTTTTTTAATTAATCAGGAAAAAAAAATAGGTTCCGCATTAGATGCGCAAACGATGATAAAAACAACTTTGTTTGAAGTTTAAAACATCCTGTAGAGCGGTTGCTGGCTCATAGGGCATCAAATCGACGTTTCGGTTGTTGATTTACTGCACTTGAGCAAAAAAACAAAAAACAAAAAAAAAAACATAAACTGCTCTTTCTGTTCAGCTGCTACTTCTGTATATTTATTTTATTTGAGCAAAAAAAAAAAAAAAATGATGCATAAACTGCTACCTCTGTTCAACTGCTTTTTCTGTTTGGTAGATTTAAAAGGATACAACACAGACTGAAATAGAATTTGATTCTTTAAATTTTTTCATTTGGATCTTGTTTGAGGTAATATGTATATGTTATTTTCTGCGAAAAGAATATGTGTATGATAGTGTCCTCTCATAAGAAATATCCCTTAAGCAAATATAGTAATATTAATAATACTACCACTACTAACAACTCACCGCAGGACTAAGCCTCCAGAGGCTAACACAGCTATGCACGCTCGGCCTCCATCTCATTCTATTCAAAGACTCTCTCTTTACACCCTCCCAGGAAGTTCCCATTTCTCTTAAATCTTTCTTTACAATCTTTGGCAATCTGTCATTCTTCATCAGCAGAACGTGCCCAAGGCATCTAAACCACCTTTCTCTTATTATAGCCCCAGAAAGCGAGATTGAATCACACTTTTCGTACAGCCTACTGTTTGAAATACGGTTAGTCAGCTGGGTATACAAAACAAATCCTCTTCAAATACCAAGAGAAACCCGTCCCACAGTAATTCCAGAAGCTAAAAATGTGGAAATTAGTTTGTGCAAAAGTTTATATCTTTAAACTAAAAAGTTTTCATTACCGATCCTCATTAACAGTATGTTAGCTGAATATACCTTCAGATTGGCTATTAAAATTTTACCATGTATCAAACTTTTTTTGTCAACAGTGTAAATTCCAGGATAAAATTAAGCTTAATTCATCAGCGGTTTGCAGAAGTAGACAAGGAACATAAATTGATTGATGTTAAACTAAATATTACTTGAATGGTATTACTTACCTATAAGTAAGATTTTCCCAGTGTTGTTGCTAAGTTTAGTTTTCCGAGTAAGTTTGTCCAGAGTTCGGCACTGGAAGATTGATTTTGTGTCTTTGAGAGATACATCAGATACTATTAATTCTCCAGAAGGTAACATCACATATTTTCCATCTGGAATTTAAATTCGAATTTGAGGAAGAAATATCCCTTTTATCCTGCAGCAGGCTATTAGATCAAGGATTCAATTAACATTGTTAAGCACACAGAAACTAAAGGACTGGCAGCTTTGCTAAAGGTTTTACGAGTTTATTCATTTGCCAAAACGTCATCCGAAAAGCAATGTAGAGTCTCCAGTTCTTCGGAACATTAACCTTAATTTGCAAATGTTCACCGATTTTAAGTTAAGCTAGACTCTGACTAGAGTAAAAATTCACTGCTAGTTGAATTCATTGCAGCTGATACGTTTTGTATTTCTGTAGACCATTAATAATAGGAATAGGAGTCAAACTACCTGTTTCACTGACCCCAAAAATTGTGCTTTGAACGAATTAAAGCTACCAATTTATAAACTGGTGAAAATGTACTAATGGCAACTTTTTAAGATATCATGGTTGCAGCAGTAGTTGCAACCTGGTAAAGAGCGAACCACAGGTCATGGTAACCAAAAGTTGATAAAAGATATTGCTCATATCTACGTCCTTCCTATAAATTTCACCATCAGCAAGTTCCAACTAAAAACAGCACTGCAAACGATACTTTTGGTGCCATGTTTCAAGTGGAAAAGCTGGGGCTAGCTGCCTACCAGAACCTTTTAGAGTGACGTTTAATGGCTCTTTTGAAAGCTATTTCTCAAAAAGACATATAAGCAATATCATAGGCAGCACTACTCTAAAATAGCTAGAAATATCATTGAAACATTTAAAGAAGCTAATTCGATTAGAAATTAGAAGTTCTAGTGTTCTTTCTAAGAGTAAAAAGAGATTGGAGGACAATCAGGCCGTCTCTCAAGCCGGTTTATTTGCCAAACACATCCAGTCAAAATTTTGAGACAACTATTTTGTTCAGCATAGTAGAATGGTGCAGCAACTATGTCTTTAGGGATACTGGGCATGTCCACACCCCACAATTATGCATTTGGCCCATTATGCTATATAATTAATAAGGGTTGCTTTTGGTACCTGAAACTTCAAGGATTACGTTTTTACAGCTAATTTCACTTGAGATTTTTTTTTTAATGAAATTCTTTGGTTGATTCCTTGTTGTGACAACTTGGGGAAAGCTTTATCTACGCTTTTTCTTGTTTCAGTCATAATTCTCTCTGCAATTTTCTTCCGAGTGTTCACCTGTGCGTTTAGTTTACTTGTGATATCCATTTGTGTTTTTCTTGTTTTCTCTTATTATTAATCCGTTTTCCTCTTTTTGATCGGGTATAAGTAAAATAACAATAACAATGTGGGTTCTTTATCATCCTTCAGCTTTAGCCTATCAGTCGCCATGGAAAAAAATATCTTTAAATTTTTCTATACATTTTTCTTCGTCTTTCAGATTTCTGAAAACGAAGACAAGAAACCCCTACATTTCACTTAGCGAAGCTCTAGACCTCCTAGAAGACGAATAAGTTGCATGTGAAGATATTCAGGTTGTTGTCCTGCCTCCTGATCCCGATCAAGCATCTGATGAAGATGAAGGAAATGACGACGACACGGCGGCTCGCATTGTAAATGACGTCCCGGGAACTGTTGAAGTAGATTTCATTCAGACCAGGTCCTCTTGAAGAAGAACAATTTGAAGACATCGGCAATATCATCCTCACAGAAGAAGAGGGTGCATCAACTTCGAGAGGGGGGCCACAGAAGAGGCAGTTCAAACCCGTGAACCCGAAATGGAGGAAGCAAAAAGGAACCTTTCCTTGGCGAATCTTGGGCGAGAGAGCGGCTCAGGTGCTTGAGAAAGCCCGAGAAGCAATAAAAAGGAAAAGTAGAGATTTTGGCTTTGTTTCTAGACGATAAATTGTTTGACCTCATTTCTCGTGAAACGGTTAGATATGCGACGTCTAAGGGAAACTTTGACGTCACTACATCAGGTAACGAAATCTGTATGTTCGTGGGAATACTGATTTTTTCGGGCTATAATAGATTGTACTCCCAAAGAGCTTATTGGTGAGTCGAGTGAAGATCTTGCAAGAGACCTGGTCAAGCACGCAATGTCAGGAAATCGATTCATGAAGATAAATAAGTTTCAGTAAGTGCCAACATCCGGTCCGCTTTCACGTATGAGATCCTGCAAGTGCTGGAAAGAAATGCTAATACCCTGGCAATTCAGATGAAAAACAGAAAAACCATTCGGTCTAACATCCCGGCATAGATCTGGATGAAACTTATAAGTTGCTTTTAAATATCGCTCACTAGCAGTATTAGAAGCATAATCTCGATGAAGAACTCCGCCTGTTATATCTTCAAGAGTGAGTGAATCATTCTCCAGTTCCCTTAATAAATTTCTGTTTATAGGTTATACAGGAAAAAAAAAATATAGGTTAGAATGTGATTTAGGTTATAAATTGGTTATAGGTTATAGATTATAAATTATAGGTTATACATGATAAAGAGTATAGGTTTGAACAAGATTTAGGTTATAAGTTGGTTATAAGTTATAGGTAGCCTAACTAGTTATAGATTATACATGATAAAGAGTATAGGTTAGAACATGATTTAGGTTATAAGTTGGTTATAGGTTATAAATTATAAGTTATGGGTTATATTATACATGATAAAGAGTATATGTTAGACAGGATACAGGTTATGAGCTGGTTATATGTTATAGATCATAAGATATAGTTTATAGGTTATACAAGATACAAAGTATAGGTTAGAACATGATTTAGGTTATAAGTTAGTTATAGGTTATAGACTATAAGTTAAAGGTTACACATGATAAAGTTGATCAGAGAAAGGTAACATATTCAATTGCTCTTCCAAGAAACCAATAAATTCCATAGAATTTTCTGATGGGGGCCTATAACTCACCCCAACAAAACCTTTACATTCATTACTAGACAACTGTAGCACTACCGACCTAAAAACCACTTCTTTATGCTTTGTTAATTCTGTCTTAATTTGAACACTTAGATCATTCTTTATATAAACCTCCAAACCTCCATGTTGATGCAATTCTCTATTTTTCATCATTAACTGATAATTTGGAATCAAACATTTCGTGGTAACGAACTGTACAGTAAGAGCGACACGTCTCAATAGTAACTAAAATTCTAAAAAACGAACATTTGATACCAATAGATAAATCAAAAGAATTAGATTTTTATGCTGATTTTAAATATGTAATTTTCATCAAGTTTAGTTTCACCCGTCAAAAGTTATGAGCCTGAGAAAATTTGCCTTATTTTTGAAAAAAGGGAAAACCGCCCCCTAAAAGTCCCCCTTAATGAAAATCACACCATCAGGCTCAGCGTATAAGAGAACCTTACTGTAAAGCTTTCAAGTTCCTATATGCAAAAACGTGGAATTTCGCATGTTTGTCAGAAGAAAGATCACGGATGAGTGTTTATTTATTTCTTCTTTTTACCAGGGGTGATAGTATCTACCCACTGGTCCTACAATGACGAGAGGGCTCATTCAAACGAAAATTAAAAGTTCTAGTGCTTTTTTCAATCAAAAAACAATTTTTTTTGAAATATCACTTTTTAAAAAAACTGTACTTTTGATGTTTTTCAGGCTGCAGTATCTAACAAGGACGAATTATGATCATTTAACTAAGTTTCAGTAAGTGCCAACATGAGGTCCGCTTTCACGTGTGAGATCCTGCAAGTGCTGTAAAGAAATGCCAATACCCTGGCAATTCAGATGAAAAACAGAAAAACCACTAAGTTTCAGTAAGTGCCAACATGCGGTCCGCTTTCACGTGTGAGATCCTGCAACCGCTGGAAAGAAATGCCAATACCCTGGCAATTCAGATGAAAAACAGAAAAACCATTCGGTCTAACATCCCGGCATAGATCTGCATGAAACTTATAAGTTGCTTTCAAATATCGCTCACTAGCACTATTAGAAGCATAATCACGATGAAGAACTCCTCCTCTTATATCTTCAAGAGTGAGTGAATCATTCTCCAGTTCCCTTAATAAATTTCCGTTTATAGGTTATACATGAAAAAAAAATATAAGTTAGAATATGATTTAGGTTATAAGTTGGTTATAGATTATGAATTATAGGTTATACATGATAAAGAGTATAGGTTTGAACATGATATAAGTTATAAGTTGGTTATAAGTTCTAGGTAGCCTAACTAGTTATAGATTATCAAGGAGGCACACTTGTGCCTCTATAAAGAGGCGACCCACCACAATGTTAAGCGATTTCAGGTCCTTGAGGTCGCAGAGAGACGGCGGTAATTTCATTTTGTAGCCCAAGCTCAAACTAAGAAACTTGCAAAATTTCATCCTCCTCCGACTTTATCTTCATGGGGTAAACTGGGCCGGAAGTTTCGACCCTCCCACCACAGCCCCCCTTTAACGTTGTCCGATTGGGCTGAAATTCAGAGGTTAAGCTTTCCTAGGGCCCGGGAGCTTATCCTTGAAATTTCAGCTCAATCCGATCACTCCTTCCCTGTTTTCAAAAAACCAAATACAGCCACTTAAAATTCATTTCTTTTTTTTTCTTAGCCACGCCTACAGGCCACAGTTGGCTCCGGATCCGGGTGAATGAGGACTCATTCGAAGCAGAATTTGATTTGTTAGGGCCTTTTGATATTTTCAGACCGAAAAAATTATCCCCCGAATTTACATTTACGAAAAACCTCGTTTTCCTATAATAGCCCATGTTAATTTTTCCCACCACAACCCCCCTTTAACGTTGTCTGATCGGGCTGAAATTTAGAGGATAAGCTTTCCTGGGGTCTGGGAGATTATCCTCGAAATTTCAGCTCAATCTGATCACTCCTTCCCTGTTTTCCAAAAACCAAATATCAAGTTTCGTGGGAATTTGCTTGCGTCGAAAATAGCTTCCATTTACTAAAGAACAATTACCATTGTGTCTGTTTAGTCCATCGGTTGATGCTCCAGACTGTCAGGCGGAAAACCCGGGTTCGATTCACTGTCAGAGCAAATTTTTTATATACTGAATTTAAACTTTAAAAAATAAACTCAGTTTCTTTTTTAAATTATTTGAAAAAAATTACGTTTTCTAAAGAGTTAAAGAGTCTGAGTTACAAGGTCGACCCTTAAAACGTACAGGGATTAGGAGGCACAGTTGGGGGGCTGTTAAAGAGGCTGAGTCACAAGTTCGAACCTTAAAACGTACAGGGATTAGGAGGCACCCTGTACGACGTGATTTGAGTATTCAGGAATTAAAAGCCTTAACACAAGAATGTTCAAGAGCGGGGGGTTTGGGGGGCGGCAGCCCCCCAACTTTAACTCCTGACACGATCAGCTAACACTTAGTCAAGCAATAATAAGTAATAAACTGTACAAAAACGTGCAGAAATTATTTGAAAAAAACTACGTTTTCTAAAGAGTTAAAGAGGCTGAGTTACAAGGTCGAACCTTAAAACGTACAGGGATTAGGAGGCACAGTTGGGGGGCTGCCGCCCCCCAAACCCCCCGCTTTATCAGCCTTTAAATAAAAAAAAAATGTTTTATACTGAAAGTAAGGAGCGACATTAAATCTTAGAACGAACAGAAATTATTCCGTATATGAAAGAGGCTGTGCCCTCCTCAACGCCTCGCTCTTTACGCTAAAGTTTTTATTGTTTAAAAAAAGAGTTGTGAGAAAGTCAAACTTTAGCGTAAAGAGCGAGGCGTTGAGGAGGGCACAGCCTCTTTCATATACGGAATAATTTCTGTTCGTTCTAAGATTTAATGTCGCTCCTTACTTTCAGTTTAAAAATTTTTTTTTTATTTAAAGGCTGATAAAGCGGGGGGTTTGGGGGGCGGCAGCCCCCCAACTGTGCCTCCTAATCCCTGTTCGTTTTAAGGTTCGACCTTGTAACTCAGCCTCTTTAACTCTTTAGAAAACGTAGTTTTTTTCAAATAATACATGATAAAGAGTATAGGTTAGAACATGATTTAGGTTATAAGTTGGTTATATTTATAAATTATAAGTTATAGGTTATACTATACATGATAAAGAGTATAGGTTAGGACAGGATACAGGTTATAAGTTGTTTATATGTTATGGATCATAAGATATAGTTTATAGGTTATAGAGGAAAGAAAGTATAGGTTAGAACATGATTTAGGTTATAAGTTAGTTATAGGTTATAGACTATAAGTTATAGGTTACACACGATAAAGAGTACAGGTTAGAACATGATTTGGGTTACAAGTTGGTTATAGATTATAGATTATAAGTTATAGGTTATACATACCATTTATCTAGGATATAGAATGTATTTACCAATTGGCAACTTGAAGGGGCCTCCCCAAGCTGCTCATCGTGTCCCCAGGTGGCGATATGGGAATGCCCTACAGATATGTAGGGTACCTCCATAGGAGGTACGTACCTAGGGGGGACATTGCCCCTGGGGGTCCATAATAGAAGCTGGGGCACCCTCGCCCGGGGCCATAAATATAAGCTGAGGAGGAAGAACACCCCTCAAATGTACACCCCATCCACCGGTGTGTCTACACGTCCCATGAGTTACGAATCTTCTCCCAGTAATTGGTTAAATTGTATGGTGATGCAGAACACCATCGCGGGAGGATCCTCTATAGGAGGATAATTGCGACAGGGCGTAAGATTTAGTTTTGTTCTTTAATTCTGATTAAAGAACAAAACTTCTGGGCTTGGTCTGTTTTGAAGGGAGTTTTCGTGCTGAAAAACCTCTTCCTAGCTAATTTTTCTACTATGGACTGCTTCTCCATAGTAGCATAATATTTTTAGAAATGAATATATCGACAAGTGCTGGAAACCATGCTGTGACCAAATGGGCCCAGGATTGCACAAGGCCTCCATTCATACTGGAGGTCCCAGGGACTTCTTGCCGTCCGGTTCCAAGCCAGCTTAAGCACTTCGGTGTAGACTTGAGAAGATATGTGATCCCTATCCTGCATTGGTATCTGGAACCATTGCTTTTCCTGAGACCAAAATAATTTAAATGATTTAAAGAACAAGAAAATTGGAACTTGGACTGTTACGACGTTAAAAAATGACTATCCTATCGAAATTTTGACTGGCGAATTCAGACGATTCAAACTGGATTTATTAGGAGTCTCATAAACTCGTATCCCAGGGTTATGAGGCATGAAATTAGGTGATATAGAATTTTTTTACAGGCAGGAAGGATGGGGTACATAGACAAGGAGTAGGGCTCATGATGAACAAGGCAGCTGTTAAGTCTTGTTTAGACTGGGAAGGTATTAATAATAGAATACTAATTGCTCATTTTATGACTAAAAAGTTCACGGTATCAGTTATAATCGTATATGCCCCTGTAGAACCTACTGACGGAGATACTAGTGACTAAGATGAATTTTACTTACAGTTACAGGAGCAAATAGACAGGGTCCCAGGTAGAAATATGATGTTTTTACTAGGAGATTTGAATGCCTAGGTCGATAGAGAAAGGGATAGATGGTATCCTACCCTAAGTAAATTTTGTGTAGGAAAATAAAACAGTAATAAATACAGACTTTTGCAATTTCGTAGGTATAACAATCTAGTTATAATCAATACGGTGTTTGGTCATAAAATGGCTCATCAGTTAACATGATATTCACGTGATGGTCAGACAGAAAAACTTATTTATTATGTTATAGTAAACCGAAGACTGGCAGGATCAATACAAGATACTAGGGTATAAAGGAGTACTGTTATTGATGTTAAAAGTAAAGATCGCCATCTACTAGTGTCTAGGGTTAATTTAAAGCTGACATTTCGGAAGGTTAACTACCTTCTGGAAAGTTGTGATGTTGGTAGATTCCAGGATAAGAATCCGAGAGAAACTTTCGAGGAACAGCTGAATACTAAACTTGAGAGTTTAAAATTTGACAATGTGGAAGATGGTTGGAATAATTTTAGAAAAACAATTTGTGAAGTTGCTGAAGGTATCTTAGGGAAGAAAGCTAGGACTGCAGCTAAGATATTAGTGAAAAAGCTTTAAGTTTAATAGAAAGGAGAAAGGACTTGTACAAGAATTATCTGAGTGATAGATCATATGAAAACAAAAGGAATGTAAAGAAAGTGGAGAAAGCATTAAAATATGAACTAAGGAGGTGTTAAGTGGAGGCCATGGACAAAATTGTCGAGGGTATGGAAAATGCAGCTAGACGGCACAATAGTAAAATTATTGTCCTGGCATGTTAATAAATTTAGAGGGAGTAGTCAATCAGGACTTATCCCAGTTAAAGATAGGAACGGGGCCAAAATTAGTGATAAGGAAAGAGTTAAAGAGAGATGGGCAGAACATTTTGAGAATTTGCTAAATCGAGATAGAGTTGCAGGAAAAGATATAGAGGAAAATTAAAAAGTTTGTGATATCTTGGATGTCAAGGAAGATTTTTTTTGTGAGGAAGAGTTAGCGACAGTAGTAAAAGGATTAAAAAATAATAAGCTTCAGGTTCTGATAGTGTGGTAAATGAGTTTCTTAAATATGGTGGCTCTGAGGTTAGAAATAAGTTACTGAAGATTATGAATACGATTTTTCAAAGAGGATAAGTACCCAACGACTTTAGGAAAACCTTAATTAAGCCTCTTTATAAGAAAAGTGATAAGAGTGAGTCTGGTAATTAACGTGGAATTAGTCTGGTCTAAGTAAGTAGCAAATTACTTAGTAATATGATACTTTTTAGACTGAGAGATGCTGTAGACAAAGATTTATGAGAAAAACAGTGCGGTTTTAGAAAATGTAGAGGATGTGTCGACCAAATTTTCACTCTTAGGTTAATAATTGAGAAGTCCCTGAGTTGTCCTCAGTTTTAACACCTTTGGTCCTCAGTTTTATAGATTATGAGCAAGCGTTTGATTCTGTGGATAGAAGAGCTCTAGCAAAGGTATTATCCTTGTATGGTATATCAGTCAAATACTTTAAAGTGATTAGTGCTATGTACGAGAATAACACTGCTGCGGGTAAGGTAGAATATGAGGCCATCAGCTGTTTTTTTTATTAGATCAGGAGTTAAGCAGGGCTGTGTTCTATCCCCTTTTATATGGATTATTTTGATGTATTTTTTCTTAAGGAGCACAGGAAAGGCTATGGGAGACCACGGAATCAAATGGGGAGGAAAAAATCCCCTGAACTTAGATTATGCTAATGATTTAAACATCCTAGATGAGAGTGTGAGCAAAATGAATGAACTATTAGAGGCAATACGAGTTCAAGATGCTAGAATAGGTTTGAAAAATAATGTTAACAAGACTAAGTCACTAAGGCTAGTAATAAGTGAAGATGAAAAGGTGACGTTGGGTAATGCAAAATTGATCAGGTGGGCAGCTTCACTTACCTTGGTAGTATTATTAGTAAAGACGATGGGAGCAGTGAAGATGTTAAGAATAGAATAGCCAAGGCTCAGGGTGTTTTTCACTGTTAAAAAAAAGTTTGGAAGAACAAGAATATAAGCCTGCAAACCTAGTTTACAATATTAGAAGCCACGATGATGACAGTGGTCAAATATCGCTCTGAAGCATGGGCGTTCCGAACAGCGGATGAAGATTTTCTAGATGTTTTCCAGAGAAATTGCTTACAGATTGTTCTGGGTACCCGGCTGACTGACCGTTTTTCAAACAGTAGGCTGTACGAAAAATGTGGTTCAATACCGCTTTCTAGGGATATAATAAAAGAAAGATTGAGGTGGCTAGGGCACGTTGCGCCGATGAAGGATGACAGATTGCCCAAGATTGTCCTTTTGAGCCAACCGTCTAGGGCTAAACAGAAAGCAGGTTGTCCTCGTCTGGAGTGGGAGGACGTCATAAAGAAGGATTTAAAGGAAAAGGGAACTTCCTGGGACAGTGTACAAAGGGAGGCTTTGAATAGATTGGGATGGAGGAGGAGCATGCGTAGCTGTGTTGGCCTCAGGCGGCTTGGTGTTGCGGTGAATTGTTAGTAGTAGCAGTAGTAATTAAAAGACTTGGAATTTACCAGGTAGATGAGTTTGTTCTATGCAAAAGTGCTTTTTTATTATTGTTTTATACTCAGTCACCAATTAAAATACTTGGAATTTACCAAGTAGCTGAGTTGGCTCTATGCAAAGTGCTTTTCTGTTCATTTTTGACACTCAGTCCAGGGGCGTCACGTATGGGGGGGAGGGGGGATACCCCCTCCCCATATTTTTGGTGACTCGGTAAAAAAAAACTGAGTCGGTAAAACCGCGGCGCGAAGTGCTGCGGTTTTACGGACTCAATTTTTCAAATAAACAAATGAGATGAATGAAATTACTGAAAGAAGATTAAAAAGACTGGCGTGACATCCACTGAAATCTAGATCCTCCCTAAGTCTCGAAAACCTCGGTCTCAGTCGGTAAATGAGACGATTTTACCGACTCAATTTTTAAATTTGGTTGAAAGGGGCCGCTATCTCGATCTCATTCGGTAATAGGAGCGCCAAAATCTACCGGAAACAATGGACCGGAAAATATTCGGTAGCAACTTGTTGAGAACTTCCGGCTTGTGAATCATCGGGGTTCAGTTCAGTTTCACGATTGATTTCAATTGCAAAGAACATATTAACAATAAAAAAATATGTCAAGTTTTAAGGACAAATCGGGTGAAAATAAAGTGCTTGGCGTGTAAGAATATTTTCGATAAGGATTACCGTAAGCGTCATAACGCCAGTTTTCGTAAAAATGAACCTGAGCCGAAATGGATCCTAGCGACCGAGCAGGTATTGACTAACCCATTTGCTGCATCAGCTCCTAAGGAAATGAAATTGGCAGTTCATTCCAACGGAGGAAAAGGTAAGACATAGCCTATACAATTAAATTGTTCACTGCGAATCGAATAGTGGGTAGGCTGTACATATAACCTACACGATTCCACTTGACTAGCGCAGTGATTTACATTAAAAGGTTAATGCCGGGCAGGGGCGTAAATTGCTATAGGACAGGGGGGGGGGGGGGTACTGCCCCCATCAGACCCCAGTTTGCCCCCCCCCCAGCCAAACATTTACTAGCCAAGCATTTTGGCTAGTAACGCCCCTGACTCAGTCACCAATTAAAAGACTTGGAATTTACCAAGTAGCTGAGTGTCATTTATGCAAAAGTGTTTTTTTTTTATTAATCACTGATACTCAGTGACCAATTAAAAGACTGGGAATTTACAAAGCAGCTGAGTTTGTCCTAAACAAAAGTGTTTTTTTTTTATTATATTTTTATGCTCAGTCACCAATTAAAAGACTTGGAATTTACCAAGTAGCTGAGTTTAATTTATGCAAAAGTGCTTTTATATTAATTTTTGATACTTAGTCACCAATTAAAAGACTTAGAATTTACCAAGTAGCTGAGATTGTTCTACGAAAAAGTGCTTTTTTATTAATTTTCGACATTCAGTCACCAATTAAAAAGACTTGAAATTTATCAAGTAGCTGAGTTTGTTCTATGCAAAAGTGATTTCTTATTAAATTTTGATATTCAATCGCCTATTAAAAGACTTGGAATTTACCAAGTAGCTGAGTTTGTTCTACACAAAAGTGATTTTTTTCATTAATTTTTCCTGCTCAATCACCAATTAAAAGATTTGGAATTTACAAAGTAGCTGAGTTTGTTTTATGACACCAATTAAAAGACTTAGAATTTACCAAGTAGCTGAGATTGTTCTACGAAAAAGTGCTTTTTTATTAATTTTCGACATTCAGTCACCAATTAAAAAGACTTGGAATTTACCAAGTTGCGGATTTTGTTTTACGCAAAAGTGTTCTTTTATAATTTTTGATATTCAGTCAACAATTAAAAAGACTTGGAATTTACCTAGTAGCTGAGTTTGTCCTACGCAAAACTGCTTTTTTATGAATTTTTATACTCAGTCACCAATTATAAAACTTAGAATTTACCAAGTATCTCAGTTTGTTCTATGCAAAAGTGCTTTTTTATTAATCTTTTGATACTCAGGCGCCAATTCAAAGACTTGGAATTTACCAAGTAGCTGAGTTCCATTTTTTTTGCAGTATTCTGTCAGCAAATACAACACTCGAAATTTATCAACCCCATCAGTTTATTGTAGTCAACAGTGCTTTTATTATATTTTTGATGCTCAGTCAGCAACTAAGACAGTCAGAATATACCTACTAGCTGAGTCTGTTCCATGCAAAAATGTTTTCCTATTAATTTTTTGATGCCCAGTGGCCATTTAAAAGACTTGGAATTTAACAAGTAGCTGAGTTTGTTGTAGTCAAAAGTGATTTTTGTTAATTGTTTTTGGTACTCAGTCAGCAACTAAAACACTCGGAATTTATCAACTACCTGAGTTTATTGTAGTCAAAAGTGTTTTTTCTATTATATTTTCGATTTTCAGTCAGCCACGAAGACCCTCCAAATTTATTTACTAGCTGATTTTGTTGTATGCAAAAGTACTTTTTAGTAGTTTTTGTATACTTAGTCACCAATTAAGGCTTTATAGCATCATTTCCTACATAAGGTTGTCGTATCATCACTTGAAATATATACGACTTTATTATTTTTCGACTTTAGGCATATCCCCAATACTAAGCAATACTTTTCAAATTGCTTTATTGCATTATTTCCATCATAGGCCTGTCGTCATCGCTTAAAATATATATGACTATTAATTTTGACTTTATGCATAACCCAATTCTAAACCATACATTTCAGAATGCTTTATCGCATCATTTCCCTCATAGGGCTATTGTATCATCACTTAAAATTTAGACGACTTTATTAATTTTGATTTCATGCATACCCCAATACTAAACGATACTTTTCAAAGGGCTTTATTGTATCATTTCCCGCAGAGAGCTGTCGTGTAATCGCTTAAAATATATACGACTTTATTAGTTTCGACTTCATGCATACTCCAATGCTAACATTACATTTCAGAAGGCTTTATTGTATCATTTCCCTCATAGGGATGTCGTATCATCGCTTAAAATATATACGACTCTATTAATTTCGACTTTATGCATACCCCAATACTAAGCAATACTTTTAAAAATTCTAAGTCTCAAAAAATTCTAAGTTGAAAAAAGAAAAAAAATGTCACTACAATTATTATTATTTCTAATAAGAAAACAACTAATATATCTATATCATCTTCATTTCGTATTTCGAAAATATCACAAGTGAATTTCTTTTGTCTTGAGTATATTTTATGCCATTTTAAGACATGTAAAAAAAAAGTTGAAAAAACTTTGTAAGTAAAAAAAAGAAAAAAACATCACTACAAATATTATTTTTCTAATAGGAAAACTCACCATTAACATCTATATTATCTTCATTTCGTATTTCGAAAATATCAGAAGTGAATATCTTTTGTCTTAAGTATATTTTAAGTCATTTTAAGACATGTCAAAGAGGTTAAAAATTTTCAGTTAACAAAAAAAAATTGGGGTGGTGGGGGCAAAACTGGGGGGGGACAATGGGGCCCTGTAGAGAATGTAGGGACCCAGACTCATGCGCAAGCCCCGGTAAAAGACAACAGATGGGCTCAGGACCATTACATTATAAAAATTATACCTGGCCGGTTTTAGTCATAATCAATTATCACTAATCAATAATCGGCTTCATACCATCAGAGTAAAAAAATATCTCTTCCAATTGTATATTAGAATCCATATCAAAACTACGTTTATTAGACAGCATGTCACTTCAAGCTCACTTCGAATATTGAATAACATACTTGGCAAACGAAACTCAGATAATAATGCTTCCGAAAATTTCCTTATCAACTGAATATTGCGATAACGCTATATGTGTATGGGCCCGCTTGTAACCATTGAAGAGTTTCGTCGAGAAAATATCCATATATTGCTCCCAGAAAATTTTAAATCTCTCCTATAAGGTTTTAGCTGGATACAAGGGACGAGCAACTCTAATAGCACATGGGGATATGGGCCCGCTTAAAGTAACGGGATATGGGCCCACTTAAAGTCACATTGGGGATACTACTGCAGTATTGTATTTGCAGTAAAAGTGGTAGTACAAAGTATTTATAATAGTATTAGCATGTACATGTTGCCTTTTGGTCAGTTGAACATTCCCCTCATGATACCCCAGAAGTTTCATCTTGATATGGTAAGCCGTTCCAAAAATATTGCTGATGCGCTCTTTTGGCCCTCTTTTGACGCCTTTACGAGCAGTTGCAATTGAAGTAGTAGTTAGAGTAGTTTAGTAGTAGTAGTAACAGTAAAAGTAGCAGTGGTACTAGTTTCAGTAGTAGTACGCACATATAAACGCTTTGGTCAATTGATCTTCCTCTTTAAGCATTCTCTGAAAGTTCCAACTGAATACAAACCCATTTTTGAGATACCGTCCCTTTGACAATCTGAATGCACTTAGTGTGTTTTGATTTAGTTCAAATTCTCCCTCAGTATTCTCTCAAATTTTCACTATAATGCACTTAGCCGTAATAGCACTAGTATCCTAGTACTAGTGGTAGTAGTAGGAGCAGTAGTAACAGTAATAGTGTTGTATTAGTAGTAGCAGTACAGTAGTAGCAGTAGTAGCCGGTACATGTTGTCAGTAGTAAGAAAGGTGCTGATCAAGCCAGTGATTGCGTATAATCTGGTTTGGTTCAAGTTTTTCTGACACAATTTATCGGATTTCTAATTCATGGTATACATGTCTTTTATGACGCAGTCAAATGGGTTTTTGAAGCACTTTCATCATAACATGTTTTATTACTATTTTTTTTTGGCAATTGAAATTTTTTTTGTGGGTACATATGGAATCCGATTAATAGCCTGTAGCTTAAAGGTATCTGAGATCTCGCTCCAGTATCGCTTACACTATTAGAGATATCAAAATGATATCTCATTTGCATTAAGCTAACTCAATTTGCGAAAAAGAAATTCCATTTATGGGGTGTTATAATTAGAATGGTTTTAAGTTGAAAATTGTGACGTAAAAATAACTCTATTTGCGAATTTTTTTGCGAAAAGATATTTGCGTAAAGGTATTGCGTTGGTTAAGAATGCCTCACGGGTAATTAAAGAATGGGATGCTTCCATCAACAATACAAAGAATATGCTCAGATACTTAATAGATTTGACGCCTACAAGAGACATTGGTAAAAGGTATTCAATAGCTTAATTGAAAAGTAATGATAGAATGACATTGTGACTTGACCTCGCTTTACCTCTCCGATGTGGTCTGTATAATACACAAGTAACGTTTGAAAAGTATTGTCAATTTAAAATAGGATCTAACGTTCCCTTCGTTCCCCCATTTCTGAGGGGCAGGGGAGGGTAGGAGAGGGGGAGAGGGAGTCAATTTTGGAGGTATAACAAGTGCCATTCATTGCGATCGTAGCACTATGTTGGCTCGTTTTAAATACTTCAGCTTGTCTATTCATTTGTGTTAAATAAAAATCTTGAATCTGGAAAATGAAAAAATAAGTATTTAAACAAAAAGTACGATGCTGCTAATTAAAGAATTGTAGGCTATACTCAGAATTGTTTGCATGAGGGTTCAGTTAAAGACGTTCCCTTCATTCCCCCACTTCTGAGGGGCAGGGGAGGGTAGGAGGGGGAGTCAATTTTGGAGGTATAACAAGTACCATTCATTACGATGATAGCTCTATGTTGGCTCGTTTTAAATACTTCAGCTTGTCTATTTATTTGTGTTAAATAAAAATCTTGAATCTGGAAAATGAAAAAATAAGTATTTAAACAAAATGTACGATGCTGCTAATTAAAGAATAGTAGGCTACACTCAGAATTGTTTGCATGAGGGTTCAGTTAAAGACGTTCCCTTCGTTCCCCCATTTCTGAGGAACAGGGGAGGGTAGGAGAGGGGGAGGGGGAGTCAATTTCGGAGGTATAACAAGTACCATTCATTGCGATCATAGCTCTACAGTGGCTCGTTTTAAATACTTCAGCTTGTCTATTTATTTGTGTTAAATAAAAATCTTGAATCTGGAAAATGAAAAATAAGTATTTAAACAAAATGTACGATGCTGCTAATTAAAGAATAGTAGGCTACACTCAGAATTGTTTGCATGAGGGTTCAGTTAAAGACGTTCCCTTCGTTCCCCCATTTCTGAGGGTCAGGGGAGAGTAGGAGAGGGGGAGGGGGAGTCAATTTTGGAGGTATAACAAGTACCATTCATTGCGATCATAGCTCTATGTTGGCTCGTTTTAAATACTTCAGCTTGTCTATTCATTTGTGTTAAATAAAAATCTTGAATCTGGAAAATGAAAAAATAAGTATTTAAACAAAATGTACGATGCTGCTAATTAAAGAATAGTAGGCTACACTCAGAATTGTTTGCATGAGGGTTCAGTTAAAGATGGTTCACTTGCACGAGGGTTCAGATGCATGGGGGTTCAGTTGCTTGGGGTTCAGTTACACGAGGATTCAGTTACAATGGAACCCACACAAAAACAATGGGGACACACACAAAAGCCAAATTAGCCCAGTGGCCTATGAGAAATCTCAGTAGCACGGGGGTTCAGTTGTACAGGGTTTCGGTTATACATGGGTTCAGTTACATGGAGGGTTCAGTTGCACGAGGGTTCAGTTAAATGGGATATAGTTACACAGGGGTTTAGTTAAATTGGGATGAGTTGCACGAGGGTTCAGTAGCACGAGGGTTCAGTAGCATGGGGATTCAGTTGTACAGGGTTTCGGTTATACAAGGGTTTAGTTACATGGAGAGTTCAGTTGCACGAGGGTTCAGTTAAAGGGGATATAGTTACACAGGGGTTTAGTTAAATTGGATCGAGTTGCACGAGGGTTCAGTAGCACGAGGGTTCAGTAACACGGGGGTTCAGTTGTACAGGGTTTCGGTTATACAGGGGTTCAGTTACATGGAGGGTTCAGTTGCACGGGGGTTGAGTTAAATGGGTCTTGAGTTCCACGAGAGTCGACTATAAATAAACCTTTCGCGTCTTTCTGAACTTTCAGTGAGAGGTGGGGGTATGTATTTAGTTTAAATAATTCAAAGAGAAATTGAGTTTTTCTTTCATTGAAATGCAAGAGTTGGATTATTTCAGTAATGCTTTGTCGTGGTTTAGCTTGTCACAGTTACATTCTCTTGATCTTTCAAAGTTCACTTTGATTTTATTTCATTGATTCTTTTTGTTTGCATGTCCGGGTTGATGTTTGCAAGTCCAAGTTGGGTTTTCAGACCTAGGTTTTTTAGATTTTCGTGTGTGTTTGACTCCTGGGGATTTATTATTTGAGAAGTTAACTTTAGTATTTGGTGGTTTTACGTGCCTGAAATCATGAATTAGAATAGTTAATTTAGCTGTTTGGGTTTTCAGACCTAGTTTTTTTTTTTTTTTTTTTTTTTTTTTTTTTTTTTTTTTTTTTTTTTTAGATTTTCGTGGGCGTTAGGCTCCTGGGACTTATTATTTGAGAAGTTAACTTTAGTATTTCGTATTTGACGTGCCTACTTAGGTAATAATGGAACATTTAGTATTTTTTCTAATGTAAGTGTTTTTCTTAAGAAATTCCCACTTGAGGTTTTATGACTCCTCCCCACAATGAATTCAGATGGTTTTAGGACTCATCTCACTAGCCATAACTCCATTCAACCTTGAGCGAAGGTATAAAAGTTTGATGAAGTATTTCTCTACTTAACAACTACATTAATAGCCTCCAAGATGATTTTTTTTTCTTTTTTTCTCAAAAAAATATGTTAATACGTTTAAGCAATAAATATGTTTAAGCTTAACCCGTCTTTATTCTTTAGAATAGTTTTATTCATTTCATTAAATTATGAAGAAATTGTAAGTAAGTAACAATAGCTTTCTTGGATTCGCTTCCTGGACACAATACAGATATTTAATTCAAGAAATCATAGAAGTCAACTCTTGGATACACAATACGGAAATTTCATTTAAGAAATTATGAAAAAATTGTAAGCAAGTAACAAACTCTTTCCTGAAGTCACCTCTTGGATACACAATGCAGAAACTTCATTTAAGAAACTATTAAAAAATTGTAAGTATTCGCTTCCTGGACACAATACAGATATTTAATTCAAGAAATCATAATAAAATCGCAAGTAAGTAATAAAGTCTTTATTGTTTTCACCTATTGGATACACAATACTGAAATTTCATTCAAGAAATTATGAAGGAATTTTAAATAGGTAACACACTCATTCTTGAAGTCATCTCTTGTATACACAATGCAGAAATTTCACTTAAGAAATTATCAAAAATTGTAAGTAAGTAGCAAATTCTTTCTTGAATTCGCCTCCTGGATAAATCGCAAGTAAGTAATAAAGTCTTTATTGTTTTCACCTATTGGATACAAAATACCGAAATTTCATTCAAGAAATTATGAAGGAATTGTAAATAGGTAACAAACTCATGTTACCTCATGGATACACAATGCAGAAATTTCATTTAAGAAATTATCAAAAATTGTAAGTAGTAGCAAATTCTTTCTTGAATTCGCCTCCTGGGTAAATAAACAAGACAGTTTATTAAAGAAATTAAGAAAAAATTGTAAGTAAGTAGCAAATTCTTTCTTGAATTCACCTGCTGGATAAACAAAAAAAGACATTTCGTTCAAGAAATTATGACAAAATTCCAAGTAAGTAACAAACTCTTTATTGTTTTCATGACTTAGATACACGATGTAGAAATTTAATTCAAGAAATTATGAAAAAATTCTCAGTAAGTAACAATTTCTTTCTTGAAGTCAACTCTTGGATACACAATACGGAAATTTCATTTAAGAAATTATGAAAAAATTGTAAGCAAGTAACATACTCTTTCCTGAAGTCACCTCTTGGATACACCATGCAGAAACTTCATTTAAGAAACTATGAAAAAATTGTAAGTAAGTAACAAATTCTTTCTTGAAGTCACCTCTTTGATACACAATACAGAAATTTCATTCAAGAATTTCATGACTTAGATACACGATGTAGAAGTTTGATTCAAGAAATTATGAAAAAATTCTCAGTAAGTAACATTTTCTTTCTTGAATTTCGTTCAAGAAATTATGACAAAATTCTAAGTAAGTAGCAAACTCTTAATTGTTTTCACGACTTAGATATACGATGTAGAAATTTAATTCAAGAAATTATGAAGAAATTCTCAGTAAGTTACAATTTCTTTCTTGAAGTCAACTCATGGATACACAATACGGAAATTTCATTCAAGAAATTATGAAAATATTTGTAAGTAAGTAACAAACTTTTTTTGTTTTCACCTCTTGGATATACAGTACAGATACTTTATTCAAGAAATTATGAAAAAATTGCAAGTAAGTAACTTTTTTTTTCCTCTTTATCACAAACAATTTTCACTTAGCCACACGATGTAGAAATTTAATTCAAGAAATTATGAAAAAATTCTCAGTAAGTAACAATTTCTTTCTTGAAGTCAACTCATGGCTACACAATACGGAAATTACATTCAAGAATTTCATGACTTAGATAAACGATGTAGAAACTTGATTCAAGAAATTATGAAAAAATTCTCAGTAAGTAACAATTTCTTTTTTTCATAACAAAAAGACATTTCGTTCAAGAAATTATGACAAAATTCTAAGTAAGTAACAAACTCTTAATTGTTTTCACGACTTAGATATACGATGTAGAAGTTTAATTCAAGAAATTATGAAGAAATTCTCAGTAAGTAACAATTTCTTTCTTGAAGTCAACTCTTGGATACACAATACGGAAATTTTATTCAAGAAATTATGAAAATATTTGTAAGTAAGTAACAAACTCTTTTTGTTTTCACCTCTTGGATATACAGTACAGATACTTCATTCAAGAAATTATGAAAAAACCGCAAGTAAGTAACTTTTTTTTCTCTTTATCACAAACAATTTTCACTTAGTAACAATTACTTCAGTAAGTAACAATTTCTTTCTTGAATTTCGTTCAAGAAATTATGCCAAAATTCTAAGTAAGTAACAAACTCTAAATTGTTTTCACGACTTAGATATACGATGTAGAAATTTAATTCAAGAAACTATGAAGAAATTCTCAGTAAGTAACAATTTCTTTCTTGAAGTCAACTCTTGGATACACAATAAGGAAATTTCATTCAAGAAATTATGAAAATATTTGTAAGTAAGTAACAAACTCTTTTTGTTTTCACCTCTTAGATATACAGTACAGATACTTCATTCAAGAAATTATGAAAAAATCGCAAGTAAGTAACTTTTTGTTTTTTCTCTTTATCACAAACAATTTTCACTTAGCCACACGATGTAGAAATTTAATTCAAGAAATTATGAAAAAATTCTCAGTAAGTAACAATTTCTTTCTTGAAGTCAACTCATGGATACACAATACGGAAATTTCATTCAAGAATTTCATGACTTAGATACACGATGTAGAAATTTGATTCAAGAAATTATGAAAAAATTCTCAGTAAGTAACAATTTCTTTCTTGAAGTCAACTCTTGGATACACAATACGGAAATTTCATTTAAGAAATTATGAAAAAATTGTAAGCAAGTAACAAACTCTTTCCTGAAGTCACTTCGTTCAAGAAATTATGAGAAAATTCCAAGTAAGTGACAAACTCTTTATTGTTTTCACGACTTAGATACACGATGTAGAAATTTAATTCAAGAAATTATAAAAAAAGGAAAGTAAGTAACAAACTCTTTATTGATTTCACCTCTTGGATACAAAAAAAGACATTTCATTCAAGAAATTATGACAAAATTCTAAGTAAGTAAAAAACTCATTCTTGAATTCGCCGTTTACAAGCACAATACAGAAATTTCATTCTATGGGACCTCTACACGTGATTAAACACGTTTTGAAACTACATGCTATTTGCTTGCCTTTCCTTGGCACCTTTCCAAACGAGCGGGGATTCCCCACTGGTTCCTACACATTGCAAAAAAGTGGCCAGTACGAAAACTCCACGTTTTCAACCAGACTGGTTTTTTAGACAACACCAATAAAATATGCAAAGTCGACATAGCTTTATTTCATTTTTTCAAGGTTAATTTAGACGAGGTTACGTGCGCGCACGTAACCTCGTCTAAATTAACCTTGAAAAAATGAAATAAAGCTATGTCGACTTTGCATATTTTATTGGTGTTGTCTAAAAAACCAGCCTGGTTGAAAACGTGGAGTTTTCGTACTGGCCACTTTTTTGCAATGTGTAGGAACCAGTGGGGAATCCCCGCTCGTTTGGAAAGGTGCCAAGGAAAGGCAAGCAAATAGCATGTAGTTTCAAAACGTGTTTAATCACGTGTAGAGGTCCCATAGAATGAAATTTCTGTATTGTGCATGTAAACGGCGAATTCAAGAATGAGTTTTTTACTTACTTAGAATTTTGTCATAATTTCTTGAATGAAATGTCTTTTTTTTGTATCCAAGAGGTGAAATCAATAAAGAGTTTGTTACTTACTTTCCTTTTTTTATAATTTCTTGAATTAAATTTCTACATCGTGTATCTAAGTCGTGAACACAATAAAGTGTTTGTTACTTACTTGGAATTTTCTCATAATTTCTTGAACGAAGTGACTTCAGGAAAGAGTTTGTTACTTGCTTACAATTTTTTCATAATTTCTTAAATGAAATTTCCGTATTGTGTATCCAAGAGTTGACTTCAAGAAAGAAATTGTTACTTACTGAGAATTTTTTCATAATTTCTTGAATCAAATTTCTACATCGTGTATCTAAGTCATGAAATTCTTGAATGAAATTTCCGTATTGTGTATCCATGAGTTGACTTCAAGAAAGAAATTGTTACTTACTGAGAATTTTTTCATAATTTCTTGAATTAAATTTCTACATCGTGTGGCTAAGTGAAAATTGTTTGTGATAAAGAGAAAAAACAAAAAGTTACTTACTTGCGATTTTTTCATAATTTCTTGAATGAAGTATCTGTACTGTATATCTAAGAGGTGAAAACAAAAAGAGTTTGTTACTTACTTACAAATATTTTCATAATTTCTTGAATGAAATTTCCGTATTGTGTATCTAAGAGTTGACTTCAAGAAAGAAATTGTTACTTACTGAGAATTTCTTGAATTAAATTTCTACATCGTATATCTAAGTCGTGAAAACAATTAAGAGTTTGTTACTTACTTAGAATTTTTTCATAATTTCTTGAACGAAATTCAAGAAAGAAATTGTTACTTACTGAGAATTTTTTCATAATTTCTTGAATCAATTTTCTACATCGTGTATCTAAGTCATGAAATTCTTGAATGAAATTTCCGTATTGTGTATCCAAGAGTTGACTTCAAGAAAGAAATTGTTACTTACTGAGAATTTTTTCATAATTTCTTGAATTAAATTTCTACATCGTGTGGCTAAATGAAAATTGTTTGTGATAAAGAGAGAAAAAAAAAGTTACTTACTTGCGATTTTTTCATAATTTCTTGAATGAAGTATCTGTACTGTATATCCAAGAGGTGAAAACAAAAAGAGTTTGTTACTTACTTACAAATATTTTCATAATTTCTTGAATGAAATTTCCGTATTGTGTATCCAAGATTTGACTTCAAGAAAGAAATTGTTACTTACTGAGAATTTCTTCATAATTTCTTGAATTAAATTTCTACATCGTATATCTAAGTCGTGAAAACAATTAAGAGTTAGTTACTTACTTAGAATTTTGTCATAATTTCTTGAACGAAATGTCTTTTTGTTATGAAAAGAAGAAATTGTTACTTACTGAGAATTTTTTCAAAATTTCTTGAATCAAATTTCTACATCGTGTATCTAAGTCATGAAATTCTTGAATGAAATTTCCGTATTGTGTATCCATGAGTTGACTTCAAGAAAGAAATTGTTACTTACTGAGAATTTTTTATAATTTCTTGAATTAAATTTCTACATCGTGTGGCTAAGTGAAAATTGTTTGTGATAAAGAGGAAAAAAAAGTTACTTACTTGCGATTTTTTCATAATTTCTTGAATGAAGTATCTGTACTGTATATCCAAGAGGTGAAAACAAAAAGACTTTGTTACTTACTTACAAATATTTTCATAATTTCTTGAATGAAATTTCCGTATTGTGTATCCATGAGTTGACTTCAAGAAAGAAATTGTTACTTACTGAGAATTTCTTCATAATTTCTTGAATTAAATTTCTACATCGTATATCTAAGTCGTGAAAACAATTAAGAGTTTGCTACTTACTTAGAATTTTGTCATAATTTCTTGAACAAAATTCAAGAAAGAAAATGTTACTTACTGAGAATTTTTTCATAATTTCTTGAATCAAATTTCTACATCGTGTATCTAAGTCATGAAATTCTTGAATGAAATTTCCGTATTGTGTATCCAAGAGTTGACTTCAAGAAAGAAATTTACTAAGAATTTTTTCATAATTTCTTGAATTAAATTTCTACATCGTGTGGCTAAGTGAAAATTGTTTGTGATAAAGAGAAAAAAAAAGTTACTTACTTGCGTTTTTTTCATAATTTCTTGAATGAAGTATCTGTACTGTATATCCAAGAGGTGAAAACAAAAAGAGTTTGTTACTTACTTACAAATATTTTCATAATTTCTTGAATGAAATTTCCGTATTGTGTATCCATGAGTTGACTTCAAGAAAGAAATTGTTACTTACTGAGAATTTCTTCATAATTTATTGAATTAAATTTCTACATCGTATATCTAAGTCGTGAAAACAATTAAGAGTTTGTTACTTACTTAGAATTTTGTCATAATTTCTTGAACGAAATGTCTTTTTGTTTATCCAGCAGGTGAATTCAAGAAAGAATTTGCTACTTACTTACAATTTTTTCATAATTTCTTTAATGAAATTTCTGTATTGTGTATCCAAGAGGTGACTTACAGAAAGAATTTGTTATTTACTTACTTACTTACAATTTTTTCATAGTTTCTTAAATGAAGTTTCTGCATTGTGTATCCAAGAGGTGACTTCAGGAAAGAGTTTGTTACTTGCTTACAATTTTTTCATAATTTCTTAAATGAAATTTCCGTATTGTGTATCCAAGAGTTGACTTCAAGAAAGAAATTGTTACTTACTGAGAATTTTTTCATAATTTCTTGAATTAAATTTCTACATCGTGTATCTAAGTCATGAAAACAATAAAGAGTTTGATACTTACTTGGAATTTTGTCATAATTTCTTGAACGAAATGTCTTTTTTTGTTTATCCAGCAGGTGAATTCAAGAAAGAATTTGCTACTTCCTTACAATTTTTTCATAATTTCTTTAATAAACTGTCTTGTTTATTTACCCAGGAGGCAAATTCAAGAAAGAATTTGCTACTTACTTACAATTTTTGATAATTTCTTAAATGAAATTTCTGCATTGTGTATCCATGAGGTAACATGAGTGTGTTACCTATTTACAATTCCTTCATAATTTCTTGAATGAAATTTCAGTATTGTGTATCCAATAGGTGAAAACAATAAAGACTTTATTACTTACTTGCGATTTATCCAGGAGGCGAATTCAAGAAAGAATTTGCTACTTACTTACAATTTTTGATAATTTCTTAAGTGAAATTTCTGCATTGTGTATACAAGAGGTGACTTCAAGAATGAGTGTTTTACCTATTTAAAATTCCTTCATAATTTCTTGAATGAAATTTCAGTATTGTGTATCCAATAGGTGAAAACAATAAAGACTTTATTACTTACTTGCGATTTTATTATGATTTCTTGAATTAAATATCTGTATTGTGTCCAGGAAGCGAATACTTACAATTTTTTCATAGTTTCTTAAATGAAGTTTCTGCATTGTGTATCCAAGAGGTGACTTCAGGAAAGAGTTTGTTACTTGCTTACAATTTTTTCATAATTTCTTAAATGAAATTTCCGTATTGTGTATCCAAGAGTTGACTTCTATGATTTCTTGAATTAAATATCTGTATTGTGTCTAGGAAGCGAATTCAAGAAAGCTATTGTTACTTACTTACAATTTCTTCATAATTTAATGAAATGAATAAAACTATTCTAAAGAATAAAGACGGGTTAAGCTTAAACATATTTATTACTTAAACATATTAACATATTTTTTTGAAAAAAAAAATCATCTTGGAGGCTATTAATGTAGTTGTTAAGTAGAGAAATACTTCATCAAACTTTTATACCTTCGCTCAAGGTTGAATGGAGTTATGGCTAGTGAGATGAGTCCTAAAACCATCTGAATTCATTGTGGGGAGGAGTCATAAAACCTCAAGTGGGAATTTCTTAAGAAAAACACTTACATTAGAAAAAATACTAAATTTTCCATTATTACCTAAGCAGGCACGTCAAATACGAAATACTAAAGTTAACTTCTCAAATAATAAGTCCCAGGAACCTAACGCCCACGAAAATCTAAAAAAAAAAAAAAAAAAAACTAGGTCTGAAAACCCAAACAGCTAAATTAACTATTCTAATTCATGATTTCAGGCACGTAAAACCACAAAATACTAAAGTTAACTTCTCAAATAATAAATCCCCAGGAGTCAAACACACACGAAAATCTAAAAAACCTAGGTCTGAAAACCCAACTTGGACTTGCAAACATCAACCCGGACATGCAAACAATAAGAATCAATGAAATAAAATCAAAGTGAACTTTGAAAGATCAAGAGAATGTAACTGTGACAAGCTAAACCACGACAAAGCATTACTGAAATAATCCAACTCTTGCATTTCAATGAAAGAAAAACTCAATTCCTCTTAGAATTATTTAAACTAAATACATACCCCCACCTCTCACTGAAAGTTCAGAAAGACGCAAAAGGTTTATTTATAGTCAACTCTCGTGGAACTCAAGACCCATTTAACTCAAACCCCGTGCAACTGAACCCTCCATGTAACTGAACCCCCTGTATAACCGAAACCCTGTACAACTGAACCCCCGTGTTACTGAACCCTCGTGCTACTGAACCCTCGTGCAACTCGATCCAATTTAACTAAACCCCTGTGTAACTATATCCCCTTTAACTGAACCCTCGTGCAACTGAACTCTCCATGTAACTAAACCCTTGTATAACCGAAACCCTGTACAACTACATCCCCATGCTACTGAACCCTCGTGCTACTGAACCCTCGTGCAACTCAACCCAATTTAACTAAACCCCTGTGTAACTATATCCCATTTAACTGAACCCTCGTGCAACTGAACCCTCCATGTAACTGAACCCATGTATAATCGAAACCCTGTACAACTGAACCCCCGTGCTACTGAGATTTCTCATAGGCCACTGGGCTAATTTGGCTTTTGTGTGTGTCCCCATTGTTTTTGTGTGGGTTCCATTGTAACTGAATCCTCGTGTAACTGAACCCCAAGCAACTGAACCCCCATGCATCTGAACCCTCGTGCAAGTGAACCATCTTTAACTGAACCCTCATGCAAACAATTCTGAGTGTAGCCTACTATTCTTTAATTAGCAGCATCGTACATTTTGTTTAAATACTTATTTTTTCATTTTCCAGATTCGAGATTTTTATTTAACACAAATGAATAGACAAGCTGAAGTATTTAAAACGAGCCAACATAGAGCTATGATCGCAATGAATGGTACTTGTTATACCTCCAAAATTGACTCCCCCTCCCCCTCTCCTACTCTCCCCTGCCCCTCAGAAATGGGGGAACGAAGGGAACGTCTTTAACTGAACCCTCATGCAAACAATTCTGAGTGTAGCCTACCATTCTTTAATTAGCAGCATCGTACATTTTGTTTAAATACTTATTTTTTCATTTTCCAGATTCAAGATTTTTATTTAACACAAATGAATAGACAAGCTGAAGTATTTAAAACGAGCCAATATAGAGCTATGATCGCAATGAATGGTACTTGTTATATCTCCAAAATTGACTCCCCCTCCCCCTCTCCTACCCTCCCCTGTCCCTCCGAAATGGGGGAACGAAGGGAACGTCTTTAACTGAACCCTCATGCAAACAATTCTGAGTGTAGCCAACTATTCTTTAATTAGCAGCATCGTACATTTTGTTTAAATACTTATTTTTTCATTTTCCAGATTCAAGATTTTTATTTAACACAAATGAATAGACAAGCTGAAGTATTTAAAACGAGCCAACATAGAGCTATGATCGTAATGAATGGTACTTGTTATACCTCCAAAATTGACTCCCCCTCCTACCCTCCCCTGCCCCTCAGAAGTGGGGGAATGAAGGGAACGTCTTTAACTGAACCCTCATGCAAACAAGTCTGAGTGTAGCCTACTATTCTTTAATTAGCAGCATCGTACATTTTGTTTAAATACTTATTTTTTCATTTTCCAGATTCAAGATTTTTATTTAACACAAATGAATAGACAAGCTGAAGTATTTAAAACGAGCCAATATAGTGCTACGATCGCAATGAATGGTACTTGTTATACCTCCAAAATTGACTCCCTTTCCCCCTCTCCTACCCTCCCCTGCCCCTCAGAAATGGGGGAACGAAGGGAAAGTTAGATCCTATTTTAATTTGACAATACTTTTCAAACGTTACTTGTGTATTATACAGACCACATCGGAGAGGTAAAGCGAGGTCAAGTCACAATGTCATTCTATCGTTACTTTTCAATTAAGCTATTGAATACCTTTTACCAATGTCTCTTGTAGGTGTCAAATCTATTAAGTATCTGAGCATATTCTTCGTATTGTTGATGGAAGCATCCCATTCTTTAATTACCCGTGAGGCATTCTTAACCAACGCAATACCTTTACGCAAATATCTTTTCGCAAAAAAAATCGCAAATAGAGTTATTTTTACGTCACAATTTTCAACTTAAAACCATTCTAATTATAACACCCCATAAATGGAATTTCTTTTTCGCAAATTGAGTTAGCTTAATGCAAATGAGATATCATTTTGATATCTCTAATAGTGTATGTGATACTGGAGCGAGATCTCAGATACCTTTAAGCTACAGGCTATTAACCGGATTCCATATGTACCCACAAAAAAAATTTCAATTGCCAAAAAAAAATAATAATAAAACATGTTATGATGAAAGTGCTTCAAAAACCCATTTGACTGCGTCATAAAAGACATGTATACCATGAATTAGAAATCCGATAAATTGTGTCAGAAAAACTTGAACCAAACCAGATTATACGCAATCACTGGCTGGATCAGCACCTCTCTTACTACTGTTGTCTAATGCTCAGTTGAACATCCTCCTCAACTTGCCCAAGAAGTCCTCTTGATTCAATAAGCTGTTTCAAGAAATATTCCTCACATGCCGGTATCATCAATCTGCGTGCACATAGATTGTTTTGATCCAGTTCAAATTTTTCTATCAAAGTCTCCTCAAAAATCATTTCAATATCCTTTGGGTCGGTAGTACTCGCTACAGAAGCAGTAGTTTTAGCGGTACTAGTTGTTGTAGCATTAGTAGTTGTTGTAGCAGTAGTAGTTGTTGTAGCAGGAGTAGTATTGGTAGTCGTAATAGCTTGTAAATAATGCCTTTTTGGTCAATTGAACATCTCCCTTATAATTTCCTGAAAGTTTCAAATAATATACTTAGTCATTCCTTAGTTGAGCTCTTTTGGAAACCTGGATGCACATAACATGTTTTGATTTAACTCAACACTGCCCTTAACATTCTCTGAGAGGCTCATTTGTTTCCCTTTCGTCTTTTTGGAATGTAAAGGTTAAACATACCCACCTCTCTGAATAAGATATACTGTATGTCAACTCAAGACAAATTGCCTATCTTACAGCCCTTACCCTGAGGGCTGTGGGGGGTTGATATCCCAAAACAAATAATTACTGGATCTGTGAACAATGCTGAACCAAATAGACGTCTCGAAACTTTGTTTTGATGTCTTTTGGGAAATGATGGGCGAGAGGGATGGAGGCTGGTTGCCCTCCAATTACTTTTGACTCTTAAAGAGGACACTAGAGTTTCCGATTTTCCATCAAACGAACCCCCTCCGAAGTTTATACGACCACCCATTCCATAAGAACCTTATGTGCCCCTGGGGCATAACTCAAAACACTTGCCCCTGAACTCTTGGGGTTGTGTCAACCCTAGAGGCTCTATTACATGATTTTTCGACTGTTTTCTGACAATTTCGACAAGTTACGTTTGAGTAAAAGGGCGTCACCGGTGGAGGGGGGTCTAGTTGCCCTCCTAGCACTTTTGACTCTTGAGAAGGGAAATAGAAATTTTACTCTCCCATCAAATGAGCCTCCTCTAAAGTTATGCAACCATCCCTTCCATGCAAACCTTATATGTCTCGGGGCATAACTTACAATACTTACCCCAGGCTTTTGGGGTTTGTATCAACCCCAAAGGCTTTGTTATATTATCTTTAGACTATCTGACAAAAAGGCTATCGCAAAATTTCTATTGGATGCATTTGGGGAAAAGAAGACGCGAGCAGGGGCTAGCTGCCGTCCGATAACTTTTGACTCTTAAAATTGGCACTAGAACTTATGATTTTGAATAAAATGAGCCCCCTCCTTTGTTTACAAAACCATTCCTTCTATAAAAACCGTATATGTTAATAATGGGCAACTAGTATAACTTATAGCCCTTCCCCTAAGAGCACTGAGAGGATGCCACCCCCGAAGACATAACTAATGGACCTTTCAACTATGGGGAAGAAAATGGAAATTTAAAATTGTTGACTGGGTGGGTTTTAGGCAATTATGGGCGTAGGGGGGATTGGTTGCGGTTCAATCACTTTTGAATCTTAAAAAGGGTAGTAGAATTTTCAATTTTTAATCGAATGGGCTTCTTTTGAAGTTTCTACAACTCTTTCTATATGAAGTGCCATGGTCAGAAAAAAAAATATGCCCACATCGCTGTTTACTTATGCAGCCCTATTGCATTGCCTATGATTGATTGTAATGTCTAAAAAACTTAGGTTTTTATTTTTAGAAACAGGGGAACTCCACATCACAATGCATATTCTTTAGTTTCATTTCATTTCCATGACTGAGAATATTCTCAATCATCATTTTGGTGAATAAGAGTTGTCGGAGACAGTGTTTAGATATTTGAGAGAAATATTTGTCCTATAGCCTCAAGTCAATTTGACTTTTGTTGGGCAGTGTTTTTTTTAAGAGAGAGGGGTGCAATATTCGCTATCATAGCGTAGTAAATTTCGGGAGTGGGACGAAAAATTCGTTGAAACTATAAAAATGAAAATGCGTAAAAATTGTGAAAATGTTTTCGGACCTCAGATGAAGTCATTTCCCTACCCCCTTCTTTAACCATTCTTGGGTTTAATACATAGTAAACTCACAAAAAACTTGTGTATAAAGAGTGTTTAGATATGGAGTAGGTCCAAGTTTTAGTTATACGTAGATTTTAAGACTGGCATTTTTATTCATCTCATCTATTTTCAACTACTCACTTTTTTTAGTTTCAGTAGATCAATGATAGAATATCCTTGTGTTTTTCATCTATCCTTGCTACATTATGTATCCAAGTTTTTCCCAGCCGTATAATTTCAAATTTACCCCTCGTGGGAAATTAGAAAACTGAACTGAAGATATTGAGCCCTTCGGCCATGGAGGCAAGCTAAGGACGAAACGTAATTGGTTTGTGATGAATTTCATATCGTTTCCCAAGTCATCCAGAAAAAGAGTTACTGAACCACTCAAGGAGAAATAAGATTCTGCTGTCCAAGATGAGAAGGAAAATACTGCTAGAGAGAAAACAAAATAATCCTAAGCAACAGTTAATCATCCTTGTAATAAAAAAAAAACTTTCAATGTTATGCATTAGCAAGGTAGCCAGGACTTCATTTCAGGACGAGAGGGGTTCAAATGCATAAAATGTAACAAGTGGCTTTGCATCATATAGAAGTTGATAAAGTTGATTCCATTCACAAAAAAACAATATCGGTCACGAACAAATTACATCAGTGGCTATTTGAGAAAAAAAAATCAGAAGAACAGAAACAATATCGACGTCTTTAGCTACAAGCAGTTTCAAAGGAAAAAATCTTTCATTGTTTTAAGGTAGCACTGCCTAAGTAAAGAGCCACGTGCCATCAATGTTTTTCTTCACTTAGTCACTTTTTAGGGAAAGGGTGGTCGAAAGTACTAAAAGGGGGCTTAGTTGATTGAAAATTATAGGTTATAGTTACTTTCTAGGAGTTGATAGTGAATTGAGGTTAACCAGCCTCCTCTCGCACATTTTTGCCGTATTTACCCCCGCAGCACCACATGATACCCGATAAAAATTTGTCATTGCGATTTTATTCAGGATAGTCAAGATGCTCAATAAATATGCTTGCAGAGATGGTATTACCCCTAAAGTCCTTGGGGTAAAGGTCACATATAATGAAAATTGCTAATTGCTTGCACATAGGTTTTACGATGGAAGACATAGGACTTGTAACACACTTTATTTTGGAATGATAGTTAGAGAGCCAAAAAATGGGCCCGAAATTGTTTTTGTCCCTGATAAGTCTGTTAATTAGAGCAACAATTCTTTGTTCCCGCACAAATGAAAACACGGCCCAGCAAAAGACCAATTGACTTGAGGCTCGTATTTTTAATGTTTTGGCCTAGAGGGAACCCAAAGCATAAGAGAAAATACATACAAAGAAAAAACATGGGCTCCCCTGAAACAAAGCCCAGCAAAGGGTTAAAAAACCTTTTTCCTCTGGACACTTCTATGGAGGGGGTCACCGTAGAAACTACGGAGAGTTAAATTATCAAAAAAATTGTAGTAACATTTTTAAGGACCAAAATTTATGGGAGGACAACCACCCTCTTCCCCATGTTTTTTTAAATCCCAAATCCCCCTCCGTCCCCAACGATGTTGGATTAAATTTTTGAGAAATCTTTTTGGTTCAGAGGTGCCTAAAGGTCTAATAAGTATGCATGTGGGATGGACAGTACCCCAAGAGTCCCAAGTCCGAAGGCCGTAAATTAGGCAAATTATTTATGATTTAATTATATGTTTTGGTAGATAAGGCAGCCACGAGATGTCTTGGTTGTCCTAGCAGGTGCGAACTCTTAGGGATGATTTCTTAGACCCCAATTTCTAACGTTATATTGAATATCTCAGAAATGACTTGAGGGGTCGAATTTAAGTTCAAGGTGGTTTGAAGAGGGGGCTAAGTGGACCTCAAATTTTGGTTTGGGGGGTGGGGAAAAGGTAAATTGAAAGAAGTTATGAAAGATAGTCTATGAGTGTCCTGGTCATAGACATAGTAGGCTATATCTTTAATATCTCAGGAATGGCTTAAAAGACAAAGTTGAACATTTAAGGTTTTTTCGGGGAGGGGGATCATGTAGATCTCAAATTTTAAGTAGAGAGGCGAGGTAGAGAAGGATTACATATATTCTTGTCTAAAATTTGCACAAGAGTATTGGCATTTTTGCCCAGATGGGACTTAGAAGCTATTCACAGTGAAGTATCGATACACCATAGAAAGGCACTACGTAAATTCAGATAAAAAAAAGATAACCGCAATATCATAAGAAAGGTTTTGGAGATTGGAACCTCTGGGATGAAGTAAGTCAAATGGACCTCAAGTTGGAGGGGGGGGAGCCTCAAAAGACACAATACGTATCCAGGCTATCAAAAGAGCATACTGCAGAGTCTCAGGAAATGCTAGAGAGAAGCAGTTGAAACTTTCAGGAGGTGGGGGGGTAGTCCTAAGTTTTCCGTTTGAACGACTGAAATTACTTCCCAAAAAAGGTTGAGCTTGCTACACCCAAGCAGCAAGGCAAACTAAAAGCTACCAGGCTATCAAAGTAACTCTCCTGTATTATCTTGGGAATGGCTTTGGTGTCAAATTCAAACTTGAAGTGTGTGTTAGGGGACCCAAGATGACCCCGAATTTGGAATTGGAGGAGAATATGGGGGAGGGGCTAAAAGTGTTTTTCTTTCATCCACCAAGACAAATTCACCCTATAAACCCCACGCTTATTTACAATCTCTTTACAGCTACATATCGAGGTAATTAAAAAGACACTTTATGCTGCCTATTGATCAAGACAGCGCATCGGGAATATCCTACAGACGGCTTTAGAATCAAATTGAAACTCTCAGGGATTGTTTGAGGCGATGGGGCAAGGGACTATTGAATTTAGACTTCGGGGAAAGTGTTTTGGGTAAAGGTAAGAGGATCTTCGTCTACGGTCTGTTTAAAATTTTTGGGTCTATGAGCCCAACATTAACTAGAATTAATTCCAAGTAAATCATTGGTGCATTATGGCTTCTCTGGTAGACCAAAGGAAACCATGTTTACTCAGCTTATAAGATTAGCTGATATGCCTTGTGACTATAATAGCTTGGGTAGTCAAGTTTCAGTATTTTAGAGGGGTCAGGGGCACTAAACAGAGTGTAAAACAAATAATAATGTCCAGCATATTTCAATTGATGCATGTTCCTTTGTTTACATAAATTTTAATAAACGATGTCCATGAGAAAAAGGTTTTCAAAGACAAAAAAGAGGCATACTAAAACGTAAAATGAGCAGAAATAAAGTCCTATAATAAATCAAACTTCAAACAAGCAGAAACTATTATCAATAAGAAACTGAAACCCAAATCAAACTGAAATCAAAATGAATAATAAAACCAAACATAGAAATGACAGATACTACTTTAGACTAATAAATGAGTTCTAAAACGAAGAGAAGTTGAAGTAGATAATCAGGTTACACTTAAAAAACATAGATTACTACAAACAGGAATTAGGATACCCTAACCCCTTCCTTCTAAAGGCTAGAGTGTCACTTGCGATTTATTGAAAACGAAATATATCTTATGTATCTTCTCTTTTATAATTATAAAAAAGAAAAAATGAAAATTTGCTGGGACTCCTTGGAATTGATATTTATTTTCTATTATACAATCAGTCCCCTTTCATTAGTTCTTTGTGTAATTTTAATTATTACGGTGATCTTTTTCTATTTTTTCTTTGTTTATCCAAATAATTGTTTAGAAATAACTGTTCTCATACCACTCAGAATATATTTCATTTTCAACAAGTCGTTTTCAGTAAAGCGAAAATAACACTCTGGTCCTTGAGAGATTTCAGTCGGCGGTAGACCTACTCCTGTCTGCGGCAATTTTTGCTCGTTTTAGGTTTGACTTAATTATTCCTTTCCATTTCTGTTTGTGTTAGGATTAATTTATTCAGCTAAAGTAGTTTTGTTAACTTTAGGTATAATATGATTTTTTATCAATTTCTGGTCGATTCGGGTGTCATTTATTCAATGATAGTAATTAATGTTCGTTTTAATTATCAGTTATTAAACGATCTTGTTAGCGATCATCATATGAGTTTTGACTTTGTGTTTAATGTGATTATTCATTTTAATTTCTGTTCGTTTCGGGTTCCATATACCCACTGATAGAGATAACTGTTCGTTTTAAGGTCAACTTATTATATGACCTTGTTTGCGATCCTTTTATATGATTAAATAAAAAAACAAGTTTTTTTAACTGAAAGTAAGGAGCGACATTAAAACTTAAAAAGAACAGAAATTATTCCGCATATGAAAGGGGTTGTCCCCTCCTCAACACCTTGCTCTTTACGCTAAAGTTTTTCATTGTTTAAAAAAAATAGAGTTGTGAGAAAGTCGAACTTTAGCGTAAAGAGCGAGGCGTTGAGGAGGGGACAGCCCCTTTCATATACGGAATAATTTCTGTTCGTTTTAAGTTTTAATGTCGCTCCTTACTTTCAGTTAAAAAAGCTTTTTTTTTTATTTAATTTTTGAACCTTTTTGAATAAATGCAGGTTTGGATCTTGGCTCACCGTACATGAATAATTAAATCACAATTTTCATATTAATTTACTTTTATTTGGTTAAATGGCTTTCTCGAAACTTGTTTAATTTTATTTACAAACGTTTTTATTAGTAATAAATATACGTAACTTACGAATTAACTTACGTAACGAACTTCTATATTCAGATATTTTAATACGTATATTAGGGGGTTCACCTCCCAGTCAATACCTTGCCCTTTAGGCGAAAGTTCGAATTTTGTTCCAATTCTTTAAAAATGACCGCTTAATCACAAAGGCCGTTAATTAGAATAAATAGCTCTTATGAAAGTACTAAAAAATCTTTGGCTCAAAGAGCGAGGTATTGACTAGGGGGTGAACCCAATCATATATGTAATATTTTCTGTTCGTTTAAAGTTTTGATGTTGCTGCTGTTGCAGTTGAAAAACTTGTTTTTTTATATTTAATTTCTGATCTTTTTTTAAATAATGCTGGGAAGTCCGGCGTCCCCTTCATAGCCTTGTCCCTTCCCCCATGAAAACTTCCTTCATGGAAAGATCCTCCCAAATAACCCCGAACCACCCCCCCACTACCAGGAGAAATCTCCCCTGAAAACGTCTGTATACTTCCCAATAACCAATACTATATGTTAACATTGGGTAAAGTTCATAACTTTCAGCCCTCCCTCCAGGAACTTCGGGGGATTAAGTCATCCTAAAAGACATACTTATAATATTTTCGAACATGCTGAACAAAACGGCTATCTCAAAATTTTGATCAGGTGACTTTGGGGAAAAAATGAGCGTGGGAGGGGGCCTAGTTGCCCTCCATTTTTTTTGGTCACGCAAAAAGGGCACTAGAACTTTTAATTTCCATTCTAATGAGCCCTCCCATGATATTCTAGGACCACTGGGTCGATACGATCACCCCTGGGAAAAAACAAAACAAACAAATAAACACGCACCCGTGATCTTTCTTCTGGCAAAAAATGCAAAATTCCACATTTTTGTTGATAGGAGCTTGAAACCTCTACAGTAGGGTTCTCTGATACGCGGAATATGATGGTGTGATTTTCATTAAGGTTCTATAACTTTTAGGGGGTCTTTCCCCCTTTTTTCAAAAACCAGCCAAATTTTCTCAGGCGCGTAACTTTTGATGGGTAGGATTAAACTTGATGAAACTTATATGTTTGAAATCAGCATTAAAATCTGATTCTTTTAATGTATCTATTTGTATCAAAATACCGTTCTCTAGAGTTTCGGTTACCATTGAGCCGGGTCGCTCCTTACTTACAGTTCGTTACCACGAACTGTTTGATCTTATGCGATATAACTCTGTGTTTATTGTGATCATTCATTTCAGTTTCTGTTTGTTTTGAGTTTCATTTATTCTTTGATAGTAAGTCTCTGTTCGTTTTAAGCTTCAAATATTATATGACTTTGTTTGCGATTATCTTATGTTCTAATGAGGCTCCTTATTTTACTTTGAAAAATTTGTTTTTGAAAAACATTTTTTAAATTATTAAATAATTCTAAAACCATTCCTTTTTTCTTTTGTTTTTGTCCTAATTCCAAAAATGGACTTACTTTCCCCTCACCTAAGACTGGTTCCCTTATTTTCCCTTACCCTAGGGGCTAATAGGGGGGTTATCATTCTCTAAGACCTAATTTCCAGAAGTTTCAACTACGTTAAACAAAATGGCTATCTCAAAATTTTGATTGAATGGGTTTGGGGAAATGGTGGGTGTGAGAGGGGCGTTAGTCACTCTCAAATCACTTTCAACTATTAAAAAGGCACTAGCCCTTTCAATTTCCAATCAAATGAGCCCTTTTAAAGTTTCTACGACAACGCTTTCAATAAAAACCTTATATGCTCCCAGGGCATAACTTACAACCCTTGCCCTAAGGCCTGGGGGGGGGGGGGGTTCATCCTCAAAGACCTAATTTCCAGGATTTTATACTAAGTTGAACAAAATGACTATCTGAAAATTTTGATTGGATGTGTTCGGAAAAATAGTGGGCGTGAGAAGGGGGTTAGTTACCTTCCAATCACCTTCAACAATTAAGAAGGGCATTAGCCCTCTCAATTTCCAACTGAATGAGCCCCTTTTGAAGTTTTTAGGACAACTCTATCTATAAAAACCTTATTTGCCCCCAGGGCATAACTAACAAAATTTGCCCTGGGGGCTGTGGGGGGAGAGGGGTTGTCATCCTTAAAGACCTAAGTTCCAAAACTTTCAACTACGTTGAACAAAATGGCTATCTAAAAATTTCAATTGGATGTGTTTGGGGAAAACGTGGGCATAAGAGGGGGGTTAGTTGCCCTCAAATCACTTTCGACTATTAAAAAGGGCACTAGCCCTTTAAATTTCCAATCGAATGAGCTCGTTTTCAAGTTTTTACGACAAAGATTTCAATAAAAACCTTATATGGCCCCAGGGCATAACTTATAACTCTTGCCCTGAAGACTGTGGGGGGAGTGTCCTGCTCAAAGGTATCCTGAACTTTAAACTGCGTGGAACAAAATGGCTATCTTAAAAGTTTGATTGGATGTGTTTGGGGAAATGGTGGGCGTGGAAGGAGTGTTAGTTGCCTTCCAATCCCTTTCGACTAATCAAAGGACACTAGCCATTTCAATTTTGAATCGAATGAGCCCTTTTTGAAGTTTCTACGACAACGCGTTCTATAAAAACCTTATATGCCCCCAGGGCATAACTTACAACCTTTGCCCTCAGGGCTGAGGGGGGGTGTCATCATCAAAGAACTAATTTCAAGAACTTAAAGCTACGTTGAACAAAATGGCTCTCTCAAAATTTTGATTAGATGTGTTTGGGAAAATGGTGGGTGTGAGAAGGGGGTTAGTTACCCTCCAATCACCTTCAACAATTAAGAAGGGCATTGTTAATTGCAAGAAGGAGTGTTAGTTGCCTTCCAATCACTTTCGACTGTTCAAAGGACACTAGCCATTTCAATTTCGAATCGAATGAGCCCTTTTTGAAGTTTCTACGACAACGCGTTCTATAAAAACCTTATATACCCCAAGGGCATAAGTAGAAAGGCCTCAAAAGCTCCCACGAGAACCACGTGGTTTATGGTTTTCTCAGTGAGAATGAAAAAACAGGAATTTTCTCACTTGAAAAAACATGAATTTTCTCACTTTGATGGATGTTTTCTTGGATGGTTATGTGTGTTGGTCAATTTATTTGATGTTTTTCATGGATGTCAACAGCAATTCATGTCTGTTTTATGGTTTTTGTCAGTGAGAATGAAAAAACAGGAACTTTCTCACTTTAATGGATGTCAACAGCAATTTATGTATGTTTTATGTTCGTTGTCAGTGAGAATGAAAAAACAGGAACTTTCTCACATTTATGGATGTCAACAGCAATTTATCTTCCTGTTTTATGATTCATTGTCAGTGAGAATGAAAAAACAGGAATTTTCTCACTTAAAAAAACATGAATTTTCTCACTTTGATGGTTGTTTTCTTGGATGGTTATGGGTGTTGGTCAATTTATTTGATGTTTTTCATGGATGTCAACAGCAATTCATGTCTGTTTTATGGTTTTTGTCAGTGAGAATGAAAAAACAGGAACTTTCTCACATTTATGGATGTTAACAGCAATTTATGTCTGTTTTATGGTTTTTGTCAGTGAGAATGAAAAAACAGGAATTTTCTCACTTTGATGGATGTTTCAAGGTCGATTAATTTGCTGTTGTTTGTCCAGGTGTAATGACATTGGGGTGATTTACATAATCGGTGGGGGAATTATTGGTTCACGACTGGGGAATTAAGAAACAAACATGGCTTCATTGTTGTTTGGCTAACCTAACCTGAGAAATTGATTTACATAATCGGTGGGGAATTATTGGTCCACGAAAGGGGAATTAAGAAACAATCATGGCTTCTTTGATCTTTAGGCTAACCTAACCTGAGAACTTGATTTACATAATCGGCGGGGAAATTATTGATTCACGAAGGGGGAATTAAGAAACACACGAAGGGGGAATTAAGAAACAAACATGGCTTCTTTGATCTTTAGGCGAACCTAACCTGAGAAATTGATTTACATAATCGGCGGGGGAATGTATTGATTCACGAAAGGGGAATTAAGAAACATTATGGTTTCTTTGATCTTTAGGCTAACCTAACCTGAGAAATTGATTTACATAATCTGCGGGGGAATTATTGGTTCACGAAAGGGGAATTAAGAAACAAACATTATGGCTTCTTTAATCTTAGGTCTGAGGGATAAACGTTCTTTAGGTCAGAGAGAAAAATTAATATTCTATTTTTAAATAGGGCTTCATTGATCTTTAGTGTCAGGAATTAGAAATGACATCACTTGTTATCTTGGAATTATGCGGGAGTCTAAAGAGATAGAAATTCTATTTTTAAATACGACTTCACAGAGCTTTAAGTGGGAGAGATAAATTGATATTCTAACGAAACCTTAATAGTGTAGCTAGGAACATTTATGAGATGAAGAGATTAACGTAGGAAAGGGTTTCCTAGAAATTTGAAATGTGTCAGCAGAGAGATGCCAAAAACAAAAGGAACACGCTGAAATTACGTTTAGGGATTATTTGGGCGAAACCGTTTTAGACAGGTTATGGAATTATTTCGGCGAAACAGTTAGAGACATTTTAAAAGATGATTTAAAAGATGATTTTAGAAGAGGTTTTGAGTGTGGTCGTTATAATACACAAGTTCCATTTGAACAGTGTTGTGAGGTCCCCTACCACAACCCTAAAGGGTTCCGATCCCCCCACCCCAGCCCAGAAGGAACCCCCTGGTCCTCAAAGGTTCTCCGGATTCCCAAAGGGCCCCCGGCACCCCAAAGGCTCCTGAGCCACCATTTTAATACTTTTTTAAGGCTTTATTATATCTTTTCAGAACAAATTATTATTTTAGGGAATTATTTCGGCGAAACAGTTAGAGACATTTTAAAAGATGATTTTTGAAGAGATTTTAGAAGAGGATTTGAGGGTGAAACTCTGAGGTCGTTATAATACACAAGTTCTATTTGAACAGTGTCGTGAGGTCCTCTACCCCAACCCCGAAGGGTTCCGACCCCCCACCCCAACCCCGAAGGAAGCGCCCGGTCCTCAAAGGTCCCCCCAAGCTCCCAAAGGACCACCCGGCCCTCAAGGGTCCCACAGACCCTCAAAGGCTCTCCCCGAGCCCCATCTTTCGTTGATGAGTATTGTCTGAAACTTATGATTTGGGATATGTAAATTACTATTTCGGACTTTTCTGAGCTAGATTTCTTAGTCTTTCGTTGGTGTGTGTTGTCTGAAACCTATGATTTGGGATGGATGGATTGCAATTTTTGACTTTTCTGAGCTGGATTTCTGAGCCGTTCATAGGTATGTGCTGTCAGAAAATTATGATTTGGGATGTGTAGTTTGCAAGTTGGACTTTTCAGAGCTATGATTCTTAGTCTCTCATAGGCGTTTGTTGTCTGAAACTTCTAGTTTGGGATGAATAGTTTGCTATTTCAGGCTTTTCTGAGCTAAGGTTTCCTAGTATTTCGTAGGTGAATGTTGTCTGAAACTTATGATTTGGGATATGTAAATTACTATTTCGGGCTTTTCTAAGCTAGATTTCTTAGTCTTTCGTTGGTGTGTGTTGTCTGAAACCTATGATTTGGGATGGGTGGATTGCTATTTTTGACTTTTCTGAGCTGGATTTCTTAGCCGTTCATAGGTGTGTGTTGTCTGAAACCTATGATTTGGATTGTGTGGATTGCTATTTTTTTACTTTTCTGAGCTGGATTTCATAGCCTTTCGTAGGGATGTGTTGACTGAAACCTATGATTTGGGATGAGTGGTTTGCTTTTTGGACTTTTCAGAGCTGGATTTCTTAGCCTTTCGTAGGTGTGTGTTGACTGAAACCTATGATTTGGGATGTGTAGTTTGCTATTTTTGACTTTTCTGAGCTAGGTTTCTTAGCCTTTCATAGGTATGTGTTGTCAGAAAATTATGATTTGGGATGTGTAGTTTGCTATTTCAGGCTTTTCTGAGCTAAGGTTTCATAGTATTTCGTAGGTGAATGTTGTCTGAAACCAATAGTTTGGGATGAGTAGTTTGCTATTTTTGACTTTTCTGAGCTAGGTTTCTTAGTCTTTCGTTGGTGTGTGTCGACTGAAACCTATGATTTGGGATATGTAGTTTGCTATTTTTGACTTTTCTGAGCTGGATTTATTAGCCTTTCATAGGTGTGCGTTGACTGAAACCTATGATTGGGTTGAGTGGTTTGCTATTTTTGTCTTTTCTGAGCTAGATTTCTTAGCCTTTCATAGGTATTTGTTGTCAGAAAATTAAGATTTGGGATGTGTAGTTTGCTATTTGGACTTTTCAGAGCTATGATTCTTAGTCCATCATAGACGTTTGTTGTCTGAAACTTCTAGTTTGGGATGAGTAGTTTGCTATTTCAGGCTTTTCTGAGCTTAGGTTTCTTAGTCTTTCATAGGTGAATGTTGTCTGAAACCTATGATTTGGGATATGTAAATTACTATTTCGGACTTTTCTAAGCTAGATTTCTTAGTCTTTCGTTGGTGTGTGTTGTCTGAAACCTATGATTTGGGATGGGTGGATTGCTACTTTTGACTTTTCTGAGCTGTATTTCTTAGCCTTTCATAGGTGTTTGTTGTCTGAAACCTATAGTTTGGGATGACTAGTTTGCTATTTTTGACTTTTCTGAGCTAGGCTTCTTAGCCGTTCATAGGTGAGTGTTGTCTGAAACCTATGATTTGGGATATGTAAATTACTATTTCGGGCTTTTCTGAGTTGGATTTCTTAGTCTTTTATAGGTGTGTGTTGTCTGAAACCTATGATTTGGGATGTGTGGGTTGTTATTTTTTGACTTTTCCGAGCTGTATTTCTTAGCCGTTCATATTTGAGTGCTGTCTGAAACTTATGATTTGGGATGGTTAATTTGCTATTTCCGGCTTTTATTAGCTAGGTTTCTTAGCCTTTCATAGGTGTGTGTTGTCAGAAAATTATGATTTGGGATGTGTAGTTTGCTATTTGGACTTTTCAGAGCTAGGATTCTTAGTCCATCATAGGTGTTTGTTGTCTGAAACCAATAGTTTGGGATGAGTAGTTTGCTATTTCAGGCTTTTCTGAGCTAGATTTCTTAGCCTTTCACTGGTGTGTGCTTTCAGAAAATTATGATTTGGGATATGTAAATTACTATTTCGGGCTTTCCTGAGTTGGACACTTCTAAATTTTTCCGTAGAAGATAGTAAAAGTTATACTATGATTGTGATTATTTTCCATGAAGATAAAAAGTTTCACTTTAATTCTAAATTTTCTTAAATTCAATTCCGACCTTTCTCAAAGAGATGAAAAAAATTAAAGTTCTGTTCCAAATATTTTCCCGGAAGAAGAAAAGTTCAACTTCGATTCTGAATTTTCTCAATGAAAATGAAATAAGTTATTGATCAAATCTATTTTCCCAAAATAATATAAAAATTTCCACTTCAGTTCAGATTTTTTTCTCAAAGAGATGAAGAAATTTAAAGTTCTGATCCAAATTTTTCATAGAGGATAGGAAAAGTTATACTTTGATCGTGAATATTCGAGTTCTATTCTGAATTTTACCAAAGAACACAATTCAATTCTAATTTCCCCCCAAAAAATTTAAAGTTCAATTCTGAATTTTTCAGTGGAAGATAGAAAAAGTAATACCATACGTGTGAATATTTTCCCGAAGATAAAAAGTTCTAGTTCAATTTAAAATTTTCTCAACGAAGTGAAGAAGAATTCAAGTTCTCTTCTGAATTTTACCAAAGAAAACAATTCAATTCTAATTTCACCAGAGAAAATAAAAATCTTCCACTTCAGTTCCTTATTTCACAAAGACATAAAGAAATTTAAAGTTCAATTCTAAATTTTTCGGTGAAAGATAGAAAAAGTAATACCATACTTGTGAATATTTTCATGGAAGATAAAAAGTTCTAGTTCAATTTAAAATTTTCTCAACGAAGTGAAGGAAAGTTCAAGTTCTCTTCTGAATTTTCTCAATGAAAAAGAAATTAGTCATTGATCATTTCTATTTTTCCAAATAATATAAAAATTTTCCACTTTAGTTCAGATCTGGCTCGAAGAGATGAAAAATTTAAAATACTGTTCCAAATTTTTCACTGAAGATAAAAAAGTTCAAGTTCTCTTCGGAATTTTACCAAAGAACACAATTCAATTCTAATTTCTCCAGAGAAAATAAAAATCTTCCACTTCAGTTCTTTATTTCACAAAGACATAAAGAAATTTAAAGTTCAATTCTAAATTTTTCGGTGGAAGATAGAAAAAGTAATACCATACTTGTGAATATTTTCCCGAAAGATAAAAAGTTCTAGTTCAATTTAAAATTTTCTCAACGAAGAGTAGAAAAGTTCAAGTTCTCTTCTGAACTTTACCAAAGAACACACTTCAATTCTAATTTCTCCAGAGAAAACAAAAATCTTCCACTTCAGTTCTTTATTTCACAAAGACATAAAGAAATTTAAAGTTCAATTCTAATTTTTCGGTGGAAGATAGAAAAAGTAATACCATACTTGTGAATATTTTCACGGAAGATAAAAAGTTCTAGTTCAATTTAAATTTTCTCAACGAAGTCAAGGAAAGTTCAAGTTCTCTTCTGAACTTTACCAAAGAACACACTTCAATTCTAATTTCTCCAGAGAAAACAAAAATCTTCCACTTCAGTTCTTTATTTCACAAAGACATAAAGAAATTTAAAGTTCAATTCTAAATTTTTCGGTGGAAGATAGAAAAAGTAATACCATACTTGTGATTATTTTCACGGAAGATAAAAAGTTCTAGTTCAATTTAAAATTTTCTCAATGAAGTGAAGAAAAGTTCAAGTTCTCTACTGAATTTTACCAAAGAACACACTTCAATTCTAATTTCTACAGAGAAAATAAAAATCTTCCACTTCAGTTCTTTATTTCACAAAGACATAAAGAAATTTAAAGTTCAATTCTAAATTTTTCGGTGGAAGATAGAAAAAGTAATACCATACTTGTGAATATTTTCCCGGAAGATAAAAAGTTCTAGTTCAATTTAAAATTTTCTCAACGAAGTGAAGAAAAGTTCAAGTTCTCTTCTGAACTTTACCAAAGAACACACTTCAATTCTAATTTCTCCAGAGAAAATAAAAATCTTCCACTTCAGTTTTAAGTTCCCCAAAGAAATAAAGAAATGTAAAGTTCTATTCTAAATTTTTAGATGGAAGATAGAAAAAGTAATACTATGACTGCGATTGTTTTCCATGAAGATCAAAAGTTTCACTTTATTTATAATTTTTCTTAAATTCAGTTCTGATTTTTCTCAAAGAGATGAAAAATTTAAAGCTCTGTTCCAAATTTTTCATAGAAGATAGAAAAAGTTATACATTGATTGTGAATATTCAACATGAAGATATGGAACTCCACTTTAATTCTGAGTTTTCTCGAAGAAGTGCAAATTGTCCAAGTTCTCTTCTGTATTTTCTTAAAGAAGAGAAAAAAGTTAACTTAATTCTGAATTTTACCAATGAAAATGAAAAAACCTTCCACTTCAGTTCTTAATTTCTCAAAGACATAAAAAATTTAAAGTTCAGTTCTAAATTTTTCTGTAGAAGATAGGAAAAGTTATACTATGATTGTGATTATTTTCCAGTGAAGATAAAAAGTTTCACTTTAATTCTAATTTTCTTAAGTTCACTACCGATTTTTTGCAAAGAGATGAAAAATTTAAAGTTCTGTTCCAAATTTTTCATAGAAGATAGAAAAAGTTATACATTGATTTGAATATTCGACATGAAGATAAGGAGCATCACTTTAATTCTGAGTTTTCTCGAAGAAGTGCAAAATGTTCAAGTTCTCTTCTGAATTTTCTTAAAGAAGTGAAAAAAGTTAGCTCAATTCTGAATTTTACCACTTCAGTTCTGGTTTTTTTCTCAAAGAGATGAAAAATTTAAAGTTCTTTTCTAATTTTAAATTAAATTTTAGCTCCTTTGTCTTATGGATTTACCCATCAAATTTTTAAATTAGAAAATGAGTGACTCGTTCTATTATTAAGGACAATCGTTCAAACTCGTTCATCTAACCTTCAAAACAATAGGTTAGGTTAGGTATAAATAAATATTAATAAATAAATAGAAACATTTCTACATGTTTAAGTTAGGTTAGGTTAGGTTAACTTATCATGAGTGCTCATGATAAGTTAACCTAACCTTTTCCGGCGAGTATGGTTAGGTTAGGTTAGACTAGATTAAGTTAGGTTAGATTAGGTTAGGCTAGGTTAGCCTACGTACGTGCGCGTACGTAGGCTAACCTAGCCTAACCTAACTTAACCTAACCTAACTTAATCTAACCTAACCTAATCACACACCTAACTTTTTGCATGTCTCTCACCTAACCTAAGCTAACCTAAGTGAAGCGTACGTAGGCTAACCTAACCTAACCTAATCTAACCTAACTTAATCTAGTCTAACCTAACCTAACCATACTCGCCGGAAAAGGTTAGGTTAACTTATCATGAGCACTCATGATAAGTTAACCTAACCTAACCTAACTTAAACATGTAGAAATGTTTCTATTTATTTATTAATATTTATTTATACCTAACCTAACCTATTGTTTTGAAGGTTAGATGAACGAGTTTGAACGATTGCCTTTAATAATAGAACGAGTCACTCATTTTCTAATTTAAAAATTTGATGGGTAAATCCATAAGACAAAGGAGCTAAAATTTAATTTAAAATTAGAAAAGAACTTTAAATTTTTCATCTCTTTGAGAAAAAAAACCAGAACTGAAGTGGTAAAATTCAGAATTGAGCTAACTTTTTTCACTTCTTTAAGAAAATTCAGAAGAGAACTTGAACATTTTGCACTTCTTCGAGAAAACTCAGAATTAAAGTGATGCTCCTTATCTTCATGTCGAATATTCAAATCAATGTATAACTTTTTCTATCTTCTATGAAAAATTTGGAACAGAACTTTAAATTTTTCATCTCTTTGCAAAAAATCGGTAGTGAACTTAAGAAAATTAGAATTAAAGTGAAACTTTTTATCTTCACTGGAAAATAATCACAATCATAGTATAACTTTTCCTATCTTCTACAGAAAAGTTTAGAACTGAACTTTAAATTTTTTATGTCTTTGAGAAATTAAGAACTGAAGTGGAAGGTTTTTTCATTTTCATTGGTAAAATTCAGAATTGAGTTAACTTTTTCTCTTCTTTAAGAAAATTCAGAAGAGAACTTGAACAATTTGCACTTCTTCGAGAAAACTCAGAATTAAAGTGGAGTTCCATATCTTCATGTTGAATATTCACAATCAATGTATAACTTTTTCTATCTTCTATGAAAAATTTGGAACAGAACTTTAAATTTTTCATCTCTTTGAGAAAAATCAGAACTGAATTTAAAGAAAAATTATAAATAAAGTGAAACTTTTGATCTTCATGGAAAACAATCGCAGGCATAGCATTACTTTTTCTATCTTCCATCTAAAAATTTAGAATAGAACTTTACATTTCTTTATTTCTTTGGGGAACTTAAAACTGAAGTGGAAGATTTTTATTTTCTCTGGAGAAATTAGAATTGAAGTGTGTTCTTTGGTAAAGTTCAGAAGAGAACTTGAACTTTTCTTCACTTCGTTGAGAAAATTTTAAATTGAACTAGAACTTTTTATCTTCCGGGAAAATATTCACAAGTATGGTATTACTTTTTCTATCTTCCACCGAAAAATTTAGAATTGAACTTTAAATTTCTTTATGTCTTTGTGAAATAAAGAACTGAAGTGGAAGATTTTTATTTTCTCTGTAGAAATTAGAATTGAAGTGTGTTCTTTGGTAAAATTCAGTAGAGAACTTGAACTTTTCTTCACTTCATTGAGAAAATTTTAAATTGAACTAAAACTTTTTATCTTCCGTGAAAATAATCACAAGTATGGTATTACTTTTTCTATCTTCCACCGAAAAATTTAGAATTGAACTTTAAATTTCTTTATGTCTTTGTGAAATAAAGAACTGAAGTGGAAGATTTTTGTTTTCTCTGGAGAAATTAGAATTGAAGTGTGTTCTTTGGTAAAGTTCAGAAGAGAACTTGAACTTTCCTTGACTTCGTTGAGAAAATTTAAATTGAACTAGAACTTTTTATCTTCCGTGAAAATATTCACAAGTATGGTATTACTTTTTCTATCTTCCACCGAAAAATTAGAATTGAACTTTAAATTTCTTTATGTCTTTGTGAAATAAAGAACTGAAGTGGAAGATTTTTGTTTTCTCTGGAGAAATTAGAATTGAATTGTGTTCTTTGGTAAAGTTCAGAAGAGAACTTGAACTTTTCTACTCTTCGTTGAGAAAATTTTAAATTGAACTAGAACTTTTTATCTTCCGGGAAAATATTCACAAGTATGGTATTACTTTTTCTATCTTCCACCAAAAAATTTAGAATTGAACTTTAAATTTCTTTATGTCTTTGTGAAATAAAGAACTGAAGTGGAAGATTTTTATTTTCTCTGGAGAAATTAGAATTGAATTGTGTTCTTTGGTAAAATTCCAAGAGAACTTGAACTTTTTATCTTCAGTGAAAAATTTGGAACAGTATTTTAAATTTTTCAAATCTTCGAGCCAGATCTGAACTAAAGTGGAAAATTTTTATATTATTTGGAAAAATAGAAATGATCAATGACTAATTTCTTTTTCATTGAGAAAATTCAGAAGAGAACTTGAACTTTCCTTCACTTCGTTGAGAAAATTTTAAATTGAACTAGAACTTTTTATATTCCATGAAAATATTCACAAGTATGGTATTACTTTTTCTATCTTTCACCGAAAAATTTAGAATTGAACTTTAAATTTCTTTATGTCTTTGTGAAATAAGGAACTGAAGTGGAAGATTTTTATTTTCTCTGGTGAAATTAGAATTGAATTGTGTTCTTTGGTAAAATTCGGAAGAGAACTTGAATTCTTCTTCACTTCGTTGAGAAAATTTTAAATTGAACTAGAACTTTTTATCTTCCGGGAAAATATTCACACGTATGGTATTACTTTTTCTATCTTCCACTGAAAAATTTAGAATTGAACTTTAAATTTTTTGGGGGGAAATTAGAATTGAATTGTGTTCTTTGGTAAAATTCAGAATAGAACTCGAATATTCACGATCAAAGTATAACTTTTCCTATCTTCTATGAAAAATTTGGAATAGAACTTTAAATTTCTTCATCTCTTTGAGAAAAAAATCTGAACTGAAGTGGAAATTTTTATATTATTTTGGGAAAATAGATTTGATCAATAACTTATTTCATTTTCATTGAGAAAATTCAGAATCGAAGTTGAACTTTTCTTCTTCCGGGAAAATATTTGGAACAGAACTTTAATTTTTTTCATCTCTTTGAGAAAGGTCGGAATTGAATTTAAGAAAATTTAGAATTAAAGTGAAACTTTTTATCTTCATGGAAAATAATCACAATCATAGTATAACTTTTCCTATCTTCTACGGAAAAATTTAGAAGTGTCCAACTCAGAAAAGCCCGAAATAGTAATTTACATATCCCAAATCATAATTTTCTGAAAGCAAACACCAGTGAAAGGCTAAGAAATCTAGCTCAGAAAAGCCTGAAATAGCAAACTACTCACCCCAAACTATTGGTTTCAGACAACAAACACCTATGATGGACTAAGAATCCTAGCTCTGAAAAGTCCAAATAGCAAACTGCACATCCCAAATCATAATTTTCTGACAACACATACCTATGAAAGGCTAAGAAACCTAGCTAATAAAAGCTGGAAATAGCAAATTAACCATCCCAAATCATAAGTTTCAGACAGCACTCACCTATGAACGGCTAAGAAATCCAGCTCGGAAAAGTCAAAAAATAACAACCCACACATCCCAAATCATAGGTTTCAGACAACACACACCTATAAAAGACTAAGAAATCCAACTCAGAAAAGCCCGAAATAGTAATTTACATATCCCAAATCATAGGTTTCAGACAACACTCACCTATGAACGGCTAAGAAACCTAGCTCAGAAAAGTCAAAAATAGCAAACTAGTCATCCCAAACTATAGGTTTCAGACAACATAGCTCTGAAAAGTCCAAATAGCAAACTACACATCCCAAATCTTAATTTTCTGACAACAAATACCTATGAAAGGCTAAGAAATCTAGCTCAGAAAAGACAAAAATAGCAAACCACTCATCCCAATCATAGGTTTCAGTCAACACACACCCATGAAAGGCTAATAAATCCAGCTCAGAAAAGTCAAAAATAGCAAACTACATATCCCTAATCATAGGTTTCAGTCGACACACACCAACGAAAGACTAAGAAACCTAGCTCAGAAAAGTCAAAAATAGCAAACTACTCATCCCAAACTATTGGTTTCAGACAACATTCACCTACGAAATACTATGAAACCTTAGCTCAGAAAAGCCTGAAATAGCAAACTACACATCCCAAATCATAATTTTCTGACAACACATACCTATGAAAGGCTAAGAAACCTAGCTGAGAAAAGTCAAAAATAGCAAACTACACATCCCAAATCATAGGTTTCAGTCAACACACACCTGCGAAAGGCTAAGAAATCCAGCTCTGAAAAGTCCAAAAAGCAAACCACTCATCCCAAATCATAGGTTTCAGTCAACACGTCCCTACGAAAGGCTATGAAATCCAGCTCAGAAAAGTAAAAAATAGCAATCCACACAATCCAAATCATAGGTTTCAGACAACACACACCTATGAACGGCTAAGATATCCAGCTCAGAAAAGTCAAAAATAGCAATCCACCCATCCCAAATCATAGGTTTCAGACAACACACACCAACGAAAGACTAAGAAATCTAGCTTAGAAAAGCCCGAAATAGTAATTTACATATCCCAAATCATAAGTTTCAGACAACATTCACCTACGAAATACTAGGAAACCTTAGCTCAGAAAAGCCTGAAATAGCAAACTATTCATCCCAAACTAGAAGTTTCAGACAACAAACGCCTATGAGAGACTAAGAATCATAGCTCTGAAAAGTCCAACTTGCAAACTACACATCCCAAATCATAATTTTCTGACAGCACATACCTATGAACGGCTCAGAAATCCAGCTCAGAAAAGTCAAAAATTGCAATCCATCCATCCCAAATCATAGGTTTCAGACAACACACACCAACGAAAGACTAAGAAATCTAGCTCAGAAAAGTCCGAAATAGTAATTTACATATCCCAAATCATAAGTTTCAGACAACACTCATCAACGAAAGACGGGGCTCGGGGAGAGTCTTTGAGGGTCTGTGGGACCCTTGAGGGCCGGGTGGTCCTTTGGGAGCTTGGGGGGACCTTTGAGGACCGGGAGCTTCCTTCGGGGTTGGGGTGGGGGGGTCGGAACCCTTTGGGGTTGGGGTAGAGGACCTTACGACCCTGTTCAAATGGAACTTGTGTATTATAACGACCTCAGAGTTTCACCCTCAAATCCTCTTCTAAAATCTCTTCAAAAATCATCTTTTAAAATGTCTCTAACTGTTTCGCCGAAATAGTTCCCTAAAATAATAATTTGTTCTGAAAAGATATAATAAAGCCTTAAAAAAGTATTAAAATGGTGGCTCAGGAGCCTTTGGGGCGCCGGGGGCCCTTTGGGAATCCGGAGAACCTTTGAGGACCAGGGGGTTCCTTCGGGGCTGGGGTGGGGGATCGGAACCCTTTAGGGTTGTGGTAGGGGACCTCACAACACTGTTCAAATGGAACTTGTGTATTATAACGACCACACTCAAAACCTCTTCTAAAATCATCTTTTAAATCATCTTTTAAAATGTCTCTAACTGTTTCTTACCAAAGAACGCAATTCAATTCTAATTTCTCCAGAGAAAATAAAAATCTTCCACTTCAGTTCTTTATTTCACAAAGACATAAAGAAATTTAAAGTTCAATTCTAAATTTTTCGGCGGAAGATGGAAAAAGAAATACCATACTTGTGAATATTTTCCCGGAAGATAAAAAGTTCTAGTTCAATTTAAAATTTTCTCAACGAAGTGTAGAAAAGTTCAAGTTCTCTTCTGAACTTTACCAAAGAACACGATTCAATTCTAATTTCTTCAGAGAAAACAAAAATCTTCCACTTCAGTTCTTTATTTCACAAAGACATAAAGAAATTTAAAGTTCAATTCTAATTTTTCGGTGGAAGATAGAAAAAGTAATACCATACTTGTGACTATTTTTACGGAAGATAAAAAGTTCTAGTTCAATTTAAATTTTCTCAACGAAGTCAAGGAAAGTTCAAGTTATCTTCTGAACTTTACCAAAGAATACACTTCAATTGTAATTTCTTCAGAGAAAACAAAAATCTTCCACTTCAGTTCTTTATTTCACAAAGACATAAAGAAATTTAAAGTTCAATTCTAAATTTTTCGGTGGAAGATAGAAAAAGTAATACCATACTTGTGAATATTTTCCGGAAGATAAAAAGTTCTAGTTCAATTTAAAATTTTCTCAATGAAGTGAAGAAAAGTTCAAGTTCTCTACTGAATTTTACCAAAGAACACACTTCAATTCTAATTTCTCCAGAGAAAAAAAAATCTTCCACTTCAGTTCTTTATTTCACAAAGACATAAAGAAATTTAAAGTTCAATTCTAAATTTGTCGGTGGAAGATAGAAAAAGTAATACCATACTTGTGAATATTTTCCCGGAAGATAAAAAGTTCTAGTTCAATTTAAAATTTTCTCAACGAAGTGAAGAAAAGTTCAAGTTCTCTTCTGAACTTTACCAAAGAACACACTTCAATTCTAATTTCTCCAGAGAAAATAAAAATCTTCCACTTCAGTTTTAAGTTCCCCAAAGAAATAAAGAAATTTAAAGTTCTATTCTAAATTTTTAGATGGAAGATAGAAAAAGTAATACTATGACTGCGATTGTTTTCCATGAAGATCAAAAGTTTCACTTTATTTATAATTTTTCTTAAATTCAGTTCTGATTTTTCTCAAAGAGATGAAAAATTTAAAGTTCTGTTCCAAATTTTTCATAGAAGATAGAAAAAGTTATACATTGATTGTGAATATTCAACATGAAGATATGGAACTCCAATTTAATTCTGAGTTTTCTCGAAGAAGTGCAAATTGTTCAAGTTCTCTTCTGAATTTTCTTAAAGAAGAGAAAAAAGTTAACTCAATTCTGAATTTTACCAATGAAAATGAAAAAACCTTCCACTTCAGTTCTTAATTTCTCAAAGACATAAAAAATTTAAAGTTCAGTTCTAAATTTTTCTGTAGAAGATAGGAAAAGTTATACTGTGATTGTGATTATTTTCCAGTGAAGATAAAAAGTTTCACTTTAACTCTAATTTTCTTAAGTTCACTACCGATTTTTTGCAAAGAGATTGAAAAATTTAAAGTTCTGTTCCAAATTTTTCATAGAAGATAGAAAAAGTTATACATTGATTTGAATATTCGACATGAAGATAAGGAGCATCACTTTAATTCTGAGTTTTCTCGAAGAAGTGCAAAATGTTCAAGTTCTCTTCTGAATTTTCTTAAAGAAGTGAAAAAAGTTAGCTCAATTCTGAATTTTACCACTTCAGTTCTGGTTTTTTTCTCAAAGAGATGAAAAATTTAAAGTTCTTTTCTAATTTTAAATTAAATTTTAGCTCCTTTGTCTTATGGATTTACCCATCAAATTTTTAAATTAGAAAATGAGTGACTCGTTCTATTATTAAAGACAATCGTTCAAACTCGTTCATCTAACCTTCAAAACAATAGGTTAGGTTAGGTATAAATAAATATTAATAAATAAATAGAAACATTTCTACATGTTTAAGTTAGGTTAGGTTAGGTTAACTTATCATGAGTGCTCATGATAAGTTAACCTAACCTTTTCCGGCGAGTATGGTTAGGTTAGATTAGACTAAGTTAGGTTAGATTAGGTTAGGTTAGGTTAGGTTAGCCTACGTACGCTTCACTTAGGTTAGCTTAGGTTAGGTGAGAGACATGCAAAAAGTTAGGTGTATGATTAGGTTAGGTTAGATTAAGTTAGGTTAGGTTAAGTTAGGTTAGGCTAGGTTGGCCTACGTACTTGCGCGTACGTAGGCTAACCTAGCCTAACCTAATCTAACCTAACTTAATATAATCTAACCTAACCTAACCATACTCACCGGAAAAGGTTAGGTTAACTTATCATGAGCACTCATGATAAGTTAACCTAACCTAACCTAACTTAAACATTCACAAGTATGGTATTACTTTTTCTATCTTCCACCGAAAAATTAGAATTGAACTTTAAATTTCTTTATGTCTTTGTGAAATAAAGAACTGAAGTGGAAGATTTTTGTTTTCTCTGGAGAAATTAGAATTGAAGTGTGTTCTTTGGTAAAGTTCAGAAGAGAACTTGAACTTTTCTACACTTCGTTGAGAAAATTTTAAATTGAACTAGAACTTTTTATCTTCCGGGAAAATATTCACAAGTATGGTATTGTCTTTGTGAAATAAAGAACTGAAGTGGAAGATTTTTATTTTCTCTGGAGAAATTAGAATTGAATTGTGTTCTTTGGTAAAATTCCGAAGAGAACTTGAACTTTTTTATCTTCAGTGAAAAATTTGGAACAGTATTTTAAATTTTTCATCTCTTCGAGCCAGATCTGAACTAAAGTGGAAAATTTTTATATTATTTGGAAAAATAGAAATGATCAATGACTAATTTCTTTTTCATTGAGAAAATTCAGAAGAGAACTTGAACTTTCCTTCACTTCGTTGAGAAAATTTTAAATTGAACTAGAACTTTTTATCTTCCATGAAAATATTCACAAGTATGGTATTACTTTTTCTATCTTCCACCGAAAAATTTAGAATTGAACTTTAAATTTCTTTATGTCTTTGTGAAATAAGGAACTGAAGTGGAAGATTTTTATTTTCTCTGGTGAAATTAGAATTGAATTGTGTTCTTTGGTAAAGTTCAGAAGAGAACTTGAATTCTTCTTCACTTCGTTGAGAAAATTTTAAATTGAACTAGAACTTTTTATCTACCGGGAAAATATTCGCACGTATGGTATTACTTTTTCTATCTTCCACTGAAAAATTTAGAATTGAACTTTAAATTTTTTATTGGGGAAATTAGAATTGAATTGTGTTCTTTGGTAAAATTCAGAATAGAACTCGAATATTCACGATCAAAGTATAACTTTTCCTATCTTCTATGAAAAATTTTGAACAGAACTTTAAATTTCTTCATCTCTTTGAGAAAAAAATCTGAACTGAAGTGGAAATTTTTATATTATTTCGGGAAAATAGATTTGATCAATAACTTATTTCATTTTCATTGAGAAAATTCAGAATCGAAGTTGAACTTTTCTTCTTCCGGGAAAATATTTGGAACAGAACTTTAATTTTTTTCATCTCTTTGAGAAAGGTCGGAATTGAATTTAAGAAAATTTAGAATTAAAGTGAAACTTTTTATCTTCATGGAAAATAATCACAATCATAGTATAACTTTTCCTATCTTCTACGGAAAAATTTTGAAGTGTCCAACTCAGAACAGCCCGAAATAGTAATTTACATATCCCAAATCATAATTTTCTGAAAGCACACACCAATGAAAGGCTAAGAAATCTAGCTCAGAAAAGCCTGAAATAGCAAACTACTCACCCCAAACTATTGGTTTCAGACAACAAACACCTATGATGGACTAAGAATCCTAGCTCTGAAAAGTCCAAATAGCAAACTACACATCCCAAATCATAATTTTCTGACAACACACACCTATGAAAGGCTAAGAAACCTAGCTAATAAAAGCCGGAAATAGCAAACTAACCATCCCAAATCATAAGTTTCAGACAGCACTCACCTATGAACGGCTAAGAAATCCAGCTCGGAAAAGTCAAAAATAACAACCCACACATCCCAAATCATAGGTTTCAGACAACACACACCTATAAAAGACTAAGAAATCCAACTCAGAAAAGCCCGAAATAGTAATTTACATATCCCAAATCATAGGTTTCAGACAACACTCACCTATGAACGGCTAAGAAACCTAGCTCAGAAAAGTCAAAAATAGCAAACTAGTCATCCCAAACTATAGGTTTCAGACAACAAACACCTATGAAAGGCTAAGAAATCCAGCTCAGAAAAGTCAAAAGTAGCAATCCACCCATCCCAAATCATAGGTTTCAGACAACATACACCAACGAAAGACTAAGAAATCTAGCTTAGAAAAGCCCGAAATAGTAATTTACATATCCCAAATCATAGGTTTCAGACAACATTCACCTATGAAAGACTAAGAAACCTTAGCTCAGAAAAGCCTGAAATAGCAAACTACTCATCCCAAACTAGAAGTTTCAGACACAAACGCCTATGATGGACTAAGAATCATAGCTCTGAAAAGTCCAAATAGCAAACTACACATCCCAAATCTTAATTTTCTGACAACACATACCTATGAAAGGCTAAGAAATCTAGCTCAGAAAAGACAAAAATAGCAAACCACTCATCCCAATCATAGGTTTCAGTCAACACACACCTATGAAAGGCTAATAAATCCAGCTCAGAAAAGTCAAAAATAGCAAACTACATATCCCAAATCATAGGTTTCAGTCGACACACACCAACGAAAGACTAAGAAACCTAGCTCAGAAAAGTCAAAAATAGCAAACTACTCATCCCAAACTATTGGTTTCAGACAGCATTCACCTACGAAATACTATGAAACCTTAGCTCAGAAAAGCCTGAAATAGCAAACTACACATCCCAAATCATAATTTTCTGACAACACATACCTATGAAAGGCTAAGAAATCTAGCTCAGAAAAGTCAAAAATAGCAAACTACCCATCCCAAATCATAGGTTTCAGTCAACACACACCTACGAAAGGCTCAGAAATCCAGCTCAGAAAAGTCCAAAAAGCAAACCACTCATCCCAAATCATAGGTTTCAGACACCATACACCTATGAAAGACTAAGAAATCCAACTCAGAAAAGCCCGAAATAGTAATTTACATATCCCAAATCATAAGTTTCAGACAACATTCACCTACGAAATACTAAGAAACCTTAGCTCAGAAAAGTCTGAAATAGCCAACTACTCATCCCAAACTCGAAGTTTCAGACAACAAACACCTATGAGTGACTAAGAATCCTAGCTCTGAAATGTCCAAAAAGCAAACTACACCTCCCAAATCATAATTTTCTGAAAGCACACACCTATGAAAGGCTAAGAAATCTAGCTCAGAAAAGTCAAAAATAGCAAATTAACCATCCCAAATCATAGGTTTCAGTCAACACACACCTACGAAAGGCTAAGAAATCCAGCTCAGAAAAGTCAAAAATAGCAACCCACACATCCCAAATCATAGGTTTCAGACACCACACACCTACGAAAGACTATGAAATCTGGTTATGAAAAGTCGGAAATAGCAAATTACATATCCCAAATCATAAGTTTCAGTCAACACACACCTACGAAAGGCTAAGAAACCTAGCTCATAAAAGCCTGAAATAGCAAACTACTCATCCCAAACTATTGGTTTCAGACAACATTCACCTACGAAATACTATGAAACCTTAGCTCAGAAAGCCTGAAATAGCAAACTACACATCCCAAATCATAATTTTCTGACAACACACACCTATGAAAGGCTAAGAAACCTAGCTCAGAAAAGTCAAAAATAGCAAATTAACCATCCCAAATCATAGGTTTCAGACAACACTCACCTATGAACGGCTAAGAAATCCAGCTCTGAAAAGTCCAAAAAGCAAACCACTCATCCCAAATCATAGGTTTCAGTCAACACATCCCTACGAAAGGCTATGAAATCCAGCTCAGAAAAGTCAAAAAATAGCAATCCACACAATCCAAATCATAGGTTTCAGACAACACACACCTATGAACGGCTAAGAAATCCAGCTCAGAAAAGTCAAAAATAGCAATCCACCCATCCCAAATCATAGGTTTCAGACAACACACACCAACGAAAGACTAAGAAATCTAGCTTAGAAAAGCCCGAAATAGTAATTTACATATCCCAAATCATAAGTTTCAGACAACATTCACCTACGAAATACTAGGAAACCTTAGCTCAGAAAAGCCTGAAATAGCAAACTATTCATCCCAAACTAGAAGTTTCAGACAACAAACGCCTATGAGAGACTAAGAATCATAGCTCTGAAAAGTCCAACTTGCAAACTACACATCCCAAATCATAATTTTCTGACAGCACATACCTATGAACGGCTCAGAAATCCAGCTCAGAAAAGTCAAAAATTGCAATCCATCCATCCCAAATCATAGGTTTCAGACAACACACACCAACGAAAGACTAAGAAATCTAGCTCAGAAAAGTCCGAAATAGTAATTTACATATCCCAAATCATAAGTTTCAGACAACACTCATCAACGAAAGACGGGGCTCGGGGAGAGCCTTTGAGGGTCTGTGGGACCCTTGAGGGCCCGGTGGTCCTTTGGGATCTTGGGGGGACCTTTGAGGACCGGGCGCTTCCTTCGGGGTTGGGGTGGGGGGTCGGAACCCTTTGGGGTTGGGGTAGAGGACCTCACGACACTGTTCAAATGGAACTTGTGTATTATAACGACCTCAGAGTTTCACCCTCAAATCCTCTTCTAAAATCTCTTCAAAAATCATCTTTTAAAATGTCTCTAACTGTTTCGCCGAAATAATTCCCTAAAATAATAATTTGTTCTGAAAAGATATAATAAAGCCTTAAAAAAGTATTAAAATGGTGGCTCAGGAGCCTTTGGGGCGCCGGGGGCCCTTTGGGAATCCGGAGAACCTTTGAGGACCGGGGGTTCCTTCGGGGTTGGGGTGGGGGGATCGGAACCCTTTGGGGTTGTGGTAGGGGACCTCACAACACTGTTCAAATGGAACTTGTGTATTATAACGACCACACTCAAAACCTCTTCTAAAATCATCTTTTAAATCATCTTTTAAAATGTCTCTAACTGTTTCGCCGAAATAATTCCATAACCTGTCTAAAACGGTTTCGCCCAAATAATCCCTAAACGTAATTTCAGCGTGTTCCTTTTGTTTTTGGCATCTTTGTGCTGACACATTTCAAATTTCTAGGAAACCCTTTCCTACGTTAATCTCTTCATCTCATAAATGTTCCTAGCTACACTATTAAGGTTTCGTTAGAATATCAATTTATCTCTCCGACTTAAAGCTCTGTGAAGCCGTATTTAAAAATAGAATTTCTATCTCTTTAGACTCCCGCATAATTCCAAGATAACAAGTGATGTCATTTCTAATTCCTGACACTAAAGATCTAATTCCTGACACTGACCTAAAGAACGTTTATCCCTCAGACCTAAGATTAAAGAAGCCATAATGTTTGTTTCTTAATTCCCCTTTCGTGAACCAATAATTCCCCCGCAGATTATGTAAATCAATTTCTCAGGTTAGGTTAGCCTAAAGATCAAAGAAATCATAATGTTTCTTAATTCCCCTTTCGTGAATCAATACATTCCCCCGCCGATTATGTAAATCAATTTCTCAGGTTAGGTTCGCCTAAAGATCAAAGAAGCCATGTTTGTTTCTTAATTCCCCCTTCGTGTGTTTCTTAATTCCCCCTTCGTGAATCAATAATTTCCCCGCCGATTATGTAAATCAAGTTCTCAGGTTAGGTTAGCCTAAAGATCAAAGAAGCCATGATTGTTTCTTAATTCCCCTTTCGTGGACCAATAATTCCCCCACCGATTATGTAAATCAATTTCTCAGGTTAGGTTAGCCAAACAACAATGAAGCCATGTTTGTTTCTTAATTCCCCATTCGTGAACCAATAATTCCTCCACCGATTATGTAAATCACCCCAATGTCATTACACCTGGACAAACAACAGCAAATAATCGACCTTGAAACATCCATCAAAGTGAGAAAATTCCTGTTTTTTTCATTCTCACTGACAAAAACCATAAAACAGACATAAATTGCTGTTGACATCCATAAATGTGAGAAAGTTCCTGTTTTTTCATTCTCACTGACAAAAACCATAAAACAGACATGAATTGCTGTTGACATCCATGAAAAACATCAAATAAATTGACCAACACCCATAACCATCCAAGAAAACAACCATCAAAGTTAGAAAATTCATGTTTTTTTAAGTGAGAAAATTCCTGTTTTTTCATTCTCACTGAAAATGAATCATAAAACAGGAACATAAATTGCTGTTGACATCCATAAATGTGAGAAAGTTCCTGTTTTTTTCATTCTCACTGACAACGAACATAAAACATACATAAATTGCTGTTAACATCCATAAATGTGAGAAAGTTCCTGTTTTTTCATTCTCACTGACAAAAACCATAAAACAGACATGAATTGCTGTTGACATCCATGAAAAACATCAAATAAATTGACCAACACACATAACCATCCAAGAAAACAACCATCAAAGTGAGAAAATTCATGTTTTTTCAAGTGAGAAAATTCCTGTTTTTTCATTCTCACTGAGAAAACCATAAACCACGTGGTTCTCGTGGGAGCTCATGAGGCTTTTCTACTGGCATAACTTACAACCTTTGTCCTGAGGGATGTGGGGGGCTCGTCATCCTCAAAGACCTAATTTCGTGAACTTAAAACTACGTTGAACAAAATGTCTATCTCAAAATTTTGATTGGATGTGTTTGGGGAAAAGGTGGGCGTGAGAGGGGTGTTAATTGCCCTCCAATTACTTTCGACTATTAAAAAAGGCCCTAGCCCTTTGAATTTTCAATTGAATGAGCCTTTTTTGAAGTTTCTATGACAACACTTTCTATAAAAACCTTATATGCCCCCAGGATATAACTTACAACCCTTGCCCTGAAGGTTGTGGGGGAGTGTCCTCCTCAAAAATATAATTTTTATCTTGAAATCAACTACGCTGAACAAAATGGCTATCTCGAAGTTTTCATTGGATGTCTTTCGGGAAATGGTGGGCGTGGAAGGGGTGTTAGTTGCCTTCCAATCAGTTTTCGACTATTAAAAAGGGCACAAGCCACTCTAATTTCCAACTGAATGAGCCATTTTTGAAGTTTCTACGACAACTTCTTCGATACGAAGTGCCCTGGTCTAAAGGAAAAAAAATATTAAATAATACTTTGTGCCAATATCGTTCTTATATGCCCCCAGGGCATAACTTAAAACCCTTGCCCTGAGGGTTGTGGGGGAGTGTCCTCCTCAAAAACATATTTTCTATCTGGAAATCAACTACGCTGAACGAAATGGCCATCCCAAAATGTTGATTGGATGTGTTTGAGGAAATGGTGGGCGTGGAAGGGGTGTTAGTTGCCTTCCAATCACTTTCGACTATTAAAAAGGGCACAAGCCACTCCAATTTCCAATCGAATGAGCCCTTTGCAAACTTTCTACGACAACTCCTTCGATACGAAGTGCCATGGTCTAAAACCAAGAAAAAAAATAATAATAATACATTGTGCCAACATAGTTATTTACTTAGGCAGCGCTATTGCGCTGCCTATGATATGAAGACGTCGATGGGAATCAAATCCCTTTTTAATTCCACTTTTCCTAGCTTTTTGAAGTTGGTTCTGAACCAAGTTCAATTTTTTTTAAATTCAATTCTGTTTATTACAAAATGATATAACACATAACATTAATCCAAATGGCTTCCCAAAGAAAGACATAAAAGCACTTGATACTGGATGACCACATATATAACAAACACTTAACAAACAGAACTCTTAACAAACGAACAAAACAAACAAAAAAAATGGAAATAAATGATAATAAATAAACAACCAAATTACGACCAATCTCTAATCATAAAAAAAAAAAAAAAAATATGAACCAAAACACAAAAGGAAATTTGTCATTTTTCTTCTAAACAAGCCAAGGTGCTCCTCCGCCCGAATGCTCACTGGAAGAGAATTCCAAACCTTAGGACCAATACATCTGACAGAAAAACCTGCTCTATTTCCACTTCTGTATTCAGTGACTAGATTGTAAGCATTGCGGGTACCATAACTATCGAGTGATTTATTTTCTCTGTAAAAACCATGAAATACCTCAGGATTGATACAATTCCAACACTGATACGAGAATATTCCTGCTTGGTAGTCACGAAGTTGCTCGACATTAAGAACTTTAGGTTTATTATAACATGCCTCAGTGTCATTGACTTTTTCTAAATATCCACCAATAAGTCGTAGGTTATAGCTTTGTTCTGAAGAATTTGTGCTCGTTTAAAATTTGAACAAAAGTTGCTTGACCACAACAAACATCCATATGAAAAATATGGGCGGACTAAAGTATTATATAAATGTAATAAAATTTGTGGTGGTAAAAAATTCTTAAAATGTCAAATTGCTCCAACTCCTTGTACGACTTTCGTTGCAACAGCATGACTATGTCGTTTCCACGAAAGATTGTAATCCAGGTAGAAACCAATATCGCATTTCGTGCACTTGTTTCACTGGCTCCTTCGCAAACAAAATTTTTCCATTAATATCCTGGGGCTCACCTAATCAAGAATATGAAATAAAACTAGTTTTCGCAATATTAACAGAGAGTAAGCTTACACTAGTAAAAATATGGAAACTTTTTAAAACGTGATTAACCTTCAAAATCAAAACTATGTAAACACCGACTAAAAAATGCTAATGCAGTGTCATCAGCAAACGAGGTGAGACGAAAACCTGGCAGATAAAACCTCATCGTATGAACATACAGTAGAGGACCAAGCACCGAGCCTTTTGGGACTCCAGAAGCCACAGGAAATCGGGTAGAAGCGACATCATCAATCATAACATTAATAAACCTACCATTCAAATAATTTTCAAACCATTTTAAGCATGATCCTTTTATGCCTATACATTCCAATCATCGCAATAAAATACTAAACTCTACTGTATGAAAAGCTTATTTAAAATCAAAGAATACTGTTAGAGGAATTTCGCCTCTTTCTAGACAACTATTTACGAAGTCAACGAGGTCAATAGCAGCATGACTAGTAGAGTGGCCTCTCTGAAAACCAAACTAGGTCTCATTTAATAGGCCATGCTTCGTAAGATGACCATAAAAGCGTTGGTGGACCACTTTCTGAAGTATCTTGGAGAACAACGGTAATACTGAGATTGGTCTATAGTTACCCATATCTGACTTAAAACCTCCTTTGAACGAAGGTATTACTTTAGCTTGTTTCAAAGCATCTGGGAAGGTGCCTGTTGTCAGGGATATGTTAATAATGTGAAGCAAGGAAGGATGTAGATAAATAAATATAGCTTTAAATGTCCTTAGATTTACACCATCAATCCCAGCAGAATTTGATTTAATATTCTTAACAATTTTTATAAACTCATCACTTGTACATTTCTCAACCGAAACTCCAATCCTTCCCCTCGATCATCAACAAATTCATCTCAAAGAAATTTTTTTAATCATTTCTAGCAACCTCATGAACTGAAGATCCTATTTTTGAATAAAAATGACCGAAATGATTGGCGACAACAACTTTGTCACTTACAGACTTGTCATTAATGTTAATACAAGGAGAATGGCTGCAATTTTTTCGTCCAATGAATTCATTAATAACCTCCTATGTTGCGTTTAATATCACCCTTGTGCTCACTTAACTTTTCACTAAAATACCTCTTTTTAGCATGGCGTCGCAGAAAGTTTACTCTATTTCTTGCCTTTCTGAACTCCTCGAAATCAGTCGGATCTTGAGTATTTAGAGCTTGTTCGTATAGCAGATTTCTTTTATTTCTCTCACTTATGATTTGGCCAGTTATCCATGGCTTTCGTGGTTCATCCTTCTTCTGTCTCACAGCTCGTATGAACACTTTTTATCATAAATTGGCTGTAAAATAGATGAATTTATTGTAAGCAAGGAAAAATCATCAGTTATTTCCAACACAGTGTCCCAGCTGAGATAGCTCAGTTTCTCGGCAAAATGCACAACCGCATCTGCGCAACTATGATTCAACTAAGCAAAACCAACGAAAACATAATCAATCAGAGTAGCCGAGTGACTTAATATACGGGTTAGAACACAAGCTAAGGGGTAAAGACCATTTAAAATCATATAATTAAAAAAAACTAAATTATCAGCTGTAAGATTTAAAATGTTATAGTTAAAATCACCCATCAAACAGTTGGTGGTAACGAACTGTAAGTAAGGAGCGACCCGGCTCAATGGTAACCGAAACTCTAAAAAACGGAATTTTGATACCAATAGATACATCAAAAGAATCAAATTTTAATTCTGATTTCAAATATATAAGTTTCATCAAGTTTAATTTTACCTATCAAAAGTTACGCTCCTGAGAAAATTTGGCTGATTTTCGAAAAAAGGGGGAAAGACCCTCTAAAAGTTATAGAACCTTAATGAAAATCACACCATCATATTCAGCGTATCAGAGAACCCTACTGTAGAGGTTTCAAGCTCCTATCTACAAAAATGTGGAATTATCCATTTTTTGCCAGAAGAAAGATCACGGATGCGTGTTTATTTGTTTTTTTGTTTTGTTTTTTTTTTCCAGGGGTGATCGTATTGACCCAGTGGTCCTAGAATATCGTGGGAGGAGGATTCATTGGGACGGAAATTAAAAGTTCTAGTGTCCTTTTTAAGTGACCAAAAAAATGGAGGGCAACTAGGCCCCCTCCCACGCTCATTTTTTTCCCAAAGTCACCCGATCAAAATTTTGAGATAGCCATTTTGTTCAGCATGGTCAAAAATATTATAACTATGTATTTTAGGATGACTTAATCCCTCGAAGCCCCCAAGAGGAGGGCTGAAAGTTACGAACTTTACCCAATGTTAACATATAGTATTGGTTATTGGGACCCGGCTCAATGGTAACCGAAACTCTAGAAAACGGTATTTTGATACAAATAGATACATCAAAAGAATCGGATTTTAATGCTGATTTCAAATATATAAGTTTCATCAAAAGTTACGCGCCTGAGAAAATTTGGCTGATTTTCGAAAAAAGGGGGAAAGACCCCCTAAAAGTTATAGAACCTTAATGAAAATCATACCATCATATTCCGCGTATTAGAGAACCCTGATGTAGAGGTTTCAAGCTCCTATCTACAAAAATGTGGAATTTTGCATTTTTTGCCAGAAGAAAGATCACGGGTGCGTGTTCATTTGTTTTTTTTTCTCCCAGGGGTGATCGTATCGACACAGTGGTCCCAGAATATCGTGGGAGGACTCATTGGAATGGAAATTAAAAGTTCTAGTGCCCTTTTTAAGTGATCAAAAAATGGAGGGCAACTAGGCCCCCTCCCACGCTCATTGTTTTCCCAAAGTCACCTGATCAAAACTTTGATATAGCCATTTTGTTCAGCATGTTCGAAAATATTATAAGTATGTCTTTTAGAATGACTTAATCCCCCGAAGTTCCCGGGAGGAGGGCTGAAAGTTATGAACTTTACTCAATGTTAACATATAGTATTGGTTATTGGGAAGTATACAGTACAGACGTTTTCAGGGGAGATTTTTCCTGGTAGTGGGGGGGGGGGGGGGTCGGGCGGGGATGTACGCAGAGGGGGGGGGCTCCAGACCTGGGCCGCCCCGAAATCTCACGATTTTTTTCATTTTCCCATAATTTTCTGATTTTTCTCACAGAATAATGGGTTCACAGAATAATGGGTTCACATATAATTTCTCACATAATTTTCTGATTTTTCTCACAGAATAATGGGTTTGAAGGATTTGCCCCCCCCCCCGAAACAAATTGCCCCCCCCCCCCCGAAACAAATTCCTGCGTACGTTCCTGGGGTCGGGGGTTATGTAGGAGGATCTTTCCATGAAGGAAGTTTTCATGGGGGAAGGGACATTGCTATGAAGGGGACGCCAGACTTCCCAGCATTATTTAAAAAAAGATCAGAAATTAAACATAAAAAAACAAGTTTTTCAACTGCAACAGCAGCAACATCAAAACTTTAAACTAACAGAAAATATTACATATATGACTGGGTTCACCCCCTAGTCAATACCTCACTTATTAAGCCAGAAATTTTTTAGCACTTTCATAAGAGCTATTTATTCTAATTAACGGCCTTTGTGATTAAGCGGTCATTTTTAAAGAATTGGAACAAAATTCGAACTTTCGCTTAAAGAGCAAGGTATTGACTAGGGGGCGAACCCCCTAATATACGAATTAAAAATATATGAATATAGAAGTTCGTTACGTAAGTTAATTCGTAAGTTACGTATATTTATTACTAATAAAAACGTTCGTAAATAAAATGAAACAAGTTTCGAGAAAGCCATTTAACCAAATAAAAGTAAATTAATATGAAAATTTTGTTTTAATTATTCATGTACTGTGCGCCAAGATCAAAAACCTGCATTTATTGAAAAACATTCAAAAATTAAATAAAAAAAAACAAGTTTTTTTTAACTGAAAGCAAGGAGCGACATTAAAACTTAAAACGAACAGAAATTATTCCGTATATGAAAGGGGATGTCCCCTCCTCAACGCCTCGCTCTTTACGCTAAAGTTTGACTTTCTCACAACTCTATTTTTTTAAACAATAAAAAACTTTAGCGTAAAGAGCGAGGCGTTGAGGAGGGGACAGCCCCTTTCATATACGGAATAATTTCTGTTCGTTTTAAGTTTTAATGTCGCTCCTTACTTTCAGTTAAAAAAACTTGTTTTTTTTTATTTAATACATATAAAATCCAAACCTGTAGAAGAAATAAATCGAAAGAAACCCATCAAAACCATCAATAGGCTCATCCAGGCGAGCACTGGCGCGCGTGCCATGGTCATACACCATACTAATCAAAATCTTCTTTTTTTTAACCTCAATTTCAAGAGAAAAACTTTCAATCTTACCCTTAATCCAAACCCCCAAATCATCTTTGATTACATACTTTAAATTTTTCTTTATTAAAAATCCCAATCCACCACGGTTCATAGATGTTCGGTTCCTTACTTCAAAATGAAAACCGGAAAAAAATAAGCCGAGAGAGATTGGCCAGAATTTAAAATGTTTAATACCTACAACGTCCAAATTCAGAAGAAAATTCTTCACTCAACTTGAGCAAATCAAAAATATCCAATAGATGGCAATTCCAAGAACAAAGGCAAGGCGATTTGCCCCCTTCTTGTTTCAGATGGTCTAATATACGAAAACTCTCACGGAGGGGTTTAAAATTTGCATCAGGCAAAATCATTACGACCAACTTGGGCCTCCAAATGGTCCTCAATACAAAAAAGACTATTCCTATAACTTGCTAAAGATTGAACATCATTCAACATCACAAAGGAAAATAAAACTGACTTTCAACATAGCAAAGAAGAAAAAACACAAAATGAATAAAACAAATGAAAGATGTAAGAAAAAAAAAACTGAATACACAACGAAAAAGGAAAAGAAATGGAGAAAGAAAAAAAACACAACTAACAAACAAAACCGACTCGAAGATTTAGAGGGTGTTCGTAAAGGATCTGATTTGCATGGGATTTAAGTCACTTTGGTCTCGTTTGAAAATGCGGCCATAATCAGTCCACACGCTCTTAGCACCAATTCGATCTCTAGCCCCTTCTAGTACTTGATTTCTTCACTTTAGTAAGGTACTCACTAGCGAAGATACCAGATTTTGCAAGTTTCGATTTTGCTTTATAAACTGTGTAAGCTATTTCTTTGTTATATATATATATATATATATATATATATATATATATATATATATATATATATATATATATATATATAGATATATATATATATATATATATATATATATATATATATATATATATATATATATATATATATATATATATATATATATATATATATATAATATATATATATATCTATATATATATATATATATATATATATATATATATATATATATATATATATATATATATATATATATATAATATATATATATATATATATATATATATATATATATATATATATATATATATATATATATATATATATATATATATTATATATAATAGATATATATATATATATATATATATATATATATATATATATATATATATATATATATATATATATATATATATATATATATATATATATATATATATATATTTATATATATATATATATATATAATATATATATATATATATATATATATATATATATATATATATATATATATATATATATATATATATATATATATTTATATATATATATATATATATATATATATATATATATATATATATATATATATATATATATATATATATATATATATATATATATATATATATATATATATATATATATATATATATATATATATATATATATATATATTATATATGTGTATATATATATATATATATATATATATATATATATATATATATATATATATATATATATATATATATATATATATATATATATATATATATATATATATATATATATATATATATATATATATATATAATCAGTATGTTTCACAAGCGGTGTTCAAGTTCTACAAAAAAACAATATTTAAGGAGTTTTGAGAAAGTCAATTTTCCCAAAAATATAAGCGGACATTTTTGATTGGCGAAATCAGCGGGTTTTGTATAAGGGGTTTTTGAGCCTGAAATATTGGGCGAAATACAAACTGATACGGTAAGAATTTCCCTATTTCTTTTGTAGGAGAATAAATGAGTGAACAATTGGTCGAAGTGGATTTCTGGGCTAATGCATTTTAGGGAGACAATAAAAACGAAATTCGCTTTGTTTTTCATTATTTTCGTTTGGCCTTAAAAAATCATTTTGATTTTAGCAAGCAAATTATAGCAAGCCAGCCAATGTGGTTTAAGAAATTATCTATCGCTTTTGTGCCAAACTCAATTTCGGCAATTATACGATGACCACGGTTTCAGCTGACGAGGGACTCGCATAAGACATGAAGTATTTTAGAACCGTTGTCATGGAAGATAGAAAATAATGTCAAATTACTGTGTTAAAACTTTGTTCACTATCTCCCCCACACCCTCTTCATTGGTTTTCTTTGGAATTCCATCCAAAGTATCGGTACGTTTTTCGCTTCTTTCTTCTTCTTTTTTTTACTGACTACTTTAAAATAAGTATTTTAGATTTCATGAACTGTCAGGGAGGTTTACATGATCATTTATTTCGTTGAAAGTGGCTTCCGAGTCTCACTCTATAACTTCATTCAAGTGTACAAAGTATCATTTTAAGAAGTCGTTCTTAAAAGCAAAATCTTTTTAAAAAAAACAAGATTGTGCTATTCCTAAATTCAGCTTATTACTCTATGTTCCTTTGCTCGAACAACATTATATAGTTGTGCAGTATGTATAAAGTTTCAACAGTCCTCAAGTATTCTGCTCCATTAGAGAATAATAGTTACCAGTTTCAGAAATAGATTTCTCATCAGCCATATATACGCTTCACAATTGGAAAAGCTAGGCATAAGCAGTCTAGAGATCAAAAGGAAAAATAAATAGTTAAGACATGTTTAGTTTGAACACATCAGCTTATAATGGAAATTTGAAGACAAAATGTCAATTCTCAGTTTATTTTACCGGTTTGATAATATTTTTCTGTTGTTTTTTGGAGGTATTTTTAACAACTTTACCCTTAGCTCCAAAATATTGCAAAGAAGACAAATCATACTTCCTGGAGGTTATGCCGCACTATTCTGCAGACCCTTTCAATCTCAATAGAAAATCACAGGTTAGGTATTTGAAACTTTCTTTGCCAACACACAGTTTTTGGTATCAAACTGGAAGTAAGGAGTAACCCGGGCTAATAGTATCCGGATTCTAAAAAATCATTTTGACACTAAAAAGATAATTTTGACACTACGTTTTATGGGGATTCTAAAAAAAGGCATCAAGTTTAAATTTAGGCATCAACAGCTATGATTTTTAGAAATTTACCGGATTTTGAAAAATAGGGGGTAAAAATCCAAGTGGACAAGTGATCTTAATAAAAATTACAGCATCAAATTCAGCACATAGGAAAAATATGTTGTAGAGGCTTCAAGCTCCCATCTGCGCCAATATGGAATTCAGGAATATAGAAGATGTAAAAACAGGGAAGATGTAGTGTTCAACTGATTGTTTTTCCCCCAGGGGTTATCGTATTGAACCAATTGGCCTAGAATATGGGGAAAGGACTCAACTCAATATAATTTTACATGTTTCTGTTCATTTGTTAGGCATCAAAAAGATACGCCACAGCCAAGTGGGGTTTTTCTGTCATTCTGTGGCACCAAACTACAATTTTAAGCCAAAGTTGCTTTCTATTGACAATTCTGAGATTGCCAACAAATCCAAAATTGCTGAGAAACTATACATTGAGGTTCCCAGTTTTAGAGGTGGCAATGCAGCAGGGTCGCGCATTCGTTCCTAAAGAGTCAAGTTGTCCATATAACATAAATGGTTAGTATGGACACTTATTCTAAAGTTTAATTTAACTAAGTTGATTAATTTGATGTTTGATAAAATTGCGTATAGTGACGTATAAATTTGGATCAGCTATTATGGCGGACGTCCGGTGGTTCATTGCATTGGTGGAAGAAGGGGGACCTGATGCCCAGCAAGTGCATTTTTCCACACAAATTTAAAACCATTTCGTGAGCATCAAGGCAAATAGAGATCAGGTTCTGAAATGAAGGAGGCACAAATTAATTTCATGTCTCCCTTCATTTCAATTACGACGATATGGTACCTTAAAGAATCACCTTTACTCGTCCATTTTAGTTTTTTTTTTTTCTTTAGTTTTGTGTAGCCAGACTATTCAGAATTGATTGGGTGGTTGTGCCTTAACTTGTAGAGCTTTGATAATTGATCCCAACAAGCGACATAAAAATAAACGCCATCAGCCACTTTCCTGGAAATATCAGAAAAACCATTTAAATTTCTCCCGTTTTGTGCCAGAGATATTCAGATTGAATGAATTTTAGAAAGTGTAAACGTAGAATTTACTTTTTAAAATGCTGGAAAGAGCAGTCCATAAAAATGTTCTAGCATACCTGTTAGGAACTCTTTAAAAATCAGCTCAATAAAATATCCTTTTAGCAATTTGATAGCTTTGAGAGTCCCCTGTAGCTCTATCCACTGTGTACCTTGCTGACACAACAAATGTATTATTTATGCTGCAAGCGCATTGAACAAAGACTACGGTACTTTGCATAATAATTAGCAAGAGGTTTAATTTCCTTTAGTTTAAACTATACAAGCCTCTCGTTACCTTTTCAAGCTATTTATATATTCTAGATCCTAGTGTTGCAAAATTACCGCAAAATAACAACTCGGTAAGTCAAATTGGTAAAATAAGGTAAAATTGGTAAAATAAGGTACTCCCTTGGAGACACAGGTCAAAAATTGGTGTTTTAGAGTTGTAGCCAGTAGTAAGTCGTATAAAGGTTGAAAACCTAAATGCAAACTTACGCCTGAAGGCATAGATATGTGTTTAGGTTTTCAACGAATTGGGGTTACCAGGGTCATTAGCAAAGAGGTAACATTTCTATAGAAGGTATAGTAATTTGAAATATCATATGGAATTTGCTTGAAGGTATATACTTTGCGTACGTGCCCGTACCAAACAGGTTGGTTATAATCTGTTCTGCTTCAAGTTTTTTCTGGCACAATTAACTGAATTTCTATTTCATCACATACAAGTTTTTTTTTTTTTAGGTTACATCCGTGTTGGAAAAAACCAGTGTGTCTTTTTTAGTTTTCTTTTACATTACATATTAGTAATGGAATTGAATTCAAAGAGAATAGTTTTTATTTGCAAGGATATTAGTAGAGGAAAAAAATGAGGGGTGCATTTACATTATTGGAGATTAATGATGGAGCTAACAACAGTGATGTAATTACTTCTTTAGTTTACGAGATTTGCGAATTTTTTGCGAAAAGATCTCAGTTACATACGGATTCAGTTACACGGGGATTAGTTAAATGAGGTCAAGTTGCATGGGGGGTTCAATAGCACGAGGGGTTCAGTTGCATGGAGGAGTTCAGAAGCTTGGGATTCAGTTACATGGGGTCGGTGGTCGTTATAATACACAAGTTCTATTTGAACAGTGTTGTGAGATCCCCTAATATTCGGGTAAACATTCGACTATAAATAAGGCTATTGCGTCTTTCTGAACTTTCTGTTGGAGGCGGGGGTAAGTATTTAGTTTAAATAGTTCTAGGAGGAATTGAGTTTTGTGGATGGTGTTGAAAAATGGTACGTGTTGAATATTTGGGTAAACATACGGCTAAGAAACGCTTCACTATAAATAAGGCTATTGTGTCTTTCTGAACTTTCTGTGCGAGGCAGGGATAACTATTTAGTTTAAATAATTCTAGGAGGAATTGAGTTTTGTGGCTGGTGTGGAAAAATGGTACTTGTTAAATATTCGGGTAAACATTCGACTATAAATAAGGCTATTGCGTCTTTCTGAACTTTCTGTTGGAGGCGGGGGTAAGTATTTAGTTTAAATAGTTCTAGGAGGAATTGAGTTTTGTGGATGGTGTTGAAAAATGGTAAGTGTTGAATATTTGGGTAAACATACGGTTAAGAAACGCTTCACTATAAATAAGGCTATTGTGTCTTTCTGAACTTTCTGTGCGAGGCAGGGGATAACTATTTAGTTTAAATAATTCTAGGAGGAATTGAGTTTTGTGGCTGGTGTGGAAAAATGGTACTTGTTAAATATTCGGGGTAAACATTCGACTATAAATAAGGCTATTGCGTCTTTCTGAACTTTATGTTGGAGGCGGGGGTAAGTATTTAGTTTAAATAGTTCTAGGAGGAATTGAGTTTTATGGATGGTGTTGAAAAATGGTAAGTGTTGAATATTTGGGTAAACATACGGTTAAGAAACGCTTCACTATAAATAAGGCTATTGTGTCTTTCTGAACTTTCTGTGCGAGGCAGGGATAACTATTTAGTTTAAATAATTCTAGGAGGAATTGAGTTTTGTGGCTGGTGTGGAAAAATGGTACTTGTTAAATATTCGGGTAAACATTCGACTATAAATAAGGCTATTGCGTCTTTCTGAACTTTCTGTTGGAGGCGGGGGTAAGTATTTAGTTTAAATAGTTCTAGGAAGAATTGAGTTTTGTGGATGGTGTTGAAAAATGGTAAGTGTTGAATATTTGGGTAAACATACGGTTAAGAAACGCTTCACTATAAATAAGGCTATTGTGTCTTTCTGAACTTTCTGTGCGAGGCAGGCAGGGATAACTATTTAGTTTAAATAATTCTAGGAGGAATTGAGTTTTGTGGCTGGTGTGGAAAAATGATACTTGTTAAATATTCGGGTAAACATTCGACTATAAATAAGGCTATTGCGTCTTTCTGAACTTTCTGTTGGAGGCGGGGGTAAGTATTTAGTTTAAATAGTTCTAGGAGGAATTGAGTTTTATGGATGGTGTTGAAAAATGGTAAGTGTTGAATATTTGGGCAAACATACGGTTAAGAAACGCTTCACTATAAATAAGGCTATTGTGTCTTTCTGAACTTTCTGTGCGAGGCAGGGATAACTATTTAGTTTAAATAATTCTAGGAGGAATTGAGTTTTGTGGCTGGTGTGGAAAAATGGTACTTGTTAAATATTCGGGTAAACATTCGACTATAAATAAGGCTATTGCGTCTTTCTGAACTTTCTGTTGGAGGCGGGGGTAAGTATTTAGTTTAAATAGTTCTAGGAAGAATTGAGTTTTGTGGATGGTGTTGAAAAATGGTAAGTGTTGAATATTTGGGTAAACATACGGTTAAGAAACGCTTCACTATAAATAAGGCTATTGTGTCTTTCTGAACTTTCTGTGCGAGGCAGGGATAACTATTTAGTTTAAATAATTCTAGGAGGAATTGAGTTTTGTGGCTGGTGTGGAAAAATGGTACTTGTTAAATATTCGGGTAAACATTCGACTATAAATAAGGCTATTGCGTCTTTCTGAACTTTCTGTTGGAGGCGGGGGTAAGTATTTAGTTTAAATAGTTCTAGGAGGAATTGAGTTTTGTGGATGGTGTTGAAAAATGGTAAGTGTTGAATATTTGGGTAAACATACGGTTAAGAAACGCTTCACTATAAATAAGGCTATTGTGTCTTTCTGAACTTTCTGTGCGAGGCAGGGATAACTATTTAGTTTAAATAATTCTAGGAGGAATTGAGTTTTGTGGCTGGTGTGGAAAAAATGGTACTTGTTAAATATTCGGGTAAACATTCGACTATAAATATGGCTATTGCGTCTTTCTGAACTTTCTGTTGGAGGCGGGGGTAAGTATTTAGTTTAAATAATTCTAGGAAGAATTGAGTTTTGTGGATGGTGTTGAAAAATGGTAAGTGTTGAATATTTGGGTAAACATACGGTTAAGAAACGCTTCACTATAAATAAGGCTATTGTGTCTTTCTGAACTTTCTGTGCGAGGCAGGGATAACTATTTAGTTTAAATAATTCTAGGAGGAATTGAGTTTTGTGGCTGGTGTGGAAAAATGGTACTTGTTAAATATTCGGGTAAACATTCGACTATAAATAAGGCTATTGCGTCTTTCTGAACTTTCTGTTGGAGGCGGGGGTAAGTATTTAGTTTAAATAGTTCTAGGAGGAAATTGAGTTTTTGTGGATGGTGTTGAAAAATGGTAAGTGTTGAATATTTGGGTAAACATACGGTTAAGAAACGCTTCACTATAAATAAGGCTATTGTGTCTTTCTGAACTTTCTGTGCGAGGCAGGGATAACTATTTAGTTTAAATAATTCTAGGAGGAATTGAGTTTTGTGGCTGGTGTGGAAAAAATGGTACTTGTTAAATATTCGGGTAAACATTCGACTATAAATATGGCTATTGCGTCTTTCTGAACTTTCTGTTGGAGGCGGGGGTAAGTATTTAAATTTTTTGTATCTTTTAAAAGAGCTTTAAGGGGTTTGAGAGACTCAGTAGCCTGATTCCGTGTGGTTTTTCTTTACTTGGTGGTCATTAAAAACGAAATTTTTGTGTTAAATAAGTAGTTTTTGTATCTTTTAAAAGAGCTTTACGGGGGATTGAGAGACTCAGTTGCCGGATTCCATGTGGTTTTTCTTTACTTGGTAGTCATTAAAAACGAAATTTTTGTGTCTTAAATAAGTAGTTTTTGTATCTTTTAAAAGAGCTTTACGGGGATTGAGAGACTCAGTTGCCGGATTCCGTGTGGTTTTTCTTTACTTGATGGTCATTAAAAACGAAATTTTTGTAAAAGAGCTTTACAGGGTTTGAGAGACTCAGTTGCCTAATTCCGTGTGGTTTTCCTTTACTTGGTGGTCATTAAAAACGAAATTTTTGTGTTAAATAAGTAGTTTTTATATCTTTTAAAAGAGCTTTACGGGGATTGAGAGACTCAGTTGCCGGATTCCGTGTGGTTTTTCTTTACTTGATGGTCATTAAAACGAAATTTTTGTGTTAAATAAGTAGTTTTTGTATCTTTTAAAAGACCTTTACGGGGATTGAGAGACTCAGTTGCCGGATTCCGCGTGGTTTTCCTTTACTTGGTGGTCATTAAAAAAACTAAATATTTGTGTTAAATAAGTAGTTTTTGTATCTTTTAAAAGAGCTTTACGGGGATTGAGAGACTCAGTTGCCGGATTCCGTGTGGTTTTTTCTTTACTTGATGGTCATTAAAAAACGAAATTTTTGTGTTAAATAAGTAGTTTTTGTATCTTTTAAAAGGGCTTTAAGAGGTTTGAGAGACTCAGTTGCCTGATTCCGTGTGGTTTTTCTTTACTTGGTGGTCATTAAAAACGAAATTTTTTGTGTTAAATAAGTAGTTTTTGCATCTTTTAAAAGAGCTTTACGAGGATTGAGAGACTCAGTTTTAGCTTGTCACAGTTACATTTTCTTGATTTTTCAAAGTTCATTTTGAATTTCTTTCGTTGAAATGCAAGAGTATTTCTTTCGTTGAAATGCAAGAGTTGGAATATTTCAGTAGTGTTTGGTTGTGGTTTACCTTGTCACAGTTACATTTTCTTGATTTTTCAAAGTTCATTTTGAATTTCTTTCGTTGAAATGCAAGAGTTGGAATATTTCAGTAGTGTTTGGTTGTGGTTTACCTTGTCACAGTTACATTTTCTTGATTTTTCAAAGTTCATTTTGAATTTCTTTCGTTGAAATGCAAGAGTTGGAATATTTCAGTAGTGTTTGGTTATGGTTTACCTTGTCACAGTTACATTTTCTTGATTTTTCAAAGTTCATTTTGAATTTCTTTCGTTGAAATGCAAGAGTTGGAATATTTCAGTAGTGTTTGGTTGTGGTTTACCTTGTCACAGTTACATTTTCTTGATTTTTCAAAGTTCATTTTGAATTTCTTTCGTTGAAATGCAAGAGTTGGAATATATCAGTAGTGTTTGGTTGTGGTTTACCTTGTCACAGTTACATTTTCTTGATTTTTCAAAGTTCATTTTGAATTTCTTTCCTTGAAATGCAAGAGTTGGAATATTTCAGTAGTGTTTGGTTGTGGTTTACCTTGTCACAGTTACATTTTCTTGATTTTTCAAAGTTCATTTTGAATTTCTTTCGCTGAAATGCAAGAGTTGGAATATTTCAGTAGTGTTTGGTTGTGGTTTACCTTGTCACAGTTACATTTTCTTGATTTTTCAAAGTTCATTTTGAATTTCTTTCGTTGAAATGCAAGAGTTGGAATATTTCAGTAGTGTTTGGTTGTGGTTTACCTTGTCACAGTTACATTTTCTTGATTTTTCAAAGTTCATTTTGAATTTCTTTCATTGAAATGCAAGAGTTGGAATATTTCAGTAGTGTTTGGTTGTGGTTTACCTTGTCACAGTTACATTTTCTTGATTTTTCAAAGTTCATTTTGAATTTCTTTCGTTGAAATGCAAGAGTTGGAATATTTCAGTAGTGTTTGGTTGTGGTTTACCTTGGCACAGTTAAATTTTCTTGATTTTTCAAAGTTCATTTTGAATTTCTTTCGTTGAAATGCAAGAGTTGGAATATTTCAGTAGTGTTTGGTTGTGGTTTACCTTGTCACAGTTACATTTTCTTGATTTTTTAAAGTTCATTTTGAATTTCTTTCGTTGAAATGCAAGAGTTGGAATATTTCAGTAGTGTTTGGTTGTGGTTTACCTTGTCACAGCTACATTTTCTTGATTTTTCAAAGTTCATTTTGAATTTCTTTCGTTGAAATGCAAGAGTTGGAATATTTCAGTAGTGTTTGGTTGTGGTTTACCTTGTCACAGTTACATTTTCTTGATTTTTCAAAGTTCATTTTGAATTTCTTTCGTTGAAATGCAAGAGTCGGAATATTTCAGTAGTGTTTGCTTGTGGTTTACCCTGTCACAGTTACATTTTCTTGATTTTTCAAAGTTCATTTTGAATCATTCAAGAAACGTGATTAAACACGTTTTTAAACTACATGCTATTTGCATGCCTTTCCTTGGCACCTTTCCAAACGAGCAGGGATTCCCCGCTGGTTCCTACACATTGCAAAAAAGTGAGCAGTACGAAAACTCCACATTTTCAACCAGACTGGTTTTTTAGACAACACACCCACAGAGATGACACACACACATAGAAACAAGACACGCACAGACACGACACACAAACAGACTCATAGTGAGAGAGATATCCAAAAAGTTGGGTTGACCTAGGTTCACTTAGAGTGGCGCGCCACTCTAAGTGAACCTAGGTCAACCCAACTTTTTGGATATCTCTCTCACTATGAGTCTGTTTGTGTGTCGTGTCTGTGCGTGTCTTGTTTCTATGTGTGTGTGTCATCTCTGTGGGTGTGTTGTCTAAAAAACCAGTCTGGTTGAAAATGTGGAGTTTTCGTACTGCTCACTTTTTTGCAATGTGTAGGAACCAGCGGGGAATCCCTGCTCGTTTGGAAAGGTGCCAAGGAAAGGCATGCAAATAGCATGTAGTTTAAAAACGTGTTTAATCACGTTTCTTGAATGATTCAAAATGAACTTTGAAAAATCAAGAAAATGTAACTGTGACAGGGTAAACCACAAGCAAACACTACTGAAATATTCCGACTCTTGCATTTCAACGAAAGAAATTCAAAATGAACTTTGAAAAATCAAGAAAATGTAACTGTGACAAGGTAAACCACAACCAAACACTACTGAAATATTCCAACTCTTGCATTTCAACGAAAGAAATTCAAAATGAACTTTGAAAAATCAAGAAAATGTAGCTGTGACAAGGTAAACCACAACCAACACTACTGAAATATTCCAACTCTTGCATTTCAACGAAAGAAATTCAAAATGAACTTTAAAAAATCAAGAAAATGTAACTGTGACAAGGTAAACCACAACCAAACACTACTGAAATATTCCAACTCTTGCATTTCAACGAAAGAAATTCAAAATGAACTTTGAAAAATCAAGAAAATTTAACTGTGCCAAGGTAAACCACAACCAAACACTACTGAAATATTCCAACTCTTGCATTTCAACGAAAGAAATTCAAAATGAACTTTGAAAAATCAAGAAAATGTAACTGTGACAAGGTAAACCACAACCAAACACTACTGAAATATTCCAACTCTTGCATTTCAATGAAAGAAATTCAAAATGAACTTTGAAAAATCAAGAAAATGTAACTGTGACAAGGTAAACCACAACCAAACACTACTGAAATATTCCAACTCTTGCATTTCAACGAAAGAAATTCAAAATGAACTTTGAAAAATCAAGAAAATGTAACTGTGACAAGGTAAACCACAACCAAACACTACTGAAATATTCCAACTCTTGCATTTCAGCGAAAGAAATTCAAAATGAACTTTGAAAAATCAAGAAAATGTAACTGTGACAAGGTAAACCACAACCAAACACTACTGAAATATTCCAACTCTTGCATTTCAAGGAAAGAAATTCAAAATGAACTTTGAAAAATCAAGAAAATGTAACTGTGACAAGGTAAACCACAACCAAACACTACTGATATATTCCAACTCTTGCATTTCAACGAAAGAAATTCAAAATGAACTTTGAAAAATCAAGAAAATGTAACTGTGACAAGGTAAACCACACCAAACACTACTGAAATATTCCAACTCTTGCATTTCAACGAAAGAAATTCAAAATGAACTTTGAAAAATCAAGAAAATGTAACTGTGACAAGGTAAACCATAACCAAACACTACTGAAATATTCCAACTCTTGCATTTCAACGAAAGAAATTCAAAATGAACTTTGAAAAATCAAGAAAATGTAACTGTGACAAGGTAAACCACAACCAAACACTACTGAAATATTCCAACTCTTGCATTTCAACGAAAGAAATTCAAAATGAACTTTGAAAAATCAAGAAAATGTAACTGTGACAAGGTAAACCACAACCAAACACTACTGAAATATTCCAACTCTTGCATTTCAACGAAAGAAATACTCTTGCATTTCAACGAAAAAAATTCAAAATGAACTTTGAAAAATCAAGAAAATGTAACTGTGACAAGCTAAAACTGAGTCTCTCAATCCTCGTAAAGCTCTTTTAAAAGATGCAAAAACTACTTATTTAACACAAAAAATTTCGTTTTTAATGACCACCAAGTAAAGAAAAACCACACGGAATCAGGCAACTGAGTCTCTCAAACCTCTTAAAGCCCTTTTAAAAGATACAAAAACTACTTATTTAACACAAAAATTTCGTTTTTTTAATGACCATCAAGTAAAGAAAAAACCACACGGAATCCGGCAACTGAGTCTCTCAATCCCCGTAAAGCTCTTTTAAAAGATACAAAAACTACTTATTTAACACAAATATTTTAGTTTTTAATGACCACCAAGTAAAGGAAAACCACGCGGAATCCGGCAACTGAGTCTCTCAATCCCCGTAAAGGTCTTTTAAAAGATACAAAAACTACTTATTTAACACAAAAATTTCGTTTTAATGACCATCAAGTAAAGAAAAACCACACGGAATCCGGCAACTGAGTCTCTCAATCCCCGTAAAGCTCTTTTAAAAGATATAAAAACTACTTATTTAACACAAAAATTTCGTTTTTAATGACCACCAAGTAAAGGAAAACCACACGGAATTAGGCAACTGAGTCTCTCAAACCCTGTAAAGCTCTTTTACAAAAATTTCGTTTTTAATGACCATCAAGTAAAGAAAAACCACACGGAATCGGCAACTGAGTCTCTCAATCCCCGTAAAGCTCTTTTAAAAGATACAAAAACTACTTATTTAAGACACAAAAATTTCGTTTTTAATGACTACCAAGTAAAGAAAAACCACATGGAATCCGGCAACTGAGTCTCTCAATCCCCGTAAAGCTCTTTTAAAAGATACAAAAACTACTTATTTAACACAAAAATTTCGTTTTTAATGACCACCAAGTAAAGAAAAACCACACGGAATCAGGCTACTGAGTCTCTCAAACCCCTTAAAGCTCTTTTAAAAGATACAAAAATTTAAATACTTACCCCCGCCTCCAACAGAAAGTTCAGAAAGACGCAATAGCCATATTTATAGTCGAATGTTTACCCGAATATTTAACAAGTACCATTTTTTCCACACCAGCCACAAAACTCAATTCCTCCTAGAATTATTTAAACTAAATAGTTATCCCTGCCTCGCACAGAAAGTTCAGAAAGACACAATAGCCTTATTTATAGTGAAGCGTTTCTTAACCGTATGTTTACCCAAATATTCAACACTTACCATTTTTCAACACCATCCACAAAACTCAATTCCTCCTAGAACTATTTAAACTAAATACTTACCCCCGCCTCCAACAGAAAGTTCAGAAAGACGCAATAGCCTTATTTATAGTCGAATGTTTACCCGAATATTTAACAAGTACCATTTTTCCACACCAGCCACAAAACTCAATTCCTCCTAGAATTATTTAAACTAAATAGTTATCCCTGCCTCGCACAGAAAGTTCAGAAAGACACAATAGCCTTATTTATAGTGAAGCGTTTCTTAACCGTATGTTTACCCAAATATTCAACACTTACCATTTTTCAACACCATCCACAAAACTCAATTCTTCCTAGAATTATTTAAACTAAATACTTACCCCCGCCTCCAACAGAAAGTTCAGAAAGACGCAATAGCCATATTTATAGTCGAATGTTTACCCGAATATTTAACAAGTACCATTTTTTCCACACCAGCCACAAAACTCAATTCCTCCTAGAATTATTTAAACTAAATAGTTATCCCTGCCTCGCACAGAAAGTTCAGAAAGACACAATAGCCTTATTTATAGTGAAGCGTTTCTTAACCGTATGTTTACCCAAATATTCAACACTTACCATTTTTCAACACCATCCACAAAACTCAATTCCTCCTAGAACTATTTAAACTAAATACTTACCCCCGCCTCCAACAGAAAGTTCAGAAAGACGCAATAGCCCTTATTTATAGTCGAATGTTTACCCGAATATTTAACAAGTACCATTTTTTCCACACCAGCCACAAAACTCAATTCCTCCTAGAATTATTTAAACTAAATAGTTATCCCTGCCTCGCACAGAAAGTTCAGAAAGACACAATAGCCTTATTTATAGTGAAGCGTTTCTTAACCGTATGTTTACCCAAATATTCAACACTTACCATTTTTCAACACCATCCACAAAACTCAATTCTTCCTAGAACTATTTAAACTAAATACTTACCCCCGCCTCCAACAGAAAGTTCAGAAAGACGCAATAGCCTTATTTATAGTCGAATGTTTACCCGAATATTTAACAAGTACCATTTTTCCACACCAGCCACAAAACTCAATTCCTCCTAGAATTATTTAAACTAAATAGTTATCCCTGCCTCGCACAGAAAGTTCAGAAAGACACAATAGCCTTATTTATAGTGAAGCGTTTCTTAACCGTATGTTTACCCAAATATTCAACACTTACCATTTTTCAACACCATCCATAAAACTCAATTCCTCCTAGAACTATTTAAACTAAATACTTACCCCCGCCTCCAACAGAAAGTTCAGAAAGACGCAATAGCCTTATTTATAGTCGAATGTTTACCCGAATATTTAACAAGTATCATTTTTTCCACACCAGCCACAAAACTCAATTCCTCCTAGAATTATTTAAACTAAATAGTTATCCCTGCCTCGCACAGAAAGTTCAGAAAGACACAATAGCCTTATTTATAGTGAAGCGTTTCTTAACCGTATGTTTACCCAAATATTCAACACTTACCATTTTTCAACACCATCCACAAAACTCAATTCTTCCTAGAACTATTTAAACTAAATACTTACCCCCGCCTCCAACAGAAAGTTCAGAAAGACGCAATAGCCTTATTTATAGTCGAATGTTTACCCGAATATTTAACAAGTACCATTTTTCCACACCAGCCACAAAACTCAATTCCTCCTAGAATTATTTAAACTAAATAGTTATCCCTGCCTCGCACAGAAAGTTCAGAAAGACACAATAGCCTTATTTATAGTGAAGCGTTTCTTAACCGTATGTTTACCCAAATATTCAATACTTACCATTTTTCAACACCATCCATAAAACTCAATTCCTCCTAGAACTATTTAAACTAAATACTTACCCCCGCCTCCAACATAAAGTTCAGAAAGACGCAATAGCCTTATTTATAGTCGAATGTTTACCCGAATATTTAACAAGTACCATTTTTCCACACCAGCCACAAAACTCAATTCCTCCTAGAATTATTTAAACTAAATAGTTATCCCTGCCTCGCACAGAAAGTTCAGAAAGACACAATAGCCTTATTTATAGTGAAGCGTTTCTTAACCGTATGTTTACCCAAATATTCAACACTTACCATTTTTCAACACCATCCACAAAACTCAATTCCTCCTAGAACTATTTAAACTAAATACTTACCCCCGCCTCCAACAGAAAGTTCAGAAAGACGCAATAGCCTTATTTATAGTCGAATGTTTTACCCGAATATTTAACAAGTACCATTTTTCCACACCAGCCACAAAACTCAATTCCTCCTAGAATTATTTAAACTAAATAGTTATCCCTGCCTCGCACAGAAAGTTCAGAAAGACACAATAGCCTTATTTATAGTGAAGCGTTTCTTAGCCGTATGTTTACCCAAATATTCAACACGTACCATTTTTCAACACCATCCACAAAACTCAATTCCTCCTAGAACTATTTAAACTAAATACTTACCCCCGCCTCCAACAGAAAGTTCAGAAAGACGCAATAGCCTTATTTATAGTCGAATGTTTACCCGAATATTAGGGGATCTCACAACACTGTTCAAATAGAACTTGTGTATTATAACGACCACCGACCCCATGTAACTGAATCCCAAGCTTCTGAACTCCTCCATGCAACTGAACCCCTCGTGCTATTGAACCCCCCATGCAACTTGACCTCATTTAACTAATCCCCGTGTAACTGAATCCGTATGTAACTGAGATCTTTTCGCAAAAAATTCGCAAATCTCGTAAACTAAAGAAGTAATTACATCACTGTTGTTAGCTCCATCATTAATCTCCAATAATGTAAATGCACCCCTCATTTTTTTCCTCTACTAATATCCTTGCAAATAAAAACTATTCTCTTTGAATTCAATTCCATTACTAATATGTAATGTAAAGAAAACTAAAAAAGACACACTGGTTTTTCCAACACGGATGTAACCTAAAAAAAAACTTGTATGTGATGAAATAGAAATTCAGTTAATTGTGCCAGAAAAAACTTGAAGCAGAACAGATTATAACCAACCTGTTTGGTACGGGCACGTACGCAAAGTATATACCTTCAAGCAAATTCCATATGATATTTCAAATTACTATACCTTCTATAGAAATGTTACCTCTTTGCTAATGACCCTGGTAACCCCAATTCGTTGAAAACCTAAACACATATCTATGCCTTCAGGCGTAAGTTTGCATTTAGGTTTTCAACCTTTATACGACTTACTACTGTAGCCACAAGACCAGTTGAGCATTTCTTTTTAAGCATAACTTTCAGCTTCTAATGGCAATTTTTACTGATTCTGAGTTTCCTGAGCTTAAAAAAGGCAATACCCCTTCATCTAGAGTTTCATTAATTTAATTAAAGGTCTAGTTTATCCCTTCAGTAATCTTCTGCATAGGGAATACATCAGCACCTGTACAGTGCCTGATTTCAGGCATCCACTTTGCAAAAAAAAACATTTGGGAGTAAATTCGTATTAACATTTTTTTCTACATTTAAACCTAAGAAATTTTGCCCTAACAGCCTTTTATATTTAAATACCCGTATTCGGCCATATTTCTCATATCAAATCCATGTTATTTTTAAAATAACATGCAATTGTTCAAAATATTCCAAATATTAAATAACAATGCTTCGAGGTTTCCAAAACCCCCAAGAGTTCAGAACAAGGGTTGTAAGTTATGCCCAGAAACATATATGGTTAGTGTGGAAGAGACGGTCGTATAAACTTTGGAGGAGGCTCAATTTACTGGCAATCAATTGCCCCCACAGCCCCCCGGGCAGGGATTGTAAATTATTCAATTTACTTATTTTAAATATGAAGGATTTATCACTGGGAAAGGGTGAGTCTTTGATCATGGATGTGTCCAAAAGACTAAGGTATTGAAGTGAAATTTTGGGGAAGGGTGAGGGGTATGGTGAACTAAATAAAAAGATACTATGTTTATCAACGTTATTAAAACGCATTTTTGCAATATTTTAGGAAGGGGTAAGGGTATTAACTTGACACTTCAGGGTCACTAAGTCTACTACTGCAGCTGAAAATGCAACTAGTTACAACTGCAATAGTGATTACCTTCGACTGCTACAACTTGCGACTGTGACTGCGACTGCTTGTAACTTGGGCTACATTTACTTGTGACTACTTTCAGAAAATATTAGGGGACGTTGAAAAAAATCAAAACACATTATGTTTATGCTGATTGATAATCGATCCGAATAAGCAGCAGAAAACTAAAAGCCATCTCCCACTTTCCTGGAAATATCAGAAAAAACCATTTAATTTCTCGCGTTTTGAGCCAGAGATAGAGATATTCAGATTCAATGAAACTTAGAAGGTGTAAACGTAGAATTTTCTTTTTAAAGTGCTGGAAAGAGCAGTCCATAAAATGTTCTAGTATACTGGAACTCCTCCAGTATACCTGCTAGAAGACAAATTATAATAATATTTATCATTGTAACTAATAATTGTTTTGTTTCTTTACCATGGCCCACATACAGGAAGGGGGTAAATTTACACCCTAGATGTGGAAAAATACCCTTTAGTTTGATGTTGTTGTTTTTTTTTGCTCAAGCGAAAAATACCCTTGAAATTTTGAGAAAATGCCTTTTTGCATCTTTATGCGGAGAATAAAACAAAATCCTTGCTTCCTCCCTGTTCCCGAATCGGCACCCTTAGCTTATACTACGATCCTTGAAAATTTGGTTATGGGTGATATAATCGAAATATTTGCCTTTTCTTTTTAATTTTTTTTTCCTTGTCGATCCAAAACCCCAGTTTTTTTCCCCAAAAAATTTAAAAAAAACCGTTTTCTTTTTACTCTATTGGAGCTAGTATAATTACAGTAACACCAGCGATAACTTTGAAAATGGCCTTTTTATAATTCCATGGAAAAAATGTTTCCCACTCTTCACAAATTTCGATAAGCATCGGTCTTATTGGGTTCTTAAAAATAAAGAGGCACTTGCTAATTATACGGAACACGCCCAAAAAGTTAAGTTACGTTAATCCTAATGAAATATGCCAAAATACTATGAAGAAAATAACATTTTAGTTTATATAATAATATAATTTGGGCTATATAATGGCAAATTAGGGAGGTGTGGTGGTAAAGTAACCTAACCTTAACAATGTAACCCCCTAATGTGCAAATATCTAGCCCAATTATACAAGTCCCGTTATCTGTCTTTGTGGGTATTAACTGTTTTTCACAGATCGTTCATTATCCTTAGCAAATTATTCTTAGCATACTTTCATCCCAAGACCTATCCTCAGGGGCTGCTTGGATTATGTTAAATATAAAGGTATAGTTTTGGAACCTTACAACTATGCTAAACAAAATGGCTATCTAAAACTTTTGATCGGACAATTTTTGGGTAAAAAAGGACGTGAGAGGGGGGCTAGTAGCCGTTCAATCCATTTGGTCAAATAAAAGGGACACCGGATATTTTAATTTCCGTTCAAATGAGCCCTCTCCCGATGTTCTAGAACCGTTGTTTCGATACGATAACCCTGGGAAAAAAGAAAATTCGCGCATCCGTGATTTTTCTTCTGGCAAATAATACAAAATTCAATACTTTTGCAGATAGGGGCTTGAAACCTCTAAAGTAGGTTCTCTGATACACCAAATCTAATGGTTTGATTTTAATTAAAACATTTTCGACTTTTATTGGGTGTTTCCTCCCTCTTTCAAAAATCAGGCAAATTTTCACAGTTTCTTAGCCTTTTACGGGTAAAACTAAGCTTAATGAATCTGATTTATTTGGAATCAAGTTAATAAGCCCATGATATATTGATTAATGTCAAAGTTTCGTTTCTAGAATTTCGGCTACTATTGAGCATTGTAGCTCTATTCTTATAGTTCGTTACCGCAAACTGTTTGATATATTAGCACATAAATCCAAAAACTTATATAATAGGACGTTATCTCCGTTTATTAGGTGTTTTCAATTACGAAAAAAAAGAATTTGGAGAATTACTGGAATTTAGATTAGATATTAGAAGTAGAAATTAAAATCATAAGACCATTCGAAGAGTAGATACCCCCCCCCCTTACTCCCAACCGACTTCAATCATCAAACTACAATCGATTTAACCTATCTAGTTATATTACAAATCCTATTATAAAAAACACTAAGTCCTATTTTCTTTTTCAATGATATCTTTTTTTGTTTAATAAATTGAATTTAATGTATAGGCTACCTGCCATCTTATTTTTCAATTAATCCCTTTCTGTTCTATTTGCAGATGTAGAGGGTGTATTCATATCCACCATTCACTCCAATTTCAAAGGTTTCAACAGAAGAAAATCTAATTTAAAACTGATATATAACAGAGAAAAAAAAAAACATAAATATGAAGACAAAAATTTGACCTGAGCAAATGTTGTAAAATAGTAAATATTGAACATTTTTGCAATTTTACGATTAACTAGTTCGCATATTATCTTGATGATAATGCTCTGGGGTCATATCTGATATGGACATATAGTGGGAAATCAGAAGTTTCAAAGCCGGTGTTTTCGCATAAATACTAATCTGGAACATATTAGGAACTTTAGTGAGCCACTATTTTTGTGTGTTTTTTTTTAATAGTTAGCTTGTTGTATGATTTATTCGACTGAATCATGAATGTACGCGCTATATCATGAAAAAATCACTAGATTTAGGTAAAAATCATTAATTTTAGAACGAAAATCTCTAGCTAGAAAAAAAATCACTAGGCAACATAAAAAATCACTAGAAATAGTTATAAATCACTAGGGATGGTAACCCTCATTGCGCTATCCACTGTGTACATTGCTGACACAACAGATGTATTATTTATGCTGTAAGTGCATTGAACAAACACTACGGTACTTTGCATAATAATTAGCAAGAGACTTAATTTCCTTTAGTTTAAACTATACAAGCCCCTCGTTACCTTTTCAAACTATTTATACATTCAAGATCCTAGTGTTGTAAGATTACCGTAAATATAAAACTCGGTAAGTCAAATTGGTAAAATAAGGTAAAATTGGTGAATAAGATAAAATTGGTAAAATAAGATACTCCCTTGGAGATACAGGTCAAAAATTGGTGTTTTAGAGTTGTAGCCACAAGACCAATTAGAACTATTAAATTAGAATTAGATATTTTAATTCTTGGGCTAGAGATATAAAAAACTAGAGAAATATTGATTAAAAAAATTAACCAAAACTTTAGCAATAAAAATGGAACAAAAATCAATTAAAAAAAGTTCTTCAAGGAAATAAATCTTTTTCAAGAGGTTCTTCTCTGGGAATGAGATAAATTACGTAAATAAGTAAATCTAAATTATGTAATCCCCTTAAAATATAGGCAATAGTCAACTAAAACCTGGCCATCAAAAACGAACAGAATTTAAATAAAAAAACGAAAAAGAAGTTGTTAAACGAAAAGAAAGGCCATATGAGGCTTGAGATCAGCAGAAATAAATTCCTATAGCGACTCAAACTCAAAACGACCAAAACTACTATTAAAGAAAAACACCAAAAACGAACAGGGATTAGAAAAAAAATCATAGCAAACAAACGTACCACAAGTACTACTATAAATGAATAAATAAATCTTAAAACAACCAAAACTTAAATTGAATACGCAAACCAGGCTTAAAACGAACAAAATTTATGTGTCTTTAACAGTCTCGGAAAAAACTAATAGAATTAAACTGAATATTTTATATATAGGGATATTAGTTTCTGAAAGCTCATCAGTTCAAAAGTTTATTTCACTGTAATTTTCATTTTTATTTTCAATGCTCTAATAACTACGAAAGAAAAGTCTATAACACAATCCGTTTGAAAACTGTATGTGTCTCGAACAGTCCTTGGAAAGAACTAATTACAATGAAACTGAATATTTAATATGTAATGAAATTAATTGCTGAAATCTCATCAATTCAAGATTTTATTTCACTGTAATTTTTATTTTTGTTTCAATGTTGTATGTGCAAAAGAAAATATTTGTGATATAATTTTTTTTTTTTCAGTAAAGCGCAAATGACGTAGTAGGGTTTAGACTTTTACAGTTAGGGAAGGAGGCAGTATCCAAAACTCTCATTTGTAGTAATTTTATGTGTTTTATGCTTGATTCTTGTGTTCAATTTAAGTGTTACTCCTTTTAAGATTTATTTATTATTTTGCATTAGTAACTGCTGAATGTTTGTTTGCTATGATTGTTTATTTAATTTCTGTTCGTTTTGGGCTTCATTTATTCTTTAGTGGTTTCTTTTGAGTTTGTATTATTATAGGAATTTATTTCTGCTGACCTTAAGTTTAATATGGCCTTTACTTTTCTGTGAACAAATTATTTTTTGGAAAGTTTTTTTTTTTATTGATATAGACAAAGGTCACTCTGTAGGCCTACTTACCACCCATACTATGGATGGTTTAATGGCTTTGCAAGGACTTTTTTTTACGATTTGAGTTTTGTTTTGTGTGGGACATAGGAACATTCGAGATGAGTATTATCCATAAATCTGTTTCTGACCTCAAGAGGCTTTTAATAAAAAAGTGAAAAGTTTTCGGTTTTTCCAAAGAGTAAACAATGTTACATTGGCATATGCTTCCCGTGAAGAAACATGGGAGAATACGAATTATTACTTGGCTGCTACTGAAAAAACATTCAAGACATTAGCATTTTTTTATTTGCAAAGGCGATGATTCAATATTTGTACCTTGCACTCAGAAGGGTCAACATTTATATGGTATAAAAAGTCCCAGGTCCTTCTTTTGTTATCCTTTTATAAAGTCATTAAAGGATTTTGTTTTCACATTCAAGATTTTTTTCAATATAAATTAAGGCCAATTCTCAAGAGGTTATGGGATAGTTATCTACAGGAATTGTTGCTAAAAGTTTATTGTCCAGATGAATCTATGGTAAATAATCTTTGCAGGTAGATAAACAAGGACGCGTTATCTTATGTTTCCTTAGAGAAACAAGCGGAAAAACTAATTTACCATGCTTTATAGTTATTGCTTAGCTCCAACTAATAAAAATGTACAAAACATCCGCAATTAACTTGCATCTGGATTGCATCTGTCCCCCATCCCCCATCGCTTGTAATCTTGAAATTCTTGCTATTCTTCTTATAATTTATCTAGTTTTCTGTTTATTGTTGTCTCTTTCGAAGTTATGCCTCCAGTCGAAACTTAAACTTTTTCGCACGTGCCTGTCTATGGTATTTAGACAAAAATGGCGATATGAGAAATTTTAATGCATAAGCTATTAAAACCCTTTTTTATATTACAAAGTGATACCTCCCAGCAGAATAAACTTCAATACACATGTTTATAAAAGACAAATGCCCAAGGGCAAAATTTCATAGAAAACTGGCGGTGTGTGTGGTAAATTGCGAAGGCCATTGTCTCTTCTTTTGAGTTTCTTGTCCTCTAAGCATGGCAAACCTGTGTCTGCGTCGACTAGCCAGAAGATTGAATACATAAGTTAGTTAAAACCTTTCCTGTATTTACTACGGAGTGATACCTCCAAGCAGGAGTAAATATTGATTCACGTGTTTTATAGAAGACAAGTGTCCACGGGTGAAAATTCATAGAAATCTGGAGATGGGTAGCAAACTGCTATGGCCAAAGTGAAGAGTTCTCTTCTTTTGCGTTTCTTGCCCTCCAAATGCGGTACACCTACATCTGTATTGGCTATCCCAGATTTTGAATAGTATTTGGATTATAAGTCCCGATTCTCGGCTCCTGATTCAACCTCAAATAAAAGACAAGAAGCTGAGCTGATTTTTTTTTTTAGGTAAATCGCTCCCCTATCCTTTATTATGTGCCGGGGAAGCTATTTGAAAGGCCATCTCGTGCCTAAAATCTAGGTAATACTCGATTGTTCAGGCCAGTGTAATTCATTTCAAATATAGTGGCCCAGCTCTTACTTCTCACGTTACTCTTCTCATACGGATTATCCTCATTTAGGGTATTGTTCAAACCAGAGACGCTCAAGGGAATGGGGGCAACTGGGGCAGCTTTCCCAGTTTCCGTGGTTGAGGGAGGGTGGCTGCTGGGTTGCCCAATTTTATCAAAATTCATTTTGATTAGGCTTGTTTGCTTTTGTTTGAGTCGAGAGGGGGTGCGGAAATTAATTTTACCCCGGGCACCTCAAGCCCTACGAATTACTTTAGTTCCAACCAAATTTCATATTGGAAATTTTACCCGTTGTCTAAACTACCATAGAGTGGTCCTGTTTCCGTCCAATCACGGCCTTACTTAAAATTACAAGTTATTTGAACAGCTATTCTTAGATCAACTTGGACAGCTGTTAGATGGTCCTCTTAAACAATCTATTTTCCGGCGTAGATTCAATTACTCCAAAGCTCTCCACGTTGCTACAAATGCTCTCCTAAACAGACAATAATCAGACGAGTGCCAAACGACTGGCTCCCAAGACCTGCAGAGAGCATTTACAGATTCTTGTGTAAGTGGTCTGAGAACTGTCACCCAAAAGCTGGACGGTTTACTTTTCATTTGGAACAGTGACCCTCCTACTAGTATCACACTAGGTGATTGCTTGGTAAAACCAGTTGACAAAGTGAACAATCAGGGGCTATTGATAAGTCCCTCTCTGCAATATACCCGCTCCTTCTTAATTACATGTCTTAAACAGCAAATTTCCAGCTCATATGCTCTGATTTTCAAATTTACTTTGAGATTACAATGAGATAAAAAAAAATATAATTTTTTTTTTACTCTTATAAATTTAATAAATCAAATAATATTAACATTTTGATTACTAAATATCAGTATACAGGGCCGTATACAGGATTTTTGTTCAGGGGGGTTTTTTACTAATTTTTGACTTTTTTTTGGGCGGGGGGTTTTACTAGTTTTTGACTCAGTTTTTTCGACTAATTTTACTGATTTTTACCTAGGTTTTTACTAATTTTTTGACTTATTTTCGATTCGGTCAAAAATTTTCGGGGGGGGAGGGTTCAAACCGGGTAACCCCCCCCCCCTGGATACGGCCTTGTCAGTATATGCATATTAAACTGACAATGTACATTTATTTGTATTTTTTTTCAGTAAAGTGCAAATTATGTTCTGGCCTTGGGAAGGCATAGGGGTTTTGAGCCCTACTCATGTCAATTTCTGCTCGTTTTGAGTTTGACTCGGTTTTTATTGTAATTTCTGTTCGTTTTGAGTTTCATTTATTTATCAATGTTGATTTGTGGTAGTTTCACGCTTGGTAGATTATTTTATTTTATTTTTGTTAGTTTTTTGGTTTAATAGAGTTCTTTACGTTTCTTTAAAAAAAACTTATATTGTGGAAAAAGTTTTTTTAATTAATTTCTGTTCGTTTGATATTGACAAAGTCTTTTCAGGGAAAAAGGAAATAATTCTTTAAATCTTTTCGTTTTTTTTAAGTTTTTATAGTTTGTCCTGCTACTGGAGTAAAATTTTCAGCAATTTTTAACAACATACACGTTTTCAAAATCTGGAAACAAATAGTAGTATTTAATTGAGTTTCATACCTCATCTAGTTGACCTGAAATAGAAAAGTTGATGCCATTCGCAAAAAAAATCTGTTTACTTTCTTTGATAGCTTGGATAAACTTACGCTATTTTGATTTGGTTAAATTTTAAGAGCAGAAGTAGCCCCGAAAGTTTAAACATAATACCCTCAGTCGTTCTTTGGATACTACTGAGATGCTTTATTGGGAATTAGCATTACACAGTGCATTTTGATTTAATAGTAAGGCAACATTTAGTTTTTAAACATAATGGGCAAATGAGAGGGTGGGCGTGGGACGGGGACTACTTGCCCTCCAATCACGTTTGTCTATTAAAAAGGGCATTAGTCCTTTCTATTTTCAATCGAATGAGCCCTTTTTGAAGTTTCTAAGACAACTCCTTCGATACGAAGTGCCTGGTCTAAACAAAAAAAGAAGAACAAAATAATAAAACATTGTACCCATATCGATCTTTACTATAAAAATGTCAAGCCTTTTAATCACTTTCGACTATTAAAAAGGGCACTAGCCCTTTCAATTTCCACTCGAATGAGCCCTTTTTGAGTTTTCTACGACAACACTTTCAATAAAAACCTTATATGCCCCCAGGGCATAACTTACAACCCTTGCCCTGAGGGCTGGGGGGATGTCATCCTCTAATACCTAATTTCCAGAACTTTCAACCACGTTGAATAAAATAGCTATGTCAAAATTTTGATTGGATGTGTTTGGGAAACAGTTGGCGTGAGTGGCGGGTTAGTTGCCCTCCAATCACTTCCGACTATTAAAAAGGGCACTAGCCCTTTCAATTTCCAATCAAATGAGCCCTTTTTGAAGTTTTTACGACAACGCTTTCTATAAAAACCTTATATGCCCCAGGGCATAACTTACAACCCTTGACCTGAGGACTGTGAGGGGGTTGTCATCCTCAAAGACATAATTTCCGGACCTTCCAATTACGTTGAACAAAATGGCTATCTCAAAATTTTGATTGGATGTGTTTGTAGAAATGGTGGGTGTGAGAGGGTGGTTACTTGCCATCCAATCACTTTCGATTATAAAAAGGGCACTAGCCGTTTCAATTTCCAACCAAATTATTCCTTTTTGAAGTTTCTACGACAACTCTTTCTATAAAAAAAAATCTTATATGCCCCCTAGGCATAAATTACAGCCCTTGCACTGAGGACTATGGGAGGGGGGGGGGGATTTCATCCTCAAAGATATAATTCCCAGACTTTTTAACTACGTCGATCAAAATGGCTATGTCAAAATTTTGATTTGATTTGTTTGGGGAAATGGTGGGTATGAGAGGAGTGTTAGTTATCCTCCAACCACTTTCGACTGTTAAAAAGGGCACAAGCTCTTCTAATTTCCAATCAAATGAGCCCTTTTTGAAGTTTCTACAACATCACTATCTATAAAAACCTTATATGCCACCAGGGCATAGCTTACAACCCTTGCCCCGAGGGCTCTGAAGATGTTATCATCCTCAAAGACCTAATTTTTAAAACTTTTAACTACTTTGAACAAAATGGCTATCTAAAAATTTTGATTGGATGTGTTTGGGGAAAGGTGGGTGTGAGAGGGGGGTTGGTTGCCATTAAATCACTTTAGACTATTTAAAAGGACACTAGCCCTTTGAATTTCCAGTCGAATGAGCCCTTTTTCAAGTTTCTATGACAAAACTTTCAATAAAAAACTTATATGCCCCCAAGGCATAACTTACAACCCTTACCCCGAGGGCTGTAGGGGGAGTGTCAGCCTCTTAGATATAATTTCCGGACCTTTCAACTACTTTGAACAAAATTGCTATCTCAAAGTTTTGATTGGATGTGTTTGGATAAATGGTCGGCGTGGAAGGGATGTTAGTTGCCTTCCATTTTCGACTATTAAAAAGGGCACTAGCCATTTCAATTTCCAATCAAATAATCCCTTTTTGAAGTTTCTACGACAATGCTTTCTATAGAAAACCTTATATGCCTCCAGGGCATAACTTACATCCCTTGCCCTGAGGGCTGTGGGGGGGTTGTCTTCCTCAAAGACCTAATTTCCAGAACTTTCAACTAGATTGAACAAAATGGATATCTCAAAATTTTGATTGTATGTGTTTGGGGAAAAGGTGGGCATGAGAGGGGGGCTAGTTGCCCTCCAATCACTTTCTAATATTAAAAAGGGCACTAGCCCTTTGAATTTCAAATCGAACGAGCCTTTTTTGAAGTTTCTACGACAACGCTTTCTATAAGAACCTTATATGGCCCCAGGGCATAACTTACTACTCTTGCCCTGAGGGCTGTGGGGGAGTTTCCATCTCAAAAACATAATTTGTATATGGAAATCAACTACGTTGAACAAAAAGGCTATCTCAAAATTTTTATTGGATGTGTTTGGGGAAATGGTGGGCGTGGAAGGGGTGTTAGTTGCCTTCCAATCACTTTCGACTATTAAAAAGGGCACAAGCCACTCCAATTTCCAACCGAATGAGCCCTTTTCGAAGTTTTTACAACAACTCCTTCAATACGAAGTGCCCTGGTCTAAGACCAAGAAAAAAATTAAACAAATAAATAATACATTGTGCCCACATCGTTCTTTACTTAGGCAGCGCTATTGCGCGCCTATGATAGATGCGCGGCTCATGATCATTTTTAAAGCATCAAATTCAATAAGGTGTTGTTTTTTTTTCCAAACTCATTTTAATTTTGACTTATATTCTTACCATCTTTTTTTTTTTCTTTCTGATGGCACTTTTTACATGAGATATTTTTATTCCTGGACACAATAAAGGGTATGAATGTTGCTATTAAGATTTTCTACAATAGAACTTGTTAGTTTTTGTTAAATTTTTGACAGAAAGAGCTTCCCTTTTATATTTTTTTTCTCAAAGCAATACTCTAAATGATCTGAATGTTGAAGACTAGTGTCATCTTTTGTCCTGAATTCTCTTCAGGCTGAAAGCCATATGTTTGAAAACAAAGAAGAGGATTTAGATACCAATTTAATGAAAACCTTTACAGACCAGACATATAAAAAAATCTACTTATTGCAAAGTTAAAATGATACAGTAGAGAAAATTCAATCTTTCTGTCCAACTCACAGAAAATTCGTCAATTCATTCTTTTTAAATCGTTTCTATTGATTTTTTTTCTGTTATCCCAAAAAGAAATCATTTTGCAAAAAAAAAAAAAAATGTTTAATATTCCTTATTGGCAAACCTAGTCTTTGAAGACATGATTAATGGCATTAATTATTTTTAACCTATTGCATGATGCTTGCATTAAATAGCTCCCCAAAGTGTGTGTTATCATGGCTTAGTGTTTAATTTGGACCTCAAAATCCTTAAACTGCGGTGAATCGAAACAGAAGTATACAGTCTACGTTCAAAAACTATTATTCGAAGATTTCAGTCTTCCACCTAAAGAAACTAAACTAAAGAAAACAGCATTAAAGCTCGAGTATAACCACTGTATCCTAACCCTTACCCCCCCCCCCCCAAGCCTATCATTCCCAAAACACATCCGATCAAAATATTAAGAAAGCTATTTTTTTTTTCACAATTGTCAAAAGTGCCAGTGATTATGTCTTTGGGGATGTCAACCTCCCCGCAGTCCTTAGGGCAATTCATACATTGTTTGCATACAGTATATGCAACTGAGAAACGTATATATTTTGACATTTAAATTCCAAAAAGACAAAGGACATTCAGGTAAGCCTTTCAGAGAATGTCAAGTAGAGTGTTGAACTAAATCAAACATATTATGCATATACGGATTGTCAAAAGAGCGTAACTCAGGAATGACTAAGTATATTAATTTGGAACTTTGAGGAAATGATAAGGGAAATGGTAAAAAAAGCAAAATTTTTATGCTACCAGTACTACTACAAATACAACTACTACTACTGCTACCAGTACTACTACTAAAACATTACTCCTTTTACAATATTGAGAAAAAATTTGAACTAAACCAAAAGACGCTATGTTTATGTACATTGTCAAAAGAGTGTATGTCGAGAATTGATATGGGAATAAAGTTGGAACTTTCAGAGAATGCTTAAAAGGGAAGATAATCTGAGCAAAAGACAATATGTGGAAGCTACTACTAATACTACTAAAACTGCTACATTTACTACTACCACTACTACTACCAGTTCAACTACTACTTCAATTGCAACTACTTCTAAGACCATGAGCATTGAGATAAAAGCTTTAAGCAGTATGTGAAAACACAGGTTATCAAAAGGACATATCAATGGCATAGTAATGGCTGATTGTACTAAATTGAAACTTTTAGAATTTGATGAGAGGGATCTTCTACAGCTGCTACAATGACTACTGCTATTACTATTAACACTACTAGTAGTACTACAAATACCACTACTGTAACTGCTATTACAACTATGCCTAATTATATGAAGTTGAAATTTTCAAAGAATTTTGAGGGGGAATGTGAACTGAATCACAACAGGGACGTAATTTGCTATTGGGCAGGGGGCAACTGCCCCCTCAAGAACCAGGTTTGCCCCCTAGATCTCAGCTTAACCTCTTCTCAGCTGAAATGTAGTTTCTGCAAAATTAAGATAAGCCTGCATAATTCAAGTATCCAGAGAAACAGATCAGATACATCTTTTGCCTTTATATTACTCATTTTTCAGTTTTCACTGTTTATTTTCAATTAATTTGAGAAAATTGGATCCAACTTTGCTACCCTCTTCCCCAGGATTTTAAAGAAATTACGCCACTGAATCACAACAATCAATTTGCATGCTGGTTGTCAAAAGTGCGTAACAGCAATATCTTAGGAACAGTTTATTGTGTGAAGTTGCAACTACAACAGGGCTTGTTGTGAGGGATGTTGAACTAACCAAAAGAAACTTTGTACATCCTAATGCTACTGCTTCTACTTATGCTACTATCATTACGAATTCTACTACTACTACTGTCAAACAAGGCTAAGACTATTACTATTAGTTCTGCTTTTACTACTCCTACTATATTTCAAACTAAGGGTATTAAGGCAAAAATTTGGAATGTATTGAAACTATATTGAACTAAATCGAAACACACTATGCCCACACAGGTTGTCAATAGGACGTATCAGAAAAGCTTCAGGAACGGTTAAAGGTATTAGGATGAAAATTTAAGCGTGTATTGATGGGGGTGTTAAAGAAACCAAAGGTTCTAGGTGCATACTGCGACTATTGCTACTACAGCTATTGCTACTACGTAAGCTAAGAGCATTAAGGTGAAGCTTTTAAGGAATATTTAGGCGGATGCTGAACTGAATTAAAACAAATTATGAGTATGTGGATTTCCCAAAAGGTGACAAAACAGTATCGCAAGAGCGGCTTACTTCATTAAGTTAGACCTTTAAGGGTATGTTGTGGTGGATTTTGAACTAGCAAGAAGGCACTATGTGTGTACTATTAATACTAACACTACAGTTACTATAATTCATGATGCTAAGGGTGTTAGGGTGAAACTTTAGCGAGCGTTTAAGGGAAATTTTAATTAAACAAAAACACTATATGCATGCAGGTTTTCAAAAGGGCATATAAGCATTATCATAGGCACCACTGCTCTATAAAAGCTAGAAATTTTATAGACACTTTTAAAGGAGCTAATTTGATTCAAAATTACAAGTTTTAATGCCCCTTTTAAGAGCAAAAAGTGATTTGAGGCAAAGGAGTCCTTCTTTCAAGCCTATTCATTTTCCAAACACATCCAGTCAAAATTTTTCAGAAACTATGTCTCTAGGGATATTGGGTATTTCCATTTCCTACAATTATGTAGTTGACCCATTATGCTTAAAACTAAATGTTACTTTAGAACTGTATCAAAAGGCACTGTGTGTATGGTTGCCAATAAGACACCTCAGTAAAATTTCTAGAACGACTGGGGGTATTAAGTTGAAACTTTCGGGGCTACTACTATTACTATTTCTGGTCTTACAAATTAAACAATCAAATAAGATGCAATTAATCAAACAAGTGTTAGTGTATCAAGGTTGTCAAAGAGTATACATAAAATGTTTTGTTAATGATGTTAAGGTGAAGTTTCAGGTCAACTTGACGAGGTATAAAATAAAATTAAATAATTCTATTTTTGTCAGGATTAAAATTGATGATTTTTTTTTTCTCCAACATACAAATTGCAAGCCGAATTATGGATTCTTACAGAAAAAAAAACGAAAAGATATTATTTTTTTTCCCATGAAAAAAACTATGTCAATAAAAAACGAATAGAAATTAATTTAAAAAACTTTTTTCAATGAAAAAAAAAAACACATGACCGTGGATTGTCAGGTTAATATACGTATACTGATATTCATTCCTTAAAGTTAGGATAATTTTTTATTTATTAAAGTAAAAAAAAGTGAAAACATTTAAAATGTATTTGTTTTCAGTAAAGTGCAAATTATGTTCTGGTCTTGAGAAGGCATAGGGGTTTTCAGCCCTACTCATGTTAATTTTTGCTCATTTTGAGTCTGACTCGTTTATTTATTGTAATTTATGTTCGTTTTGGGTTTCTTTTATTTATTAATGGTGATTTGTTGAAGTTTTACGCTTGGAGCAGAACTTAAATTTATTTCTGCTCATTTTTGGTTTATTCTTTACTTTTCTTTGAAAAACTTGTTTTGTGGAAATTTTTTTTTTAATTAATAGATAATAAACATCAAAGCCTTATGGCTCTTTGCTATAGGCAAAGCTATAGCATGGGCTCTTACAATTATTATTTGAAAAAAAACTACGTTTTCGAAAGAGTTAAAGAGCCTGAGTCACAAGTTCGAACCTTGAAACGTACAGGGATTAGGAGGTACAGTGGGGGGGGCTGCCACCCCCCCCCCCCAAACCCCCCGCTTTTGCAGCCTCTTTTGTTAAGGTTTTTTAAGTCCTGTAGCCTGCAATCAGTTGGTCATACCAACACGAATGAAACTGTTTCAATGACATTTTTTTTTAAATCTTCAGAGAATTTGGCAATGACAACTCAGTCTGTTACAGTTATAATTACAAACTTGTCTTTGTGCCAGGTATGGTTATGTATTCAGTGTGATTATGTATGATGGAAAAATAGATGAACCTGAACCTAAACTGCTTGTTTATGCTGAGCCCTTCTTCTCTTCCCTGTTTTTTCTGTTCAAAATTGTTAAGTTCATCACATTATAGCTTGTTATCGGTTAGGGAAAAATCTCCTGTAAAAAATCCAGCAAACAGGCTCAGTACTGTTTCTAATCAAAGAGATGCAATAGGATGTCTTCTTACGGTAAAAAATTCAAGCAGACTTCGTTCGTGTTGCAAAGCATTTTTTTTGCAAGGGAAAAAGCGGGGTTGAGGGGGGAGGCAGACCCCCAAAATAAAAATCTTAACAAAAGAGGCTGCAAAAGCGGGGGGTTTGGGGGGCGGCAGCCCCCAACTTTACCTCCTAATCCCTGTACGTTTATAGGTTCGAACTTGTGACTCAGCCTCTTTAACTCTTTCGAAAACGTATCGTTTTTTTCAAATAATTTCTGCACGTTTTTGTACAGTTTATTACTTATTATTGCTTGACAAACTGTTAGCTGATCGTGTCAGGAATTAAAGTTGGGGGGCTGGCGCCCCCCAAACCCCCCGCTCTTGAAGATTCTTATGTTAAGGCTTTTAATTCCTCAATACTCAAATCAAATGCACAGTAAGATTTTCTTTTTTCAACTTTTCTTCGAGCATGCGGGTATACGGCATGCTATCAAAGCAGTGGAGACTTACCTGTAAGCTGAAGGCCGACTGTGATATTCTTCTGGATACGCCTGTTGAGCCGAATGATTTAATAGATTGGATTTAAAAAAGAAACTGAGTTTCTTTTTTAAACTTTAAATTTAAGAGATACTATTTTAAATTCAATATATAAAAAATTTACTTTGACGGGGAATTGAACCCGAGTCTTCCGCATGACAGACAGGAATAGTGAATACTATGCTTTTATGCTTTTAGAAATTATCGGGGGATAATTTTTTTTGGTCTGAAAATATCAAAAGGCCCTAACAGGTCGAATTCCGGTTCGAATGAGTCCTCATTCAACCGGATCCGTTGCCAACTGTGGCTTGTAGGCGTGGCTGATAAAAAAAATAACTTGATGAACATTAAGTGGCTATATTTGGCTTTTGGAAAACAGGGAAGGAGTGATCGTATTGAGATGAAATTTTGAGGATAAGCTCCCAGGCCCCAGGAAAGCTTATCCTCTAAATTTCAGCCCGATCGAACAACTAAAAGGGGGCTGTGCTGGGAGGGTCTAAACTTCCGGCCCACTTTCCCCCATGAAGATAAAGTCGGAGGGGGGGGTGAAATTTTGCATGTTTCTTAGTTTGAGCTTAGGCTACAAAATGCAATCACCATCATCTCTTTGCGACCGCTAGGACTGGAAATCGCTTAACATTGTGGTGGGTCGCCTCTTTAAAGAGGCACAAGTATGCCTCCTTGATCCGAGATAAGCAAATAATCAAATTCATCATTATTTCTTGTCACGTGTGCTTTGTGTTTTTGTTATGAATGGAAAGAAGCTTTTCTGAACAGCTTCAAAGCTTCAGGTCATTTATATTTTTAGGCATCGCGAAGGCGGGGGTAGCCTAGGGGTCATTTCTCATTTTTTCTAGTCACCGCGAAGACTGGTTCAAATACCACTCAATGTCAGTGCTAAACTGTTCTAGTACTGCAAATGAAAGCAGCTACGGTAAGAATAAAAATAGTTACCAGGTAGGTTCCAAACTGCTTAGTCCATATTATTTTATTCCTGTGGATTCGCTACAAAGAGGATAAAAAACGATAAGAGTAACAAAGCAGATTGAATAATCTAAAATCTTCCTCTTAGAAAATCAGATACTATAAATATGTCGCAATGATTAAACAGCATCAATAAACACCAACGGTACTGTTTTTGGCAATATAATTCTTTAAAAAGCACCAAAGACAATAATATATAAATATATACTAAGATTTGCATTGAAAACGTGAATGGATAACATTTACTAAACTCACCAAAGTCTGGCGAAGGGTAAACGTTTATTGAGCTATCTATCAGCCAAGAAGAAACTGCTACAAATTCAGAGAGTTTCTGACGCACAATGCATTTCAGAAGTCCATCGTTGCCAAGATAAACTTGGGCATCCTGTACAGTAGCTCTATAGTCTTCGTCAATAACTGAGAAAAAGAGAATGATCGTTACAAGGTTTTTTTCACCTTTTTAAGAGTAAATTTGTAGAAAAAAAGGTCTTTCTTTACTTTAAACCACTTTTCTTATAAGCAAGCGACATAACACATGTCCAAACAATCCTTTATTTTTTTCTTTCTGCATCAAACAAGAAACATTAGAATAACTACGAAATTTTAAGATAATTCAAGTTTTTTTTTTTTTTTTTTTTTTTTTTTTTTTGAAATGACCACCAAACCCCATTTTTAAACTTCATTTTTTTTCCTTTTTTCTATTTTTTCCTTTTTTGGCTGCTAATTAAAAAAGAAAAAAAAATTATCAATAATTTTCTTTAAACTACCTTACTGGCAACGCTGTTTTCTCACTCACTCACGCAAAAAAACTATCTCTTACCGATAAAAAACTCAAACTCTCTCCACTACTTACTTTCTCACTCTCTTTTTCCACACCACCATATTTACAAAAAAAAAATTCATAATTCAAAATCAAAAAAAAAAATACTCTCTCCACTCATTTCTTATCTTCAATACTTCCATTTTCTTCTCAATTAAACTCCTAAAACCCTCTAAACACACCACTTTCTTTCTTTTCCTTCTACTCCACACATAATGACACATATTTCCAATAATACAACACAGAGAATTTTTTCTTTTTCACATCCAAATCCGAATTTATGTCAAATTTCACCAGTTTCTTCTTTTCTTCATCACTTTGAACTTTAATTTTGCACTTTTCACTTAAATCAAAAACAAACTGAAAAATTCCCTTATTTTCATTACACTTGATGAACTCGTGGTCTAAACCATCTTCCACTACTTCAAAACAAAAAGAGCATTTTTTATCTTCATTTCTCAGGAAACATGACACTCTATTTCGGTAAGGCAAAATCATGTGTATGACTTGAAACATAAGCTCTCTCACTTTTGGTTCCATGGGGAAAGAATGTAGATTTCTAAAGGCATTTTCAAAATTTACAAATGGTTCTTTTTTCTTTTACGTGATATCCGTTATTTTCCTCTTCGGGAGTTAAAATCCTGGTTATCTCAGTTTTTATTTCTGTACTATCTGCCATGAGAAGCCCCTTCTCTTGCAGTTGCTTTAATATCAAGAAAGAATCTTTCATGAAAATTGGGACGTTTGTGTCTGAATTTGTTGAATTAGGATTGTTTAGTAGGGGAACCAACCACTCTCTGGTCATTTGAAAGTGTTCTTGTGGTCCATTTAAAAATTCAAGTGTCATTCTAGCAAGCATATTTTGGCACAGTTTTCTAAAATCATACTCCTAGACCTCCCGATCCTTTGTGCAAAAGAGCAACTTCTTACTCAGTTTTTCTAGCTTACCGCTCCATATAAAACGCCACATATAGGTTTCAATTTTCTTTGCTATAGGTTCCGAGAGGGGTATTACTGGGGCCAGATAAAGTATTCTTGATACACAATACATGTTGACGAAAGTTGATCTCTGGAACAAGGAAAGATTCCTGCCTTTATCTTCGCCACATAGCAAACACTGAATCTCGAGTACTTTCTTTTCCCATGCGTTCTGCCAGCAATTTCCTCTGACTGAAAACTCCACGCCAAGTGTCTTTACTGTAGGACTGACTTCCAACCAAGTTTCCTTTTCCAAGCTCCTAATCCAACTCACCTTTGCGCTTTTTGTTAACGGGAGGATCTTACTCTTTTTCTTGTGATTCCTGACGGCAAATTTTTTCTCGTACCATTCTAGGCCCCGCATTACAGTTTTAATGTCACTCACTCCATCGGCGAAGAAATTCCCATCATCTACAAAGGCCTCAGACTTGAGAACTAAAGTTGGCAGTACTCTGATACCCGTTATTCTGGCTTCTATGCATTTTATCAACGGGTCGAGATAGATCTCGAACAGAAATGAAGAGCTTGGGTCACCTTGCAGGAGGGACATTTCAAGGGGAAATTCCTCAGTGAGGCTTCCATTTACCACCACTTTCGCCGCTGCGCCACGGTATAGGTTCTTGTAAAAAACGACAAATTCACCACAAAACGAATACTTCACCGTCATCAGTTCCCATAGGACTTCCCGGACTACCGAGTCGAAAGCTTTGATAAAATCAACGCATATTAAAACCCATTTGAGATCACTTTCCAATAGTTCTTCTCTTCTAAGGAGTAAGTCGCGTAAAATTGCAAGAATATGTTGGACCTTTCGACCCTTTTATGCCCCCGTTTTGGGTCTCACCCAGAATGTCTCCCATCAGCTTTCTGAGTCTGTTCATGAGTACTTTGGAACATAATCGTGTATCACAGGGAAGTAGAGAGATGGGCCTCCAGTTCTTGATATGTTGCATGTCTCCCTTTTTTGGCACTAATGTGATGATCGCTAGGATTAACTTGGGAAAACTTGAAAAGATAATTCAAGTTTTTGGGTTAAGACAATAGACACATTATTTAAGAAAAACGACACCAACAAAATTTCCACAATTACTGCAAGAAGGTAATATTACAAGGTTTTCTTTTTTTTTTTTTTTTTTTTTAATCAGCCCATTTTCAATCAGTAGGTTTTCCCTCGGCAATTGTTAGTAGAGATGGGGGTACCAGCCCGACGAGAACACCCTGCTGCCATCTACAATTTAGTTTAATGCTGACGGGACATAATTTATTCAAGGATTATTGATCGAGTCTAATCGGAGGGGGTGTGTCAAGGTCAATCGATCTGTTGTTGTTTGGCCACGTGCGAATGACATGAGGGGTGATTTACATAATGCTGACGGGACAAAATTTATTCAAGGATTATCGATCGAGTCTAATGGGGAGGTGTGTCAAGGTCAATCGATCTGTTGTTGTTTGGCCACGTGCGAATGACATGAGGGGTGATTTACATAATCGATGGGGGAATTATTGATTCACGAGCGTGGGGAATTATGAAACAATATGGTCATAGAGTCCCTAGGGAGAAAGATTACGTAATCGCTCAATGACCTCTTTTTCCAAGATCGATTTATTTGTTGTTTCTATGTGTAATAACTCCGGGACGAAGGTTGCACATGCGCATTGAATTCTAACGGGAACAATGTTATTGATCTAGGACTCGAGGGGGAAGTGAATTTCCGAGAAATTGATTGCGTAATCGATTGGGAATTTTATTGATCCGATAACGGGAAACAGTTAGATCACGTGTCTCCTTCTCAGCCAATCAGAGGGCTTGTTTACTTGTTTACATATTAGCGGCGGAGGGAATATAAAGAAAGGATTTTTGCTAGAGTTTTATTAGTCTGTGAATAGAATTCAAGGAGTGAGAAGAAGAAGAACAGTTTGACTTTACTCATTTGGATATATATTTGTGATGGCGATGAGTGGAATGTTTACCCTATTAGAAGTTGATAGTGGAGTTGATGATAATAGTACAAGAGCACCAAACATTGCGGTGGAAATCATGAAAGGTTCACGGCTTTGTCTGGAATGGGATGCAGTATATGCAAGATATGTGATATCCTTGAGCAAATTTAAAATGGAGGATCAATTATGTTTCGCCGCTAAAGTTGATATAGCACATGTGAATAGACTTCAATGTGCTTTAAGTGCATTGGTGAAACATATTGAAGACAATAAACAGTATCGCTGATTGTACATGCTCTGTATTATTGATGTTGTTGTTGTTGTTCTAATTATTCAATAAAATTGTTTCGAAATCGATAATGTTCCCTTTCTTTTCTGGCTATAGGGCTAACGAATCAGGGTCAGTCTAGAGTCAGCAGTCGGAGTGAAAGGATTGAAAAATGAATAAATTTGAGAAAGAGAGAATTAGATCAAATCTAGTGTTTATGGAAAAAAATTTGATTTTGGATGATGATTTTCTCGAGTTATCTCTTAAACGCAGGATATTCTCTTGTCCGGGAACACATGACAATATAATGAGGAGTGATTCTCCCCCATTGGACTATTGTATGAAACTTTTAAAATGTGATTCAAATGCTTATACTCAATTTATTGATATATTAATTGAAACAAAGCAGAATCATATTGTGGATATACTTTTGAAAATATTGCCAGTGGATTCAATGTAGATGGCTCCCCCATCATTCGAAAGAGGTAACGTCACAGAGCTACTCCTCTCTCCCACCATTTCCCTCCACCTTGAATTTATCGAACGAAGAGGATCAGTTTCGTTTTAGCTGTGAGTGAGTTGACATCGGAAACCGAAAAATGTTCTATATATGTCCATTGTGTATGTACACTCTTGGCAGTTGGAATCAATGTGAGAATTGTACAATTATTGACGACTATAGTGAAAAGTGTAAATTATGTAATCCTTGTAAATTACATAGAGGCTATGCAGTACGAATTAAGGATGTAATTCATGTCTTGAGGAGGTGTGTGACTCTCATCCTAGAGGACACCTGTGCTCCAATTGTCACTATGATAAATGTGATCAGTGGGAGTATACTTACCCCGCTATGATTGGAAAGAATCCTAAACGTGATTTTAGTTTATTTCTACGAGATTGGTATCGTCGTGGATTTAAATTATTCTGGGAAGAGGAATCTGGTCTACGATTCAACTGTTGGGGTAACAAGACAATCTGGTTTCTACGTCATCGCTGTGATGACACCACCTACTATGACTATAAACCAAGTGATTTTTATTTGGCTGTGACGGAATGTGATTCACCATTTGAAAACATTGTATGTGATATTTGCTTCAAATAGACAGATTGAAACTCGTGAATTTCATAATATGAATGCAAATAGTATCATTGACTATACAAAGAGATATGACAAGAGTGAAGTTACATTGTACTGTAGAAAATGTGACCCTGACTTTGCAGTCAATCAAGATCAATATACAGTGAATCCAAATGATTTACCAGCATTAGTGGTTCACGACAGTTGCTTATACATCGAAGATGAAGAAATCTAAAGTGAAGATTTAAAGACATTGTTGTATATATATGCATTTTATTAATAAACAAATTCACAAACATTTTTTAAGCACTTTACTCTTAGGGCACTGAAATCAATACTATATAGATCTGAGAGGATATTTTCCACTAGAAAGTCGTTCAGACGTGGATTGTCAACATAAATGTGGAGAAACTGCTTGTAAGTATAGCCACGACATCGGAACACAAAATATAGTAGTGCATGGAAGCCGCAGCTTTTAGTCGTTAGATCCTGCACCCTCTTTCGATTTTGAATAATAGTTTTCCCACTGCTCTCAATATAGTTGCTGATGTGGGGTGTGTGTAGAATGTATAGGGTAGACCAAGAGGATCAAAAAATTCAATCGTCTTCATTGTTTGAAAGATGCACAGCCAATGACCCGTCAGCACAGTCGACGGACTGCTATTAACAATAATCAAGGTATTGTTCGCGCTTTGAATTTTTCCAAGATAGTCTGAGGGCAGACAATAGGATTTGTACTGGGACATGTAGGGGTCCATATTAAATACATTGATTATTTGACTGGTGTTCATGGCGCCAAGTCTAGTAGAACACTGCCTTCGGGAGTGATTTCCCAATAGGTTTCATATTGATTTAGTGAGATTAGGGCAATACTCTCAGCCAATGGGTCGGCAAATGTACACTCTAAACGCACACTCCCCGTACGTACTATACTCATATCCTGTGTACCCGACAAATCCAGTACAATGATACCATGTGTTTTAGCAAACATATCTTCGGTTATACCATTTTCAAATAGTTGCGAATCGTGATCTAGGGTTTGCATGGTCAACTCGTACAATGTTCTATAGGATTTATCAAAAGATAGATTGTAGAGTGGGATGCCGTTTACTTTGCACACAAGAGATGAAAGTCCAAACATCTCGAATTTATGTGGACATTCAGTCCATGATCCTATTGCACTGGCGCTTTTTACAAAGGCCAAAGCCAATTTCGAGGGGATTTCGCCATTGATAAAGGATGAATCGGTGAAGGTGCGTGAGCCCATTGCAATATGACGTTGATTGGTGATTGTATGAGGAACAAGTAGTTTAATATTGTTGCCATTGGCTCTCAGTTTTTCCACGGCCAAAGCAACAGAACTCATAACCTGTTGTTTGCGTACATGAAGTATTGCCGAGGTGAGGGAGAGACTTACATCGGGATTGCCAGCAAGTTCTTTTCTCAATATGAAATTGGAGGGTGCAAGCGTCAATTTTATATCCACTTTAACATTGGGCGGTAGCCATTGGGGTATATTAAATATTTCATGATATATTTTTCCAACTAGATGTAATTCACTAGTTGTAGCATTTTTAAGTGCATCTGTACTATCAGTATTAGTAATATATTCATATCCATTGGAGGCGCCTCTCAATTCCTTGTATGACTTGGGTGTCATCAGCATGAATTGCATATAGCTTGTATAATTTGAGAGATTGTTGCTTGTGCTCACCAGCGTGCCATTGATGTAGACACTAATTTGACGAAATAAATTATGTAGTATACAATTTTCATAGGATATCCCATCGGCCCGAATTGGCATTGTATTATCGGATTTCCGGACTTTCATTTGCAAATCTATAAATGTTGAAGACATGTCCATAAAGTAGTCTTCATTGGAATAAATTTGAAAGTGGATATTATCGGAGAGGGGTTGTTGTGGATAAAATTGTTCATAGTATCCATTTTTGACACTCACATCAACATTTTCAGCATTGAATAGATTCAATGAGGCGGTGATTGAAGGTTGAGAATCCTTATGCGGTAGGTAGGACATTTTAGGAGAAGAAATCTAGTTTCGATCTGACAATTCTATTCTTCCTGCTGGGGCTTCTGTTTACAGCACGTGTCGGCTTTTTCCTTCTTTTCTTTGACAAGAGGGATGATGTCTTTCGTTTCCGACCTGAGTAGAGACTGATGAGTGATGCATTGTTTCTTGACCTTTTTTTAAGCCTTTACCATTCTGTTTTAATCTCTCGCCAAGGGTTCGCGCACTGGACCTAAGATTTTCCGAAGCACTTTTTTTAAAATCCTTGCCAGAGCCCCAATCGTATAGTGTAGAGGATGCAAAATCTGTCGCAGCCGGTACAAGATATTTTCTAGCCAGTGGTAGTGAAGAGCGAAACAGCTTAGCAAACCAGCTGCCAAGACCGTAGCCAGACATTGACGAGCGACCTTTGTAGTAGTCCATTCCATTGCCCTGTTGTCTTGGGCCAAGAGTATTAACATAGCAGTCAATATCAGGACAAGTGAATACCACTTTTTTATTAGACATCTTGTTGTTGAACGATGGGTCGAAAATGGCATGTAATCACAGCCAAACCTTTTGAAATTGCTATTGGATCACCCAATTCGGTTCTTAGTGTTAACTGACAGAGTTCCAAATAGGAAGTGTTTACGGGAATATACTGAAGATGCTTTATATTGTAGTGGTGAATATGTTCTTGATTGGTTTTTTGTTCAAGAACTCGTAGGAGGGGAATATTTGAATTACCAACTCGAGATGTTTCCACAAATTAAGCGTAGAGAAATATACAGGTGTCTGTGGAGAAGGCAGGCGGATAGTCAGCAAAAATGAAATTAGTGTTTTCCGGCACTTTTACCATTGATTATATTGAGCTTAAAGCCAAGAACATCCTTTAGATTATCGTTGAGAATAACCTTTTCACTGGCAATAGGTGAACTAATGTAGATCTTTGCCCTCCTCCTTTGAATAGTTGAAATGAAAAGCTCCCTTTTTACGAGCGGAAATTCTTTTATTGATAGTACGACATAAATCATTCATACAGGTGAGTTCCTCGTAGGGTAATTCAATATGGATATTCCATCCAATTGATTTTTTGAATTTGTTCTTGATCACCTGTTGGTGGCGGCGGGCCAATCATAGGGTCTAATTTTTATTTCATATTTACGATCCTTTCTCAGGATGTCATAGGTATTTTTGAGAATACAGTCGACAAGAGCCACTTCATACTTTCTATTGTCGTCGAATTTGATGGTGGGGGAGAGTTTCGTCGTCCAAAAATCACTTGTTCTATTCAGATCATTGTAGAGAGGATCAGAAACATTGGACATGAAAGTCACATAGAAATCATTGGGCATTGTTAATATCTTCAGCACTGACCCAAGAATCAAAATCTGAGTTGTATCCTAGCCAGCGAACAAGCAATTGTCTCTTGCCATGGCGTGTACGACTCTTTAAAATCTTTTCAATTTGATAAATTTCACTAGTGTTTCTAACTTTTTGCAGTTCATATTCATAAAAACCGCCGAGAATCTCGTCGTCTTTGGTGTCTCGCAGCCGATAAGTTATGGGCTCGGTGTCCAGAAATTTTGGACACTTTAAAAAGTTTAGTGCTCCATAAATAAATAATTCCCTTTTTCAAAAATATATTTGGTTCTATTAATTCGAACAGTATCAACAACATTGAATTTCTTCTTCTTTTTCTTCTTCTCATTGCCATTGGAGTATTGCTTTAGAAAAGTATCAAATGTATTTTCACTATAATGAACATCCGTTGGTGTAGAGTTGGACAGAGATCGATGGGGTCGATGGTTGTATATCTGCATGATTTTATCTAAATCATGAATAAAAGCCGATGTATTTTTCAGGGTACAATATCTTGAAATTAATAGACGAATCGTTCTTATTAATCGTTCAGCAAATGCAGCCTTTATCGGACTGTGACTATGATAAAGTGTTGTATTATATTTCAAAAGAACCTTTTGCACATGGGGATTAACAAATTCACTGCCACGATCCGATTGAATTTTTCTATATGAATCCTGTTCTAGAATACTTTCAATGGCCCGAGCAACTTCAACACCTCTCTTTGACCGCAGTGGAATGGCATAGGCATAGCGACTAAAGATACTGATTGCCACTAGAATATATTTGTAGGGGTCATTGTGACGCCGTTGAAGTGCGTCTAGAGTTAAAAGATCCATTTGCATTATATGCAGAGGGAAAAAGGCTTTAGTTTGTCGATATTGTTTACTGCGAAGCCTGTGATTTCGATGCAATGTGTAACTCGCTTCATTTTCTAGATACTCTTTTGCATTTTTCAATGTGGTCGTGGTGCCGGAGACAGCTTTGGAAAGCGTTTTGGGAGAACTTAAACTCCCCGCCTCACCAATATTTTTATAGACACCTTTCAAAACTTCATCCATTTTGAGCGTAAACACGTAGTGTAATGTCCACTCCCCTTTTACACTGGCGGGCGAATCAATTCGTCCCGCTTTTGACTAGCAGCCACAGGTGTTTTGTCAAACATTAGTGTAAGGTCCACTCCCGCTTTTTGCCACCACTGGCGGGCGAATCAATTCGTCTTCGCTTTTGACTAGCAGCCACAGGTGTTGTCAAATCATTGCTGCTGCTAGTATCTTCAAATATTGAATCTTCTTCTTTTTTAAATGGTGTTGTTGGTGGACTATATTCTCTTAGTTTCTTTAGAATTTGCTTATTGCCAATAAGACTTTTGGGAAAGTTTATTGCACACAGAAAGGTGTATAGATTATCCTCAAAGGATAAGAGTCCTTTACGATTCATCACCATATCACAAATTAAATCAACTAGATTATAACTTTTTCCCTGAATTATAATTCGTTTCCCTGTGCTCTCGACTTGAACTTGATCACCAGCAGTTTCCAACATGAGATAAGATAATACTCTTTTACTCTGTTCTCGATAGGTCAAAGGCAATAGGTTTCCAATTTTCAATACAATCGAATTCAATTCCTTCTCCTTTGATGCTGCTGCAGAATCTTGAGGAGATGTTTCCTGTTTAGGGGGATCAGTGGTGACGGTGACGGTGGCAGGTCTCTCACGATATGGTTTATGTTTGTCCACACGTCGCAATGCATCTTGAAGTAAAAGCAGTTTTTTGTCGTCGGCAATATTCTCATCGTTAATGAATTTGCTTAGATTGTCTTCAAAATGTTCGATGGACGAGAGGACAAGTTCAAATGGTGTCAATTTATATGGTTTTGCCATTCTCACTAGAGAGAAAACTGTTTACAAGTCCTGCAATTATCGGTAGTAAAAGTGTGAAGAAGCTACCGCCTGCTTGAAGGAGCCGTTTTCTTTTTAAATTTTTTTTCCCTTGTTTTTACAAGCCAAGGCGCGTACAGTGGAACGATGTTGCTTTGTCTGTTGTCTAACACCTTCTGGCAGTTGAACATTGCCCTCAGTTAAATTTAAACAAAGTTCAGATATTAGATTAATGAAATCATTGTCAACCCCATGTTTGAGTATAGCCTTCCTAAGCAATGGTTTTGAAGTGCTTAAAACGGAAAACAGATGCCGTTGTTCGTGTAGTTTCTTCAGTGTCATAATGGTGACTAATAGTCTTTTCTACTGTTCACCGGAAGATATACTGTAATTTCATTGTTGAAAATGTCGGTGACTACACGTAGATCCTCGGGCGTGCTCTGATTAAGATCCAGCAAAATGTAACCGTAGGGCTTGCTAGTCGCCTGAGTGTACGCTGACAACAGAAATTTTTGGAGCGCCGGGGTATATCTGCTTATTGAGAGTTATGAGCGAGCTAGAATCACGAACGACTCGATAGATAATATAGACGGCGCAATTCAAAGCAAGGGTTCGCATACATTTGCTCTGATGAAACAGATTGTGTAGAACTAGGGTAACGGAAATGTGTTCATGATGGGAGCGAACGGTGAACAGTTGTAGCATTTCCTGTGAGAACTGTTCAATGGATTCAGCCAAATCATCAATAATCAACCACGAGTTCGATTCAATACTATTGAAAACATCAAGTCCTCGTATGAATTGTATTGGTATGGTTGTGGCAATAGCTTTTATTTTATCATAGGACTCCTGCCAAATACTATAGCAATAGTAGATTTTTTTCGGCTTTTCCAAAAAAACATTTTATCGCAATTTTGAATTATTCTAGTTAAAAGTGTTGTTTTCCCCGACATTGAGGGACCACACAGAAACGATCTGAAGGGTGTTTTAAATTGATACATGCTGCTGCTGCTGCTGCTGTTGGGGACAACAGTCGGACTACAACTAACTGTAAATCATATGTGCTCAATGAATAAGTAGTAGTAGCAATAATTTTCCCCATGGATCTATCTATTCAAGAACAACAACAAAAAAAACAATATTACATGGCAGCAGCATTTATTTCGACACTGCATGAAAACACAATATTTGCAGTCAACATGAACAACGATAAAAAAAAATAACACAAGAACAATTGACAAAATTTCTCCGGTGGTCAAAATGAAAACTCTATTTGCAGTCAACATGAACAACGATAACACTTTATAAATAAAAAACACTTATTGTCTTTAAACACTTTTTTGTCTTTAAACACTTTTCTGTACAATAAAAAAAAAAAAAAACACTTTTTGTCCATCATCAACTTAAACACTTTTCTGTACAACACTTTTTTTTTGTCAACTTAAACACTTTTTCTATACCTGACACTTTTTGTACAACAAAAAACACAGAAAATACACACACTCAGGGAACTAGTAGTAGCACAGTTGAGCATTATGAATTTAAAGGTGGGATCCCCCCCCCCCCCCCCCCCCCGGGGACCCGGGGACCCGCGGGGCCGAAGGCCGGCCGGCCGCGGGGCGGGACCCCCCCCCCAGGGTGGCCGCGGGAAGGGACCCTCCCCCCCCCCCTCCCCCCCCGGGAGCCGCGCGGGGCGAAAAAGAATAGTTGTCGTCACTGCTACTGTAGGTTAGTGGGTTGAGGTTGAGGTTGGGTTAGATGAACAGTTGAGTTAAGGTGGTGTGTGGTTAGTGCTTGGGTTAGATTAGCTGGTTAGGTTAGTTAATTTATGTACAGGTTGAGTGCTTGGGTTAGTTTGCTTAGTCAGATTAGGTTAATTTATCCAGACCAAGTTAATTGCGATAGTCAATGCATTCAACTCGATCTGAAATACGGTAGTGGCCGTGGGGTAGGACACTCACACCATTCTCGAGCACATAGACCTTGTCGGATATACACGACATTGCATTCTTTTCCACTCTCACAGTATAATTTCTATACTGTAGAGAGCGAATTGCAAGCACTTGTGCTCTCGGCACTAGGCTACTTTCTACACAGTCTCTGTACACGCTCATGTTGAAATTGCTCTTTACAAAATGTGTAGGCACCCCTTTACACGCCTTCTTTTCTCCCCACTATGAGTTTCCACGCAATAGACTTTGGGGGCCCGGGAACACCCCCCGGGATATCAAATCACTCCCCCCGTCTCTGATTTTAACATTAATAGTTGGTTGGGGGCTTGACGTTTCACCAGCTCGGGGTAGAGAGATGGATTCCAGTTGGTGAAATCCATCCGCGAGCTGATGTGCACCCCCTTTTGCAAATCACCCAATAAATCCAAATCTTCAGTCCCATTTACCTTTAACAGCACAGAATCTGTATCCCCATAGTAAACTTGAACCTCCCCCTCCCGTGGCCATTGCACCTTGCACCTTGCACACATTGTAAAAGAACGACAACATGAGCTTTTTTTGAAATTTCTAGTACTGAACTGCCACCTGCAATATTCTTGTTCAGTACTACATTTCGCTTTCGCCTGTGTAGAAGAACCATGCCGGCCTCTATGCTCGTGAACGATGTAAAATTGGGGTCGGCAATAATTCGTGCACACTCTAGAGGGTCAGTCACGACGTCACAGCGAGATCTATTACGAACGCTTTCACACATTTTGCCAAACGCTGAATTTAGGATGAGCTTATACATTTCCTTCTCCACCTTTGAGTTTTGCCTTAGAGCGTTTATCGACAAAGGTGTCGATAAACGTTTTCAAGTAGGGTCGCTGATTGAACTGCAGGACCCTGTGTATTTTTGGTGATCTTGAAGCCGTTGCTCACCATCCAGTGCAAAAGCACATGGTGAACAACGATATTCTCTTTAGGGTCCAAATCAGCAATCAGTTTCTGTTTAGAGGGAGTCCAGTGCATCCCCATATCCCTCAACCAACGAACGATTGTAGGGGCTCAGAGAGTCCCTGCTCACCGGCTGATTGATACAGGGAAAGACAAAATCTTTGACTGAGTCGTGAAGCGCCAGCGGAATATGACCATCAACTTCAAAGAACCATCCTTGTGGCCCATTGTCCTCGACGGTGGTAATGTCGGGGAACTCACAAGGATTCTCAAGCCATTGATAGTTTCCACACGGCAAAGAGTAGTTGGACATTGCCGAGGGGTACAATGAGTTCATGTCCAAGAACACTGCATTTGACTTTGCACCGGTGCTTTGTCCGCTCGGATCGGTTGATAAGACGCGGTCCCCATGAAAAACATACCCTCCCCTCATTGAACGCTCTACAAAAAGGTGCTGATCTACATCGGTGATTAGGCCTATTTCCTCCCTGCTAATTTTTAAAATTAAATCCATCACTAAATGGGGTGTAGAAAAATAATAACCTATATCTAACCCGAACTCTGAATAGATCTGGTCTGTATTCTTACAGATTATATCCAACAGAGTTAGAACGTCACTGGCCAAGTACAGTCTACAATAATCCCACCCATTTTTACAATCCCCCTTGGACCACACCTTCTTGGGCAAACTCATACTCCTCGGCTGTGCATTCACTGTTGGTCAGTGAATTGTAAAAAGCTTCAATTGGAGGTAGTTTCTCCTCACTTAAGCGAGCGCCAGAGCAGTAATAATCGTATGCGTATATACCTTTGCAGGTCAACAGGTCATACATTTCACTGTCTGGAAAGTGCTGTTTAAGCAAGGGAAAGCTATCAAAATTGTCGCTTTTTTGCACTTGAATCAATTGACTCAATGCCTTGGGGAAAAAACTAAAGGAATCTAAAAACCTGATTTTATTCCAGCACATACGCTCATTATCCACTGCCTGCCATTTCAGCTCGAGAAGCAGCAACTTCTCAGCTGATTTGGGAATTATGTTGTAGGTAAATGAACTATTTACCCATGGACAATCTACTCCCCCTCCCTCCCTGTGCATATGTGCTAGTGCCGGTAAAATAAATTTCAAATCATAATTGGAATTATGAATAAAAACAGGAATAAAAAACTGCTGGCTAACATTTAAATTACACGATTGATGCGCAACCCCCCTAAAATTACTTCCCCCCGAGGATATTTCCTGCCACAAATGGTCATGATCTCTGACTTTCCCCCTCCCCCCACGTTTCCCTTTAGTCCCCTTATCCCCCTCTGCAAACTCCCCCTTACAAACCCAAAACATATTTTTTTGATTTTTAATCGCGAGACGATCCTCTGCAGACAACACCATTGGATAATTGGTATTTCTCAAACGAGAAATAGCACCATTAGCCGTGCCAATCAGTTTAGTCAGTGCCTTGACCATGCACTCGTCCCGCTCATCCAATGTTTCAACTATTTCTAACAACCGCATGGTGTTAGAACTGTCTCTTTGCGCGTGGGCGTAGGACACTGCAATAGCCTGATGTTCTTTGACTCGGTTTGGATATTGGGGGTCATTCACCTCCACTAGCTTAGCTTCACAATCCAAAGATATTTTGTTGCACTGGAGAAGGGTTTTGTTCTGGAAATTTTTGAATCGTAGAATGGCCCTATCCCCTGAAACCGTTTCCACTGTCTGATAGCCATGCTGTCTACAATGCTTCATATGATTCCGTAGTTTTATATCACTACGGAATTGTGAGAGGCATGTTGGACAGTAGAAACGTACCCCTAGATCCCTACCATCCCCCAGAACTCTAATAATGTCAGTGATAGGGTTAAAATGACCGATTGTGTTCGGTTGACTAGGTGGTGTGTAAAGCAACCAAACCCAGTGTTTAACCAAATCACTGAGGGACCCCTTACGGGGAAAACCACACCCCCTTCTTTTTAGAGCGAGTCCCATCTTCAAATTCTGTTTCATATTGTACCACAGTAACGCCAATATTCAAATGAGCATTAGCCCTTTCAAACATGTCAATAGATCTTAGCGTTACTGGGTATTTTCCTTCTAGGCAAGAAAAATCTACAACTGAGAAATCGGAACCTTCCTTCCCATGTACAGCCCATTGTCTAAATTTCTTCTTAGTAGCGTCATCTGCTAGAGGCTGAAAGGCTGATATGAGGAAAGCATATCGGAAACACTTTTGATCTGTTTTCAAAAACAAATCCGCTGGACACCTTGACAACCTACTAGATCTGGATTATATTTTAAAACTACTGACCCCTCAGACCCTGCCCCCCCTCTTAAAATAAAATCTTTCTTAATTTTACAAATATTTACGCTTAAATTTTCAACAAAAAGAACTAGAGATCCACTACCGTTTTCATTAAAGTTCTCGAGATGCGTTTATGATTTGATCTACCGAATCTATGAAAGCTCCCTCAAAATTTTCTAAAATTTGAATAAACCAAACGCATCTCGGAATGTATAAAATGATAGTAAACCTCGCTTGTCCCCTCATTTAAAATAAAAACACTTTTTTAGAACAATGGAGACCTTAATTGAATCCCTACCCCCCCCCCCCCCACAACTGAATTTGATTCTCCAGAAGTGCACGAATTTTGTCTACATAGTTGTGTACAATTTCTACAGGGTCATAGACAAAATTACCACACAAAAGCGAATTAAAAGGATCACCAAACGTTGCAGTGAAAACAACTATATTATAAGTTTTATTTAAAATTCTGTTGGACAGCTGAAAGTCTGGGAGAGTTGTACCCCCATCCCCCTCTTGTATATTACCCCCTCCCCAAGCTGTTCAACAATATAAGGCGAATGCTCCACTTCAGTTGTTCGAAGTGGAGTCGTTATGGTATCGGAGGTTGGAGGGTTCCCTGTTAATTCCCGGGTAAAATCGTCTAAAATTTGCAATGTGTTTGGACTCAAGTCTACCAGCTCAACTGCACTATAATCAACATTTAAAAAATCACCTAAAAACTCGTCAATATTATCTGGAATTTGATGTAAATCATCCCATAGTGAATTGTTGGGGAGCTCCACATGTGCATCTTCTTCTCCTTCTCCAACTGACGAGCAGGGGGGAGATGGCGAGTATGGAACCAATGCTCGTCCAATCTATAAATGAAAAAATTAGCTTATTTTCAAAGTGTTCAAATCATCCCCTACTGCTTTTAAAATTTGGATTATTATTGCTTAATAACATTTGGTTAATTCAACTTAACGACAATCAAAGATATGACATAGAAGGCGACAATTTGTTCGTTTTATTTTCAGTGTTCAATTTTTTTTTTTTCGCGGCACTTTTCCCGCAGCGCTTCTCGCAGCGCTTCCCGTGGCGCTTCTCGGGCCCACATCGCTTCCCGCGATGCTTCTCGGGCCCGCATCGCATCCTGTGGCGCTTCCCTGGCCCACGGCGCATCCCTGTGGCGCTTCCCTGGCCCGTGGCGCATCACTATGGTGCCTCCCTGGCCCGTGGTGCATCCCTGTGGCACTTCTCGGGCCCGCAGCGCTTCCCGCAACGCTTCCCCGCCCCACAGCGCTTCTCGGACCCGCGACATATCTTATATTAGTATAGAAGATATTTACAATCTAAAACATCGCATGACATAGTAGGTTTTGATTTTGTTCAAACAATTCCACCAAATAAAATTTCATATTAATACTCTTTATCTGCTCTGGGAAAAAAACCTTACTATGACCAGAATATAGTGCCTTTTTTTTGGCTTCACTAATCTAATTTAGCAAAAGGTGAATGCATGCACTTGACATGATTCAAAAGGGAGAACATTATATTTCCATTGGGGAGAAAAAATCTTTCAATATTCCCGTTGAGATATACTTTTACGCAGTGTTCGAAAATGGTGCATGTAGAAAAGGCCTATAAAAGTTGGATGAAATTGATAGATATTTCTATATAATAGGTAGGAAAAAAATGCTTACATTTGCAAAGTCCGAGGGCAGTATTTGAATGCCCGAAGGCCCAGGCGAAACTTGTTGCACCATCGGTGGCGGGCTTTGTGTAGTCGGGACTGTAGTCCATAGAAAGCAGCTGTCCATTTACTCTTTGGTTTTTGTCCTGATTGCATTGTTGTCTGCACAGATGGTTGCACTTGTTTTGGGGTCGAGCCAGCGTACTTAATAATGGATGGTCTTGTCTCGTCCACTTTTGCTTTCTTGGGTGGAGGGGGCACGCATTCTTCACAATTGGCCTTAAAAAGAAGAGAAAAAGTTAGTATTGAAATAATTTGCCCCTTTTTTACAGAAAGAAAGTTAGTATCATCATCCATGTAATTTTGTTTAGACAAAGCATTTATCGCTAAGAAAGCACAACGTAAAAAAATTTCGTGAAATATACTAATTGCATCCTTTTTTTGAATCTGAGAAAGAAGAATTACGGCTCACTGAACCGTTCAAAAGCCGGCCTAGTTTGTATATTTATCACACCCCCAGAAAAACAGACCACGGAAAATAACCCCACGGAAAATATCCCTGAGAAAAGACATGGAAAAATACCCCCTCCCCCCACCGACAGATATCGCATCCTTTTGAATCTGAGAATTACGGCTCACTGAACCGTTCAAAAGCCGGTCTAGTTTGTATATTTATCACACCCCCAAAAAAACAGTCCACGGAAAATAACCCCCACGGAAAATACCCCTGAGAAAAAGACATGGAAAATATCCCCTCCCCCCCACCGAAAGATATGGTAAAAATGCTATTCAATTTACGCTTAATAAAGCAATGTATCTTTTTCTTAAACCCACTCCCCTTACTTTTCACGCGAAGAAGCAGTTTTTTTCACCTTACAATGGAGGTGTTAGACTTGAGGTATTGTCAAACCCCCACCTTCCACCAAATGTCCTAAAAATATTGTTAGGCATTAATTTTGGAAATAACTCAGTTCCATGCTTCCATACCACATAGAATTACGCAAAGCCTGTAACCGCACAAGGTTAATTAACAATAATCCCTCTTTTCACGCGAAACTGTTTTTAATTCGATGTGAAAAACTAACCATCTCAGAGAAACCTATTGGTTAAGCCGCTATCCAAATTCTTGTATATTTACCAAAAGCCGGATGTACTTTAAAGGGGTGTCAGTAATTATCAGCTATTTAAATTGTTGCGAGAAATCTATAAGTCAAGCCATAGCGGACAGTATATTAAGGGAATGACAGAAAGTTGACAGTTGCATTTAGATAAGATACGGAATTTATCAAAAACAGAATTATGGTCGTAAACAGAGGGGGAAGGAAGGATGGGGTTTACGTAACAAAAAAGAGAGCGTATTTTACGCTTTTTATCGAGTATAAACATCATATAGTGGCGTTTGTATAGGGGGGGGGGGGGGGGGAGGGGGGACTTACCCGAATATAGTAGAGGGTAACCACGGAAAACAATTTTATTTTGAAAATAAAAAATGAAAACAGAACTTACATTGCTAATTGTGGCTGCCAAGGCATCAACTTCATCAATAATTTCACGTGTTCTATCCATTGTGTTCTGGAACTTTCTGATAATTTAATCACATTGCATGCCCGTTATATACGAAATCTCAAGGGTGAATTGTTATGTAACGGGAAAATCATATGTAAGCACGTCTCTGATTGGCTGAGAAGGAGGATGTATCCGACTCGTTGATTGGCTGAGAAGGAAACATGTGATCTAACTTTTCCTGTTCCAGGACACCTTGACATTCACCCCTAGCATGCACTTGTCCAAAACAAAAAAATAATAAATAAATCCCTCAGGCATAAAGATTAAAGAAACCTTAATGTTTCTTAATTCCCCCCTTCGTGAATCAATAATCCCCCCTAGCGATTATGTAAATCAAGTTCTCAGGCCAGGCTAGCCAAAACAACAATGAAGCCATGTTTGTTTCTTAATTTCCCCTTCGTGAATCAATAATTTCCCCTAGCGATTATGTAAATCGAGTTCTCAGGCCAGGCTAGCCAAACAACAATGAAGCCATGTTTGTTTCTTAATTTCCCCTTCGTGAATCAATAATTTCCCCTAGCGATTATGTAAATCAAGTTCTCAGGGCAGGCTAGCCGAGAAAAACATCAAATAAATCGATCTTGGAAAAAGAGGTCATTGAGCGATTACGTAATCTTTCTCCCTAGGGACTCTATGACCATATTGTTTCATAATTCCCCACGCTCGTGAATCAATAATTCCCCCATCGATTATGTAAATCACCCCTCATGTCATTCGCACGTGGCCAAACAACAACAGATCGATTGACCTTGACACACCCCCCCGATTAGACTCGATCGATAATCCTTGAATAAATTATGTAAACTAAATTGTAGATGGCAGCAGGGTGTTCTCGTCGGGCTGGTACCCCCATCTCTACTATTGTTACCTATGTCACTTTTAGCGGCACATAAATGCATAGCGACAAATACGCCAACATTTTAACTCAATATCATGCTAGCCTTGTTCAATAAATCGATCAATCATTTGGTCATACTTAATCACTATTATAAACGTGAAACACTTATTCAGCAAAAAAAACTTGGTTTGTTCTGGGCCAGACAATACAATAGCAAAAACACCCAAGATACCATAAATAATAGGCTTAATCACGCAATACATGCAAAAAATGAAAAGCAGAATATACACAGAATCCGTTAAAAACATTTGAACTAACTCTTACCTGTGGCAAGATCTTTATGCTACTCGAAATTGACACTGGAGCTTAATTTTTACATTTGAATCATCCTTTTCACAATATCGTGTCTTTGACCATGCTTTTCAAAAAAATATACGCAAAATTTCGTGTTTTTGCATTTAAGACTAAACACCAACAGTGTCAGGTTCCCAGATATGTTGAACTATATAAAATAGCCTTCATTAAGACTGCCTTTCTATTTGACAGAATTTTTTGTAGAAATTTGCTAATTTTCCAGGGCTAAAAATTCTAAAAAGGGGCTTCAAACCCAATGAATTTTCCGTATTTAAAATTAGTATTAAAACTTTTTATCATGTACAGACAGTTATCAAACATTCATTCTTCAAGACTCTCGGTATATAATGTTGGGTAACGAGAAGATCGATTGAGTGGACAGCTTCACCTACCTAGGTAGTACTATTAGTAAAGACGGTGGATGCAGTGAGGGTGTTAAAAGTAAAATAAACAAGACTAATCACATTTGAAAAAAGTTTGTAAGAATAGGAAGATAAGTATGCGAACCAAGATTAGAATATTGTAACTATAGTGGTGACAGTAGTCGACTATGGTTCTGTCTGCAGCGTGGGCGCTCCGAAAAACTATGAAAATTTGCTAGATGTTTTCCAGAGAAACTCCCTACGGATTGTTTTGGGTACCTGACTGACAGACCGTATTTCAAATAGTAAGCTGTGCGAAAAATATGACTCAATCCGCTTTCTAGGGCTATAACGAGAGAAAGCTTGAGATGGCTAGGACACGTCCTGTGGATGAAGGATGACAGATTGCCAAAGATTGTTCTTGTGGGCAAACTGCCTAGGGCCAATCAAAAAGCAGGTCGTCCCCGAAAGGAGTAGGAGGATGTTGTAAGGGAAGGTTTTATGGAAATGGGAACTTCTTGGAAGGGTGTAAAGAGGGAGGCTTTCAATGGATTGGGATGGAGGAAGAGCATGCATAACTAGGTTGGCCTCAGGCGGTTTGGAGCTGCTATGAGTTGCTTGTAGCAGTAGTAGATGGTATATAATGAAGAAGGTCACTCCTTACCGCTCACTACCATGAACATTTCGAATAAATGGTAACACAGACCTTTTTACTGCAGTATGGCTACACATATATTTTTCAGCACAGTTACAAAAAACTAAAATTACTGCAAACTTAGGAAAATTTAAATGGACTAGCATTTACTGAGCAAAGTCTAGAACTCAGTGAGCTTTGCTATAATTAAACTGTTACGCTCTGTTTTAAATCTCCCAAAACACAAAAACAAATTAGTAAGAACAGTCTTCTTCAAGCATAAAACCGGAAATATTTAAATTGAAATACGAATCCAGTTTTCATGAACATTTTAAAGAGGTTTCCACCTGACTGCACTGGTCTAGAATTTCATATTTTAGAGAATTCACATAAAGTACAATGCGGCCATTAGCTATTTAAGGATTGAAATATTCAATCCTTATAAGTCCTTATTAAGTTCATTACTTTTTAATTGACATTTTTCTATAAAAAAATTATAATATACAGTCTTCTATGTTTTCCAAATGTATCTATATAATATCCTTACTAGTAAAAGTTCATCGAATAAGACAGTATACTGTTCAAACGTCATTTCTCTATACTTTAGCAAGTCGTAAGACATATAGGAGGCATCCAAGCTCAGCTCTTCAAATTTAGGTTCTCAGCAGAACTACGCACAGATAGGGGAGAAAGCGATCTGAACAACGACCATTGGAGGATTCAAACTAGAAGCTCTTCTAAAATACTCGAATGAATGAAATTTGGATTTAAAATTTTACTCGGGGAAGTGGTCCCACTAAAATGAGTTTTGGATTGTTTCCAGTTTGTAGATATTTTACTACAAGGATGTTCGAAATTTTTGACCTGAAGTATAGGAAGCTTTTAAAATATGTATTGCCAACTCGAAAGAGGAACGTCCTTCCATGGAACTTTGCTAAAACTCTGTCCTCTTGCATTCAAACCTGTGAGGAAACTAAAAAATAAATAAATAAGGAGTATACATACCTTTCAGTAGCATAGTTTCTGTCCATAATTACTAAAATATATATATTTTTTCAGCTGAAGTAAGGAGCAACATTAAGAATTAAAACGAGTACAAATTAAGCCCTTTATGAGGAGGACTGCCCCATCCTCTACCCGTAGTTCTGTATGCTATAGTGTCTAGTGCTTTAAAAAAGCTTTGTCTTCCAAATAAACAACCCTTGTGTTTCAGGAGTTGTTCTTAAGGAATCGAGAAAAAAAAATTCAAACTTTAGTGCAAGGAGTGAGGTGTATAGGAAGGGGCAGCCCCTCTCATACATAAAAAACAACTTCTGCTTGTTTTAATTTTTGATGTTGCTGCCTATTTTAGTTGAAAAAACTTGATTTCTTATTTAATTTCTGAGTGTTTTTAAAAATCATGTCGAGAGATTTACCTCCACCATCCGTGGAAGATTTCCCCGGGAAAATCCCCCTCAAAAAGATCTGGCCAGCGGAAAATTCTCCCATGGAAAATTCATCCATCTTAAAATTTCAACTCCCCCGGAAGACTCCCCCTGACAATTCCCTCCTCACAGAAAATTCCCCCGGAATATTTCCCCCGGACAATTCCTCCCGGAAAAGTCTGCTTACTTTCATTGAAAAAAAAAAACTATTTTCTTATTTAATTTCTGATCGTTTTGAAATCATGTTGGGAATAACCCCCTCCCCTCCTTGTTAAATTTTCCCAAGAAGATTTCGCCCATCCAAAGTTCCTTCCGCAAAAAAAAAATGACCAGGAAAACGGAAAAAATTTCCCATGTTAATTTATTATTACTCCAGTGAAAATCATACGCCACGGAAAAATTTCCCAGGTAATTCCAACCCCGCTGAAAAATTTCCCTATAATTCCCTCAGAATTTTCCCTTCAAATGAAAAATTGAGCAGCCAGAGAAAAGTAAGACAAATGAAAAGATACCCCCTCCCCCTTGGAAAATTCTACTACGGAAAATCCCCCCCCCCCCCCCTGCAGAAAATTATCCCATAAAAAATTGGGGATAGTTACTGTGGAAAGTTCTACAGAGAAACCTCTGTAGTGGGGTTCTCTTATATCCTGAATCTGATGGAAATTTTCATTAGGATTAAGGATTAAGGTTGCTTGACCTTTTGGGGACGTTTTCCTCAGTGGTGGTTCTGACCTCTATTGTTCCAGAATTTTGATTAGCAGCCCCCCTCCCTTTCTCCCACAAAGTTTTCAGGCCAAATTTTAACAAAGTTTTCATCTAATAACAAAATTATTTTCAGTTTATTAATTTAACTAATAATGTATTTTTATTTTATTTTTTAATTTACTATTTAAATTTGTCAGTTGCTATAAATTGTTTTAATTGATTTATTTTAAGTATCAATATTTAATTATCTTTATTTTTAATTTATTTTATTTTTTTAATTAATAATTTATTAACTGTTTTCATTTATTTACTGCGCCCTCTACTTTATTAATAAAATTTCAAAAATTACAAAATGAGTACGACCATCAGATTATTTGTTTTAAGTTTTGCGCTCTTAAAATTTCAGCACCCGGGGCAATTGTCCCCTATGTCCCTCCCCTACAACCGCCGCTGGTTTCCCATCTTTTTTTTAAAAGCAGGCATTTTTTCTCAGGATCTTAGCTTTTGATATTCAAAATTAAACTTAATAATTTTATGTATTTTGAATCAGCACAAAATTCTTTTGATGTATTAAATGCTATCAAAATTTCTTTTTCTAGGGTTTCGGTTACTACTGGTCTAAGTCACTCGTTACTTACAGTTCGTTACAAGAGGGAATAGAAACAAATAGTCACGATACCAATTCAGGGTCGTTATCCCAATTCTGTTTGAGGTGGAGTCCAACCTATTGGTGTGTTTTATACAGCTAGTTTGCATAGTTAATGCATTAGGGTAATGTAACACTCTCGGAAACTGGTGATACATTAGTTTTCAAGCTTCAGCATGCAAAAGGGCAACAGATTGATTTTAGACGAATTTTTTCTTCCGCGACACTCATGAAAAAAAGGCACGAGTGACAAGGTAAACATTAATGCAGAAATCTTTGTAATACTACTTACTTCCAGTAACTTTTATTGGCCTACTCCATATCTTTCCAAAATTATTTGAAGCCTCACATCGTAATGTGGTCGCATGTACATCAGGCCGAAAATCTCTTGGCGAAAAAGGCTTAAAAGTTATAGTTTCCGTTTTTGATAATCCTTAAGTTATCGATGCTGCTTATTTGGTTGCCCTGCAATCAAACAAAGTTGAAAACTAACATTAACTTGCAGTAAAGCTCGTACTGTTACTTAATACAACTTATTAAAAAAAAAAAACCTCCAAAAGACGACTTATATGAAAGGGAAAAGCGATTTTAAAACCTAAAATGACAAAAACTCAAGGCATTTAGTAGAATAAACTCAAAATGAACGTAATTACTACGATTGAATAAATTAAACCTAATACAAGCAAGATATAAAATAAGTAGTCCAGTTAAACTTGAAACAATTACCAAAGGTTAGAGTGCTATTGCCCCCTCAAACCCTCTAAAGATTAAAGTCTTTTGCGTTACGAATCGAGACAAAAAAAAATTTCCAAAACGTTGTGTCTTCATTAACATCTCTGTCCCTTTCTGAATGTCCTGTAGGTTTCGTAGCTATTAAAAAATAGATTTTTTTCGTCAAGAACACGTAAAACCTAATTTATTTCTAAATTGTTTGTCTTCTATACAATTCTGTTTCTACCCTTAGCTCCGTAGTCTACCTGCCCTGTAATTTTAATCCAATCGTAAAAATTAAAAATATGCTCCATATTCGCGTGTCACAATTGAATACAAGCCTTCTTTACTTAATCTACATGTCTTGTACGTTTCAGACTAACCTGAGACGAAACACATTCTTGGCCCATATATGACAACACGAATCAGTATATCCAAATGTAGTTTAAATTTTTCTTTTCTGTGCCGGGTTCTACTTGACCTTGAGGAATTGTATGAATGGATGAATGCATTTAACACCCATCAATGAAAAATCAGATGGAGCAAAAAATAGAAAAAAGTACAATACACTAATTTTTCTGACACATATAAAACAGAAACACAAGAACCAAAAACCAATGCCGACTACTACTGTAAAACCTTAGCCCACAGGTGGGACTTTGACAGACGAATTATATCGATCAATTTGCGACCGAACCGCTTCTTCAGGGTTGGTAACACTGTACTGACGCGTAACATACCAGTAGCATCCCCGTAGGCACTTCTATGACAGCCCTCCCCCGGATTGCTATGACTGCCCTCTGACGTCACGACATCCCTGGCAAGATTCCTATGACAGCCCTGGCAAGATTCCGATTAGAGCCCCACGTCTTCCAATTTTGCTTCAGTAATGGTGAAATTCCTGTGAGAGTCCTCTGACGTCACAATATCCCTGGCAAGATTCTTATGAGAGCCCTGTTTCTACGGGTCGGCTGGCAAGATTCCTACGGAGCCCTGCTTCCAGCTGGCAAGATTCCCACCCCTGGCAGGCTTCCTGCCCCGACAAGATTCCGACAACATGCCCTGGCAAGATTCCCGGAATTTCAGGTGTTATGACGAGTACTGTTTGAGTATTTGCATATGATTAATCGGAGTTTGACGAGATAATCCACAAGTAGTAATAAATGATGTTACTAGCACCTGAGAAATGCGGTCAAATGTAATATGGATGACACAATTTTATGTAACCTTGTCACAGAACCCATGGGGAACCCCCGATTTTAACCGATCACGGGACATACTTGGGTTCTTCGTAATTACAGCGCTCATCTTACGCAATCACAGTGCCCACATCACTGTCAAATAATTCCTTTTTGATATTTTATTTTTCACCTGAAACGCTCAACACTTTTTTCTTTCTTTTAACTTAATGGCGGCACACACTTTATGTAAGGTCAGCGTATCTTACGGAATGACAGCGCACATCTTACCCATAAATAGCGCGCACATCACTGTCACATGGCTATAATTAAACGTATATGTTAACTCTTATTTTATAAGACAACCTGTACCTTTAGAAACGAATGCGCAAGCGTACGGTATTACTACCTCTGAAACTCGAGGCAATATTGTCTACAGTTTTGTCATGATGTCTCCGGATTGGTCTGAATTCTTTGGGATGATCTTGTTTTTTTTTGGAAATTCATGACGATTTCCACACAACACTTACGATTTCTATTAATTCTTCCCACATTTCTATGCATTGCCTATGATTTTTATGAATTCGTAAGGATTTCTGTGTATTAGTTAGGACTTTTTAGAGATCGACCTTAATTTTCACAGATTGCTATTGATTTCCACAGTTTGCTCTTAATTTTTATGAATTTGTCAGGGTTTCTCTGTTTTGGTAATGATTTTTAATGGTTGACCATGAATTCTACATTTTGCTCTTGATTTTTACGGTGGTCTTGATTTCTAGTGATGCCCCTGACTTCTACAGTTTGCTCTTTATTTTTAGGAATTTGTCAGGTTTTCTAGATTTTGGTAAGGATTGTTTAGAGTTTGACCATGATTTCTACACTTTCGTCATGATTTCGATGGTATGGTCTTGGTTTCATTGGTTTGGTCTGAAGTTCTAGGGTTGACTCTGTCTTGTAGATAAGCACCTTATGATTTTTCTTGGAACAAACTGCCTTTCTTGGCTTTAATATTTCATGGCGATAAGGCATAATCGGAGGTAAGTATCCGAGGTCTTTGTCTCTTCTTGCTTTGTAAGAAAATCTGTGATAATGAACTTCTTTCCTGGAACACCAGCGTTTCTAGGGTTTAGTATTTCTTGACAATAATGCATAATCGCGTTTTGTGGAGGCAAAGGAAGACTAAAACTTATACTCTTCAAATGAGCTGTTTTCTGCTAGAAGTAGCACCTTTTTCTTAACACTGACAAATTTTCTCTTCGAAGTAACAACTTTTTCCTTAATACTAACATACTTCTACTTAATATTACCAAATTTTTTTGGAAGTATCAGGTTTTCTTAATAGCATCAATTTTTCTCTAATAACAGCAAGTATTCCATCAAATATAAGATATTTCTCTTAGAAATAACAATTTTTTCGACGATGATAACCAGTTTTCTGTTAGAAATAGCAAGTTTTTCTTAACAACAAGTTTCTCGATAAGGCATAATCGGAGGTAAGTATCGAAGGTCTTTGTCTCTTCTTTCTTTGTAAAAACATCAGTGATAATGAACTTCTTTCCTGGAACACCAGCGTTTCTAGGGTTTAGTATTTCTTGACAATAATGCATAATCGCGTTTTGTGGAGGTAAAGGAAGACTAAAACTTATACTCTTCAAATGAGCTGTTTTCTGCTAGAAGTAGCACCTTTTTCTTAACACTGACAAATTTTGTCTTCGAAGTAACAATTTTTTTCCTTAATACTAACATACTTCTACTTAATATTACCAAATTTTTGGGAAGTAACAGGTTTTTCTTAATAGCATCAATTTTTCTCTAATAACAGCAAGTATTCCATCAAAGATAAGATATTTCTCTTAGAAATAACAATTTTTTCGTCAATGATAACCAGTTTTCTGTTAGAAATAACAAGTTTTTGTTAACACTAACAAATTTTTCTCTTTGAAGTAACAACGCTTTTCTTAATAGTAACAAGTTTTTCCTAATAACAGCAATTTTACCGTCAAATATAAGATATTTATCTTAGAAGTAACAATTTTTTCGTCTATGATAACAAGTTTTCTGTCAGAAGTGGCAAGTTTTTCTTGCCACTTCTGACAAATCCTCTCTTCAAGAACTAACAAATTCTCTCTTCGAAGTAACAACTTTTTTTATTAATACTAACAAACATTTACTTAATACTATCAAATTTCTCTATGAAGTAACTTTCTAATAGCAACAACTTCCCCATCAAAGATAACAAATTTCTCTTAGAAGTAACAATGTTTTGTTTATGATACCAAGTTTTCTGTTAGACGTAGCAAGTTTTTCTTAAGACTATCAATTTTTCTCTTCGAAGTAACTACTTTTTTCCTTAATACTAACAATATTTTACTTAATATTACCAGATTTCTCTTGAAAGTAACAGGTTTTTCTTAACAGTGAAATTTTTTTCTAATGACAGCAAGTTTACGGGCAAAGATAAGATATTTCTCTTAGAAGCAACAATTTTTTGTTTATGATTGCAAGTTTTCTGTTAAAAGTATCAGGTTTTTCTTAACACTAACAAATTTTCTCTTCAAAGTAACAACTTTTCTTTTAATACAATAAACTTTTACTTAATTCTACCAATTTTTTCTTTGAAGTATCAGCTTTTTCTTAATAGTAACAGATTTTTTCTAATAGCAGCAAGTTTTCTGTAAAAAAAAAAAAAACAAATTTCTTTTAGAAGTAATAATTTTCTGCTTATGTTAACAAGTTGTCTTTTGGAACTAGTTTTCTTTTCTTAACACTAACAATTTTCTTTTTGAAGCAACAAATTTTTGCTTATGATAACAAGTTTTCTGTTAGAACTAGCAAGTTTTTCTTAACACTAACAAATTTTCTCTTCGAGGTAAAAACTTTTTCCTTAATATTAACAAACTTTTACTTTGTACATCAAATGTCTCTCGGAAGATACACGTTTTTTTCTTAATAGTAAAAAAAAAAAATTTCTAATAACAGTAAGCTTACCCTCAAAGATAAGATATTTCTCTTAGAAGTAATAATTTTTGTGTCTATGATAACAAGTTTTCTGTTAGAAGTAGAAAGTTTTTAATAACATTAACAAATTTTCTCTACGAAGTAACAACTATTTCCTTAATACTAACAAATATTTACATAATACTATCAAATTTTTCTTGGAAGTTACAGGTTTATTCTTAATAGTAACAATTTTCTCTAATAGCAGCATGTTTTCCGTCAAAGATGAGATATGTCTCTTAGAAGTAACAATTTCTCCACGTTTAAGCTAGGTTCATTTAAGTTAGGTTAGCATGTACGTCATGCATCAGCGTTCAAAAGGTGCAGGTAGTCCTATAGAAAGAGGGTTAACATATACATTTATTTTTAGCCAAAGAGTCTGTCCCTGACTAAACCGTGTTTCCGACGATTTGTGATACGAAACAACAATTCTAGCTTTAAAAGGCTTAAAAACAATTGCGTGAAAATTCTGAGATAATTAATGTATCGAAAATATATATCCATTTTGTGCATTGAGTTTCAGAGACGGCAATACCGTATGAGGCACCTTAGTTTCTAAAGGTGCGGGTAGTCCTATAAAATGAGCGTTAACATATATATTTATTTTTAGCCAAAAAAAGTTCAAAAAGCTATTGCGTAAAGATTCTGAGATAGTTGATCTATTCAAAAATGTGTAGCCATATCGAACCTCCTGTTTCAGAAACGACAATGCCGAATGAGGGTGCGTTCATTTCCAAAATCTATCAATGCAAATTGCAAAATCTATCATTGCAAAAAATTTGCACCTAATATCAACCCTGCCCTTTGCAAATCATTGTTTGGGGGCGGGGCACCGTAAAACTCCAACTCCTAAGCCCAGTTTTAAAAGGTTCTTTTTAACTAGATTTGTAATTTATAGCCCATTTCAACTCTAATTCCTGGTGCTTCCAATATGTCGAGTTCAACTCCTAAAATATAGTAAATAATTGTTTAAAAATCCTCGAGTGCTAACATATCCTTAGTCAAAATTGCTCTCAGATGTGTGTGAAAACAGTGTCGTAGTTCCGTTTCGCTCTGGCCCAAAGGTATAGTTTTAACGATTCGGGTACTTACTCTTATCGCAAGATGACCCACTTAATCTTCCAAACTCTCCTATTAGCTGTCATTGCGTAAGATGAGCGCCGTTATTACGCAGCAACCACGTGTGTGCCATGCTCGGTTACAATCGGGGACTCCCCGTGGGCTCTTGGAGTCTAGCTTGTCACACACAATGGAGTCATCCATATTGGAACTATGCCAAAAATAGTTAGGAATCGAGACAAAAATAGTTGTTGCTAGGGGAAACATTGGAACACCTGGGAGTGTTAATGGAATCCCATATTAATTTTCCTATATGTGCGTTTAATATCCCATGTTAATGCCCTGTCTTTGTCACAGGAATCCCATGCTATTTTCCTATCTAACCGTTTAAAGGCGATGGTGTGTCGCTAGCTTTGTTCCCTATATTAGAATAGATAGGCTAGTAACCCCTATTATTGCCACTTGTGTAGTATACCGACCACATTCCGTTTACTCATATAAAAATACTGAAACACAATTACGCCATAACATCTAGAAACAGGGACCACATTGCACAGGTGCGAGGGGCTAGGATTTCTAATTATCTAACTTCCCCTGTTAATTCCCTATTATTACTACTTGATAAATATCCCAAACAAGACCATTTCAGCCTCCTTTGTCGTCTAGTCTAATTCCGGATCCCCTCCTCGGAAAGAGTAGACACTGACTGAACTCCCCTGCTGCGCTCCGCCCACAGGTTGAAGAACCCTTCAAACCGATCGGGATCTCACTGTGAGTTATGGATGACAGGGGGGCCGTTGCAAGGGATGGTCTATTCGATCCTAAACTTTTCATATTGAGAAAGCCCTACTTGTATCCTTACCCTAGGCCTGTCGAGTAAGACAAAAATAAAATTTTAAAATAAATTTATTTTAAGATAATGGTAAAACAAAACTTATCAGGCATATTAATAATGAGATTTATCGTGAAATAGATATACGAGAGTTCTTCCAGAACGATTTTCGATGTTTATGATAGATTCCATAGAATAATCCCTTATGTTTTCTCTTGAACGGGCACTTTTTCTCTTCTCTTAGATTATTTTCATCACAACAGTCAGTGTCACGTATTGCATTATAGACATTTTTATTGAGGTTTCATCGCTGTCTTTTATCTTTTATAGTGTATTTTGAGATATCTCTTTAGAGATGCGTGCCAAATTCTGGCTGTAAACATGACATTCTAGCCTGGGCAAAAAATGGGGAAATGTCAGATATCGTGCAATACGTTAATTTTAGAATATAGTTCTCGATACAAAATACAGATGATAGCACTTTAGCCCTGTTGCTCCAAGCGCTGTCCCATTGGAAGGGAATTGACCCCTTTTAAAGCCCAGCGAGGACAAAGAACTAAAGTAAACAAAAAATAAGGAAGAAAAATGCGTTCTACATTTCAGCGAAAAATAAAATCTCAAAAAAGTATTATATGACAGTGATGTGCGCACTATTATTAGGTAAGACGTGCGCCGTCACTGCGTAAGATGCGCTGCCCTTAACCCTGGCGCTGAACCGTGCACTGAATCGTAGTGGCACGCATACTTAAACACCATTAAGTTAAAAGAAAGAAAAAAAGCGTTGAACATTTTGGGCAAAAATAAAAAAGTCAAAAAAGTATTATGTGACAGTGATGTTTGCACTGTCAATGCGTAAGATGAGTTCCATCATTACGCATCAACCACGTGTGTCCTGTGATCGGTTACAATCGGAGATTCTCCATGGGTTTTTGTGGCAAGGTTACATAAAATTGCGTCATCCATATTACCTTTGACCGCCTTGCCCATGTGCTAGTAACATTTCATTTATTACCACTTGTGCATTATCCCGGCCACACTCCAATTAGCTATATGCAAATACTGAAACAATCTTGTTTCATAACACCTGGAATTCCGGAAATCTTGCCAGGGCATGGTGTCGGAATCTTGCCAGGGCGGGAAGCTTACCAAAGCTGGGAATCTTGCCAGCTGGAAACAGGCTCCCGTAGAAATTTGGCCAGTGACCGGTAGAGACCCTCTCTTCGGTAGAAACCGACCAGCATTTTTTTGCCAGCGACTGACCAGCGCTCTCATAGGAATATCGCCAGGGATGTTGTGACGTCAGAGGGCTCTCACAGGAACCTTGCCAATACTGAAATAAAATTGGAACACCTGGGGCTCTTACCAGAATCTTGCCAGGGCTGTCATAGAAATCTTGCCAGGAATGTCGTGACGTCAGAGGGCTGTCATAGGAATCCGGGTGAGGGCTATCATAGAAGTGCCTACGGGTATACTGCTCAAACCTATTGCTTGTCCATGGTGGTAAACGCAGCAAAACTCTGTACACAATTAGTACAGTGAAGGCCATTTCAGTTTACCTCGCTCTTTACGCTAAAGTTTTTATTGTTTAAGAAAATAAGAGCTGTGAGAAAGTCAAACTTTAGGGTAAAGAGCGAGGCGTTGAGGAGGGGACAGACCTTTTCATATACGGAACAATTTCTGTTCGTTTTAAATTTAACGTCGTTCCTTACTTTCAGTTAAAAAAACTTGTTTTTTTTTTTATTTAATTTTTGAATGTTTTTGAATTAATTCAGGTTTGGATTTTGGCTCCCCGTACATGAATAATTAAAACAAAATTTGCATATTAATTTTACTTTTATTTGGTTAAATGGCTTTCTCGAAACTTGTTTAATTTTATTTACGAACGTTTTTATTATTAATAAATATACGTAAATTACGAATTAACTTACGTAACGAACTTCTATATTCATATATTTTTAATACGTATATTAGGGGGCTCGCCCCCTAGTCAATACCTCGCTCTTTAAGCTAAAGTTTGAATTTTGGTCCAATTCTTAAAAAATGACCCCTTAATCACAAAGGCCGATATTTAGAATAAATAGCTCTTATGAAAGTACTAAAAAATCTTTGGCTTAAAGAGCGAGGTATTGACTAGGGGGTGAACCCAATCATACACGTAATATTTTCTGTTCGTTTTAAGTTTTGATGTTACTCCTTATTTTCAGTTAGAAAAACTTGTTTTTTTATATATATAATTTCTGATCTTTATTTAAATAATGCTGGGAAATCCGGCACCCCATTCATAGCAATGTCTCTTCTCCCATAAAAACTTCCTTCATGGTAAGATCCTCCCACATAACCCCCAACCCACCCCCCCCACTACCAGAAAAAATCCCCTCTGAAAACGTCTGTATACTTCCCAATAACCAATACTATATGTTAACATTGAGTAAAGTTCCTAACTTTCTGCCCTCCCCCCGGAGACTTCGGGGATTAAGTCATCCTAAAAGACATATTTATCATATTTTCGACCACGCTGAACAACACGGCTATCTCAAAATTTTGATCGGGTGACTTTGGGAAAAAAATGAGCGTTGGAGGGGGCCTAGTTGCCCTCCATTTTTTTGGTCACCTATAAAGGGCACTAGAACTTTTAATTTCCGTTCTAATGAGCCCTCCCACGATATTCTAGGACCACTGGGTCGATACGATCACCCCTGGGAAAAAAAGAACAAACAAACAAACAAACAAAATAAACACGCATCCGTGATCTTTCTTCTGGCAAAAATGCAAAATTCCACATTTTTGTAGATAGGAGCTTGAAACCTCCGCAGTAGGTTCTCTGATACGCTGAATATGATGGTGTGATTTTAATTAGGTTCTATAACTTTTAGGTGGTCTTTCCCCCTTTTTTCGAAAATCAGCCAAATTTTCTCAGGCGCGTAACTTTTGATTGGTAGAACTAAACTTGATGAAACTTATATATTTGAAATCAGCATTAAAATCTGATTCTTTTGATGTATCTATTGGTATCAAAATTCCGTTTTGTACAGTTTCGGTTACCATTGAGCCGGGTCGCTCCTTACTTACAGTTCGTTACAACGAACTGTTTGATTATTAATTGCTGCCTGTGAAGGAATAGCCCCTTGTATTACCCTCCTTCTTTTACCGGGATAAGGGTATTCCCCGCGCAGAGAAACAGCAAAAATATATATAAGAGGCTAGTGCACTCGTTAGCTAGCAGAGGAAGCCTAAGTAGAAGGGGGGGGGGGGGTCTACTCCCACGAGAACACCATATATGGGCATAGAGTCCTAGGGGAAATGGATTTCTGAGAAATTGATTATGTAATCAAAGTGTGTCAATGACATGGAACACCTGTGCTGTCAGTCATTAATCAAAATTGTTTCCGGGGAAGTTAATTAATGTCTGACAGATGACGTCAAGTTAATTAATGTCTTTGCCTCGGAAACAACTCTTTGGTCGAACTCCAAAGGATATAATAACCAAACGCCATGGAAACATTTCTCCAAGAAACATCTTAGCGATGAATTGTTTTAGCGCGGGAATCAGGTTTCTTATTAATTTGAAATGCATTAGCGCAGAGATGCCAAAAACAAAAGGAACACGCTGAATTACGTTTAGGGATTATTTGGGCGAAACTGTTTTAGACAGGTTATGGAATTATTTCGGCGAAACAGTTAGAGACATTTTGAAGAGATTTTGGAAGAGGATTTGAGGGTGAAACTCTGTGGTCGTTATAATACACATGTTTCATTTGAACAGTGTTCCGATCCCCCTACCCCAACCCCAAAGGGTTCCAATCCCTCTACCCCAACCCCGAAGGAAGCCACCGGTCCTCAAAGGTCCACTGGGCTCCCAAAGGGCCCCACGGCCCTCAAGATTCCCCCAGACCCCCCCCCCCCCGGGGCCCAAAGGACCCCTCCCCCCTTTGGCCCCACAAAGGGCCCCTCCCCTCCCTCTTCCTCCCAATCCTCCCCCCTCCTCAACGCCCCTCCCCTCCCTCCTCCTCCCCTCCCCCTTCCCTCCCCCCCTCCCCTCCCCTCCCCTCCTCCTCCTCCTCCTCCCCTCCTCCTCCTCCCTCCTCCTCCCCTCCCCCTTCCCTCCCCCATTTTTTATACTTTTTTTGTGCATTGAGACACAGAACGACCCCCTCCCCCCGGCCCTCTCCCCCCTCCAAAGGTCTGATTTTTCAAAGTTCATTTTGAATTTCCTTCGTTGGAATGCAAGAGTTGGAATGTTTCAGTAGTGTTTGGTTGTGGTTTACCTTGTCACAGTTACATTTTCTTGATTTTTCAAAGTTCATTTTGAATTTCTTTCGTTGAAATGCAAGAGTTGGAATATTTCAGTAGTGTGTTGTTGTGGTTTACCTTGTCACAGTTACATTTTCTTGATTTTTCAAAGTTCATTTTGAATTTCTTTCATTGAAATGCAAGAGTTGGAATATTTTAGTAGTGTTTGGTTGTGGTTTACCTTGTCACAGTTACATTTTCTTGATTTTTCAAAGTTCATTTTGAATTTCATTCGTTGAAATGCAAGAGTTGGATTATTTCAGTAGTGTTTGGTTGTGGTTTACCTTGTCACAGTTACATTTTCTTGATTTTTCAAAGTTCATTTTGAATTTCTTTCATTGAAATGCAAGAGTTGGAATATTTTAGTAGTGTTTGGTTTACCTTGTCACTGTTACATTTTCTTGATTTTTCAAAGTTCATTTTGAATTTCTTTTGTTGAAAGGCAAGAGTTGGAATATTTCAGTAGTGTGTTGTTGTAGTTTACCTTGTCACAGCTACATTTTCTTGATTTTTCAAAGTTCATTTTGAATTTCTTTTGTTGAAATGCAAGAGTTGGAATATTTCAGTAGTGTTTGGTTGTGGTTTACCTTGTCACAGCTACATTTTCATAATTTTTCAAAGTTCATTTTGAATTTCTTTCGCTGAAATGGAAGAGTTGGAATATTTCAGTAGTGTTTCGTTGTGGTTTACCTTGTCACAGTTACATTTTCTTGATTTTTCAAAGTTCATTTTGAATTTCTTTCATTGAAATGCAAGAGTTGGAATATTTCAGTAGTGTTTGGTTGTGGTCTACCTTGTCACTGTTACATTTTCTTAATTTTTCAAAGTTCATTTTGAATTTCTTTTGTTGAAAGGCAAGAGTTGGAATATTTCAGTAGTGTGTTGTTGTGGTTTACCTTGTCACAGTTACATTTTCTTGATTTTTCAAAGTTCATTTTGAATTTCTTTTGTTGAAATGCAAGAGTTGGAATATTTCAGTAGTGTTTGGTTGTGGTTTACCTTGTCACAGCTACATTTCCTTAATTTTTCAAAGTTCATTTTGAATTTCTTTGGTTGAAATGCAAGAGTTGGAATATTTCAGTAGTATTTCGTTGTGGTTTACCTTGTCACAGTTACATTTTCTTGATTTTTCAAAGTTGATTTTGAATTTCTTTCATTGAAATGTAAGAGTTGGAATATTTCAGTAGTGTTTGGTTGTGGTTTACCTTGTCACAGTTACATTTTCTTGATTTTTCAAAGTTCATTTTGAATTTATTTCGTTGAAATGCAAATTGGAATATTTCAGTAGTGTTTGGTTGTGGTTTACAGTGTCACAGCTACATCTTCTTGATTTTTCAAAGTTCATTTTGAATTTCTTTCGTGAAATGCAAGAGTTGGAATATTTCAGTAGTGTTTGGTTGTGGTTTACCTTGTCACAGTTACATTTTCTTGATTTTTCAAAGTTCATTTTGAATTTCTTTCGTTGAAATGCAAGAGTTGGAATATTTCAGTAGTGTTTGGTTGTGGTTTACCTTGTCACAGTTACATTTTCTTGATTTTTCAAAGTTCATTTTGAATTTCTTTCGTTGAAATGCAAGAGTTGGAATATTTCAGTAGTGTTTGGTTGTGGTTTACCTTGTCACAGTTACATTTTCTTGATTTTTCAAAGTTCATTTTGAATTTCTCTCGTTGAAATGCAAGAGTTGGAATATTTCAGTAGTGTTTGGTTGTGGTTTACCTTGTCACAGTTACATTTTCTTGATTTTTCAAAGTTCATTTTGAATTTCTTTCGTTGAAATGCAAGAGTTGGAATATTTCAGTAGTGTTTGTTTGTGGTGGTTTACCTTGTCACACTTACATTTTCTTGATTTTTTAAGGTTCATATTGAATTTCTTTCGTTGAAATGCAAGAGTTGGAATATTTCAGTAGTGTTTGGTTGTGGTTTACCTTGTCACAGTTACATTTTCTTGATTTTTCAAAGTTCATTTTGAATTTCTTTCGTTGAAATGCAAGAGTTGGAATATTTCAGTAGTGTTTGGTTGTGGTTTACCTTGTCACAGTTACATTTTCTTGATTTTTCAAAGTTCATTTTGAATTTCTTTCGTTGAAATGCAAGAGTTGGAATATATTTCAGTAGTGTTTGGTTGTGGTTTACCTTGTCACAGTTACATTTTCTTGATTTTTCAAAGTTCATTTTGAATCTCTTTCGTTGAAATGCAAGAGTTGGAGTATTTCAGTAGTGTTTGGTTAGGGTTTACCATGTCACAGTTACATTTTCTTGATTTTTCAAAGTTCATTTTGAATTTCTTTCGTTGAAATGCAAGAGTTGGAATATTTCAGTAGTGTTTGGCTGTGTTTTACCTTGTCAAAGTTACATTTTCTTGATTTTTCAAAGTTCATTTTGAATTTCTTTCGTTGAAATGCAAGAGTTGGAATATTTCAGTAGTGTTTGGTTGTGGTTTACCATGTCACAGATACATTTTCTTGATTTTTCAAAGTTCATTTTGAATTTCTTTCGTTAAAATGCAAGAGTTGGAATATTTCAGTAGTGTTTGCAGTGTTTTACCTTGTCACAGTTACATTTTCTTGACTTTTCAAAGTTCATTTTGAATTTCTTTCGTTGAAATGCAAGAGTTGGAATATTTCAGTAGTGTTTTGGTTGTGGTTTACCGTGTCACAGATACATTTTCTTGATTTTTCAAAGTTCATTTTGAATTTCTTTTCGTTAAAATGCAAGAGTTGGAATATTTCAGTAGTGTTTGGATGTAGTTTACCTTGTCACAGTTACATTTTCTTGATATTTTCAAAGTTCATTTTGGATTTCTTTCGTTGAAATGCAAGAGTTGGAATATTTCAGTAGTGTTTGGTTGTGGTTTACCTTGTCACAGTTACATTTTCTTGATTTTTCAAAGTTCATTTTGAATTTCTTTCCTTGAAATGCAAGAGTTGGAATATTTCAGTAGTGTTTGGATGTGTTTACCTTGTCACAGTTACATTTTCTTGATTTTTCAAAGTTCATTTTGAATTTCTTTCGTTGAAATGCAAGAGTTGGAATATTTCAGTAGTGTTTGGTTGTGGTTTACCTTGTCACAGTTACATTTTCTTGTTTTTTCAAAGTTCATTTTGAATTTCTTTCGTTGAAATGCAAGAGTTGGAATATTTCAATAGTGTTTGGTTGTGGTTTACCTTGTCACAGTTACATTTTCTTGATTTTTCAAAGTTCATTTTGAATTTCTTTCGTTGAAATGCAAGAGTTGGAATATTTCAGCAGTGTTTGGTTGTGGTTTACCTTGTCACAGTTACATTTTTCTTGATTTTTCAAAGTTCATTTGAATTTCTTTCGTTGAAATGCAAGAGTTGGAATATTTTAGTAGTGTTTGGTTGTGGTTTACCTTGTCACAGTTACATTTTCTTGATTTTTCAAAGTTCATTTGAATTTCATTCGTTGAAATGCAAGAGTTGAAATATTTCTGTAGTGTTTGGTTGTGGTTTACCTTGTCACAGTTACATTTTCTTGATTTTTTAAAGTTCATTTTGAATTTCTTTCGTTGAAATGCAAGAGTTGGAATATTTCAGTAGTGTTTGGTTGTGGTTTACCTTGTCACAGTTACATTTTCTTGATTTTTCAAAGTTCATTTTGAATTTCTTTCGTTGAAATGCAAGAGTTGGAATATTTCAGTAGTGTTTGGTTGTGGTTTACCTTGTCACAGTTACATTTTCTTGATTTTTCAAAGTTCATTTTGAATTTCTTTCGTTGAAATGCAAGTGTTGGAATATTTCAGTAGTGTTTGGTTGTGGTTTACATTGTCACAGTTACATTTTCTTGATTTTTCAAAGTTCATTTTGAATTTCTTTTGTTGAAATGCAAGAGTTGGAATATTTCAGTAGTGTTTGGTTGTGGTTTAACTTGGCACAGTTACATTTTCTTGATTTTTCAAAGTTCATTTTGAATTTCCTTCATTGAAATAGGTTTTGGTCGTGCTTTACCTTGACACAGTTAAATTTCTTGATTTTTGTTAGGTTAGGTTAGGTTAGGTTAGGCTAGATCAAGTTAGATTAGGTTAAGTTAGGTTAGGTTAGGTTAGCCTACGTACGCGCGCGTACGTAGGCTACAACGTACAACCTCCGTACAACGTACAACCTCCGTGCTACTGAATCCTCGTGCAACTCGACCCCATTTAACTAATCCCCGTGTAACTGAATCCGCATGTAACTGAACCCTCGTGCAAGTCAACCCTCGTGCAACTCAACTCCCTCAAAACACTTTTCAGCCATTTCTTGTTAATTTTTTTTATTTCTAAACTATTTAAAATTGACAACACTGTGCAAATCATCACTTGTGTATTATACAGTATACATTCATCCCATCTCCTCCAAAACACTTTTCAGTCATTTCTTGTTAAAAATTATCCAATCACTAATTACCCCTTTTTTTCTCCACCTTCAAATGTTCCTTTAGTACCTACGCAATTAGACTAAGTCATCGCCCAGTTAACACTAAGATGTAAATTGAGTAACCCTCTTTCAATAACGAACCAAACCAGATTATACCCACCTAACCAGATTTTACCTACCAAACCAGATTATACCCACCAAACCAGACTGTACTCACCAAATCAGATCCACAGGTACATGCACTGGAAAGCTGCCAGGGAACGTAAAGGCCACAAATAACACAGGATGGAACATAAAGGCCGCAAATGGAACCCCTTACTCTACTTATATGAAGGATTGTTGTTTTAGCTATTTGCCATTTTATTACAATAAAAATTACCTCCCTCTCCTTCCTTACCCCTAATGACTATATAAATACCTCTGTTCTGATACCAAAACAAGACTGAATATTTGTAATTGAATATTGGCCGTTATAACTTGCCCCGAATCGTTTTTGATAAATTATCTGAGGCCTCATTTATGTATCTAATGACATACCAGGGAAATCATTCTTCCTCAGAAGATAATAAACAATCTTTTCGTGTTTTTTGTTCCAGAATAGGATATAGAAATCAGACAGCTCCGACAAGAGCAATTGTTAGGAAAAGGAATCATAAGTGCGTCAATAAAGATATTCATCATTAGTCAAAAGCACAATTCTTTTAAGCCTCATCCCAAAAATGGTACATGTCATCTCCACGTTTATAAAAGAGAAAAAATTATCAGGATTTGTATGCTGGCTTCAAAGATAGATAGGCTACAAAAATAAAGAAAATTTGAATTTGGGCAAAATCATGATTGTTGTACAGAGAGACAAGGGGGGGGGGGCTAAAGGCTAGGATGCCCAAATAAACTTGTAGGTGTAGAAGTAGAATCAAAATATGAATACTGAGCTGGCTGGATAATAGTTTTTGTTACTTTTACTAGCTTTTTCCAGCTGATAGCTTCTGCTGGTTGGAAGATACGGTTTAGAAAACTGACTATAAATCACTGTATACAGATAATATAACAGTAAGGTCACGGCTGATGATTTTTGGCACTTCATTCTCGGCGCGTACAAACAGCTCCTACCATTTGTTCTGACATTAGCGGGTCAGTATGTATTTGTCAGTCACTTAAAATGGTGCGAATTTGTATTATTCGTAATTGCGAAAGCAGTAAGAAACACATTGCACCACTAATTACCGATTTTCATATATGGATTGGAATAAATTATTTTAAAATTAGATTCTTTAAAATTTAGTGTTACAACGTTGAAGCCAAGTTCCTCGTTCAAGAGAAATCTGACTTGCCTACCCGTGAAAAAATCGAATGTCGTTTATGTTTATAGTTGTTTAAATGTTCTCCGGAGCACTTGCATCTCGGTCCGGGTTTTTATAATGGTTGAGATAGGGAAAGAGCATACTGTCTATGATATATATAGAGTGCTATAAACGGACAAACCCTCATGTTCAGCATATAAGGAGTGAAGAACTACAAGCTAGGTGAAGTAAATGGGCACTAAAGGCAAGTAATCAAATTTGTTGTACCAGGAGCATTATCACTTGCCTGAGGCCTGGTTTTGAGGTAGAAGAGGTGGATTAGAAGAGACAAGGTGAAATCACAAGTCCAGTGAGACATCTTGGAGCGAGGTAAAATAAAAAAGGCGAGGAGAAATGCAAAAAAAGGTAAGCATAGATATTAGATGAACAGTGTTTAAATTACTTCAATTAATGATAAGGTCCTTGAAGTCAAATTCTCTAAGAATTCAAAATTTGTAAATAAATAAATTGGTTTTTAGCATTTACTTGGCTCATTATTCGTGGGATTAGGGTGAATTGACCAATGGGTGAGATCCCAAATCAGGAGCTAGATGACCCTCAAATTGAAAACATCTGCCTCAAATACTTACTTATTTTTGTGGGCATCTTACAGCAGGCAAACATGAACATACTATAAAAAATATTTTAAAACACTGAAATTCTATTTAACTACCAACATTTTGACCATCTCTAGGTTATATCCAGTGGTGTAAGTAGGAGGCGTGGGAATGTTGACACTTTCCGAATGGATGACACTTTTCCCGGCGTAGCACAGAGAGAAAGAGAAGAAGAGAGCGAAAAGAGCGGATAGTCACTCCTAAAGTTCATTAAATAAAAAAAACAAGTTTTTTAAACTGAAAATATGGAGCGACATTAAACTTAAAACGAACAGAAATTATTCCGTATATGAAAGGGACTGTCCCCTCCTCAACGCCTCGCTCTTTACGCTAAAGTTTTTTATTGTTTTAAAAAATAAAGTTGTGAGACAGAGTCAAACTTTAGCGTAAAGAGCGAGGCGTTGAGGAGGGGACAGTCCCTTTCATATACGGAATAATTTCTGTTCGTTTTAAGTTTTAATGTCGCTCCTTACTTTCAGTTTAAAAACTTGTGTTTTTTTTTATTTAATTTTTGAACGTTTTTTGAATAAATGCAGGTTTTGATCTTGGCTCACCGTACATGAATAATTAAAATAAAATTTTCATATTAATTTACTTTTATTTAGTTAAATGGCTTTCTCGAAACTTGTTTAATTTTATTTACGAACGTTTTTATTAGTAATAAATATACGTAACTTACGAATTAACTTACGTAACGATTTTCTATATTCATATATTTTTAATACATTTATTAGGGGTTCGCCCCCTAGTCAATACCTTGCTCTTTAAGCGAAATTTCGAATTTTGTTCCAATTCTTTAAAAATGACCGCTTAATCACAAAGGCCGTTAATTAAAAATAAATAGCTCTTATGAAAGTATTAAAAAAATCTTTGGCTTAAAGAGCGAGGCATTGACTACGGGGTGAACCCAATCATATATGTAATATTTTCTATTCGTTTAAAGTTTCGATGTTGCTGCTGTTGCAGTTGAAATACTGAAATACTAGTTTTTTTTATATTAAATTTCTGATCTATTTTTAGATAATGCTGGGAAGTCCGGCGTCCCCTTCATAGCAATGTCCCTTCCCCCATGAAAACTTCCTTCATGGAAAGATCCTCCCACATAACCCCCAAACCAACCCACCCACCCACCCCCCACTACCAGGAAAAATCTCCCCCGAAAAACGTCTGTATACTTCCAAATAACCAATACTATATGTTAACATTGGGTAAAGTTCATAACTTTCAGCCCTCCCCCCGGGAACTTCGGGGAATTAAGTCATCCTAAAAGACATACTTATAATATTTTCGAACATGCTGAACAAAATGGGTATCTCAAAATTTTGATCAGGTGACTTTGGGAAAAAATGAGCGTCGAAGGGGGCCTAGTTGCCCTCCATTTTTTTGGTCACTTAAAAAGGGCACTAGAACTTTTAATTTCAATTCCAATGAGCCCTCCTACGATATTCTAGGACAACTGGGTCGATACGATCACCCCTGGAAAAAAAAAAAACAAAAAAAAAAAAAACAAACAAACAAAAACAAATACGCACCCGTGATCTTTCTTCTGGCAAAAAATGCAAAATTCCACATTTTTGTAGATGGGAGCTTGAAACCTTTACAGTAGGGTTCTCTGATACGCGGAATATGATGGTGTGATTTTCATTAAGGTTCTATAACTTTTAGGGGGTCTTTCCCCCTTTTTTCGAAAATCAGCCAAATTTTCTCCGGCACCTAACTTTTGATGGGTATGATTAAACTTGATGAAATATGTATAATTTGAAATCAGAATTAAAATCTGATTCTTTTGATGTATCTATTTGTATCAAAATTCAGTTTTTTACAGTTTCGGTTACCATTGAGCCGGGTCGCTCCTTACTTACAGTTCGTTACCACGAACTGTTTGATTATAATCATGGAAGACCGAATTCCGGTTGTTGAAGCCGGTTCTAGGGGTTTACCCCCTCGGAGAATTGCCCCGCGGAAAATACCTTTCCGCGGAAAATACACCCCGGGGAAAATGCCCCCCGCGTAAAATCCCCCCCCCAAAAAAACATATCCCCATGGAAAATACTCCACCACGGAAAAAAAAACGAGAAAATACCCCCCCCCCCCCCCCCCCCCCCCCCCCCCCCCCCCCCCCCCCGTGGAAAATACGTTTTTCAAAATTTTAGAATTTTATTTGAGTTTTGTTTTGTTATTTCCCGTAGGGGGAAGGAATTTTAGTACTTCTGTACTATACGTCACATATTCAAGTTTTACGCTGTGTAAAACTCGAGAACAAAACCTGTTTCTTTCTTTAGTGTTTTCAGCTTAGCGTGAGACAAGACAGAGACAAGTGACAGATTTGATGGGAAATATATATTTTGGGCTATATATTTGCATATAAGGGGGGGGGGGGGGGGGGTAAAGCATTTGGACAGTTTGATGTCAGAAAACAAATCTTACTTCACAATATGCAGAATAATTGTATCTAACACATTTTGCATGCAGTCCCGCTATACTTTACCCTCTCCCCACCCCTAATGTGCAAATATAAAGCCCAAATTTGTTTCTAAAGCAACGAAGAAACTAACAAAGAAACCAGTTTGTTCTCGAGTTTTGCACATCGTTAACTTGAGTGAGTGACGTACAATACATAAGTACTGGAATTTTTCATGGAGAGAGAAGCGGATTTCCCGGTATTATTTACAAACGATCATATTTTAAATTAAAAAAAAAAACAGTTTTTTCAACTGAAAGTAAGGAGCAGCATCAAACCTTAAAACTAACAGAAATTATTACGCATATGAAAGGGGTTGCTTCCTCCTCAAGACCTAGCTCTGCACTAAAGATTTTTTATGGAATTTTAAAACAAAGCTTATTATTCTGATCAAACGGCCATTTTATTTCAGGAATCGTTCTTAAATAATTAGAACAAAAAGTCGAAACTTTAGCGTAAAGAGCAAGGTCTTGTGAAAGAGGTAACTCCTTCATATACGTAATAATTTTCAGTTCGTTTTAAGTTTTGATGTTGCTCCTTACTTTCAGTTGAAATAACTTATTTCTGATCGTTTTTAAATAATACCGGGAAATCCGGCTCTCTCTCCATGAAAAATTCAACTACTTTTTGTATTATACGCCACTCACTCAAGTTTACGATGTGCAAAAACTCGAGAGAACAAACTGGTTTCTTCGTTACTTTAGAAACAAATTTGGGCTATATGTTTACACATTAAGGGGGGGGGGGGTAAAGTATAGCGGGTATAGTGAAGTATAAGTACAGCAAAATATGTTAAGTACAATTATTCTGCATATTATTAAGTAAGGATTGTTTTTCTTACTTCAAACTGTCCAAATAATTTACGGTTATGTGCAAATATAGCCCAAATTATATAATTCCCATTTATTCTGTCACTTGTCTTTGTCTTGTCTCACGCTAAGCTGAAAGAAACTAACGAAGAAACCAGTTTTTTCTTGAGTTTTACACAGCATAAACTTTAGTCAGTTGCGTATAATGCACAAGTACCAAAATTCCTTCCCCCTACGGAAAAAAAACTCAAATAAAATCCCTAAATTTGGAAAGCCTTATATTCCAAGGGGGGGGGGGGGGGGGTATTTACCGAAGGGAGTGTTTTCTACGGGGGTATTTCCGGGGGTAAACGTGGGGGGAAGGGGGGGGGTATTTTCCACGAGGGTAAAACGCCGGGGGTGGGGTATTTTCCGTAGGGGGTAGACGCCTAGGGGGTATTTTCGGGGGTAAACGCCAGGGGGAGGAGATAAACGCCGACCACCATTGGAGACATCGAAACAACTGTTAGAAACGGTGTGTAGTAGAGTGTGTCAGAAGTAGAATTTGTTGATATTAACAGTAGAAGGCTATCTTATAGTCCGAGACGAACACCCTATATGGGACATAGAGTCCCTAGGGGAGAACACGTGGTTAATGGGGTCAATGACCTCTTTTTTTCCAAGGGTGGTTAATGGAACACCTGTGCTGTCAGTCATTAATCAAATTGTTTCCGGGGAAGTTAATTAATGTCTGACAGATGACGTCAAGTTAATTAATGTCTTTGGAGTTCGACCAGAATTGTTTCCGGTTAAAGTTTAGATCACACGTGACAGATGATGTCATGGTTGATTGATTTGACACGAAAGGGGAATTAATTTGTTGTTTCTAAGGGGAATTATTGATTCACGAAAGGGGAATTAATTTGTTGTTTCCAAAGAGAATTGTTTCCGAGCGAATGTTTTGATCTTAGCGATGAAGTGATTAGCGCGCGAAAGGGGTTTCACAGTAATTTCAAATGTGAAGGCACAGAGTTTTCAAAAACAAAAGGAACTCGCTGAAATTACGTTTAGGGATTATTTGGGCGAAACCGTTTTAGACATTTTAGGGAATTATTTCGGCGAAACAGTTAGAGACATTTTAAAAGATGATTTTAGAAGATGTTTTAGAAGAGGTTTTGAGTGTGGTCGTTATAGTAAACAAGTTGTATTTGAACAGTGTTGTGAGGTCCTCTACCCCGACCCCAAAGGGCTCCGATCCCCCTAGCCCTACCCAAAGGGCATCGATCCACATACCCCAACCCCGAGGGAGGCCCCCGGCCCCCAAAGGTCCCCCGGGCTCTCAAAGGGTCCCCGGGTTCCCCAAAGGGCCCCAGGCGCCCCAAAGGCCCCTGAGCCCCACATTTTTTAATACTTTTTAAGGCTTTACTATATCTTTTCAGAACAATTTCCTTTCTTAATGTCCCTTCTAAAACCTATTTTACAACTTGAAGTACCCATCCATTTCACACACAACTTTACTTTACAGCTTTTTGGATACCTCAACACCATGAAATACCTTTCAAAAGGCATTTCAGAGCAACTTTTTTCTTAATGTCCCTTCTAAACCCATTTTACAAGTTGAAGCACCCATCTTTTCACCCACAACTTTACATCACAGCTTTTTGGATACCTCAACACCAAGAAATACTTTTCAAAGGGCATTTCAGAGCAACTTTTTTTCTTAATGTCCCTTCTAAACCCATTTTCCAAGTTGAAGTACCCATCTTTTTTCACCCACAACTACACTTTACAGCTTTTTGGATACCTCAACACCAAGAAATACCTTTCAAAGGCATTTCAGAGCAATTTCCTTTCTTAATGTCCCTTCTAAACCCATTTTCCAACTTGAAGCATCCATCCTTTTCATCCAGAACTATACTTTACAGCTTTTTTGAATACCTCAACACCAAGAAATACTTTTCAAAAGGCGTTTCAGAGCAAGTTCCTTTTTGTTAATGTCCCTTCTAAACCCATTTTACAAGTTGAAGTACCCATCCTTTTCACCCACAACTATACTTTACAGCTTTTTGGACACCTCAACACCAAGAAATACCTTTCAAAAGCCATTTCAGAGCAAGGTCCTTTCTTAATGTCCTTTCTAAAACCATTTTCCAACTTGAAGTACCCATCCTTTTAGCTTAGAGTTTTAGTTTGGTTTAGTTTTAGTTAAAAGTTTAGAGTTTTTAGCTTAGAGTCTTAGCTTAGAGTTTTTGTTAGAGTTCTAGTTTAGTTTAGTTTTAATTAAGAGTTTAGAGTTTTTAGCTTAGAGTCTTAGCTTAGAGTTTTATTTAGAGTTCTAGTTTAGTTAGTTACAGTTAAGAATTTAGAGTTTTAGCTTAGAGTCTTAGCTTAAAATTTTACTTAAAGTTATAGTTTGGTTAAGTTTTAGTTAAGAGTTTCGAGTTTTAGCTTAGAGTTTTTGTTAGAGTTCTAGTTTAGTTTAGTTTTAGTTAAAAGTTTAGAGTTTTTAACTTAGAGCCTTAGCTTAGAGTTTTAGTTAGAGTTGAAGTTTAGTTTAGTTACAGTTAAGAGTTTCGAGTTTTAGCTTGGAGTCATACCTTAGAGTTTTACTTAAAGTTTTAGTTTGGCTAAGTTTTAGTTAAGAGTTTCGAGTTTTACCTTAGAGTCTTAACTTAGACTTTTTTTGTTAGAGTTCTATTTTAGTTTAATTTTAGTTAAGAGTTTGATGTTTTACCTTTGAGTTTCAGTTAGAGTTCTAGTTTAGTTTAATTTTAGTTAAGAGTTTGATGTTTTTACCTTTGAGTTTCAGTTAGAGTTCTAGTTTAGTTTAGTTAAGAGTTTGGTGTTTTAGCTTAGAGTCTTAGCATAGAGTTTTTGTTAGAGTTCTAGTTTATTTTAGTTAGAGTTTTTTTGTTAGAGTTCTAGTTTAGTTTAGTTTTAGTTAAGAGTTTAGAATTTTAGCTTAGAGTCTTAGCTTAGAGTTTTTGTTAGAGTTCTAGTTTATTTTAGTTTTAGTTAAGAGTTTAGAGTTTTATCTTAGAGTCTTAGCTTAGAGTTTTTGATAGAGTTCTAGTTTAGTTTAGTTTTAGTTAAGAGTTTGATGTTTTACCTTAGAGTCATAGCTTAGTGTTTTAGTTTGAGTTCTAGTTTAGTTTAGTTTTAGTTAAGAGTTTAGAATTTTAGCTTAGAGTCTTAGCTTAGAGTTTTTGTTAGAGTTCTAGTTTATTTTAGGTTTAGTTAAGAGTTTAGAGTTTTTAGCTTAGAGTCTTAGCTTAGAGTTTTTGTTAGAGTTCTAGTTTAGTTTAGTCTTAACTTAGAGTTTTTTGATAGAGTTCTAGTTTAGTTTAATTTTAGTTAAGAGTTTGATGTTTTACCTTTGAGTTTCAGTTAGAGTTCTAGTTTAGTTTAGTTTTAGTTAAGAGTTTGGTGTTTTAGCTTAGAGTCTAAGCTTAGAGTTTTAGTTAGAGTTATAGTTTAGTTTAGTTTTAGTTAAGAGTTTAGAATTTTAGCTTAGAGTCTTAGCTTAGAGTTTTTGTTAGAGTTCAAGTTTATTTTAGTTTTAGTTAAGAGTTTAGAGTTTTTAACTTAGAGTATTAGCTTAGAGTTTTAGTTAGAGTTCTAGTTTAGTTTAGTTTTAGCTAAGAGTTTAGAATTTTATCTTAGAGTCTTAGCTTAGAGTTTTTGTTAGAGTTCTAGTTTATTTTAGTTTTAGTTAAGAGTTTAGAGTTTCTAGCTTAGAGCCTTAGTTTAGAGTTTTTGTTGAAGTTCTAGTTTAGTTTAGTTTTAGTTAAAAGTTTAGAGTTTTTAGCTTAGAGTCTTAGCTTGGAGTTTTTGTTAGAGTTCTAGTTTAGTTTAGTCTTAACTTAGAGTTTTTTTTTTTAGAGTTCTAGTTTAGTTTAATTTTATTTAAGAGTTTGATGTTTTACCTTTGAGTTTCAGTTAGAGTTCTAGTTTAGTTTAGTTTTAGTTAAGAGTTTTGTGTTTTACCTTAGAGTCTTAGCTTAGAGTTTTAGTTAGAGTTCTAATTTAGTTTAGTTTTAGTTAAGAGTTTAGAATTTTAGCTTAGAGTCTTAGCTTAGAGTTTTTGTTAGAGTTCTAGTTTATTTTAGTTATAGTTAAGAGTTTAGAGTTTTTAGCTTAGAGTCTTAGCTTAGAGTTTTTGTTCAAGTTCTAGTTTAGTTTAGTTTTAGTTAATAGTTTAGAGTTTTAGCTTAGAGTCTTAGATTAGAGTTTTTGTTAGACTTGAAGTTTAGTTTAGTAATAGTTAAGAGTTTAGAGTTTTAGCTTAGAGTCATAGCTTAGAGTTTTACTTAAAGTTATAGTTTAGTTAAGTTTTAGTTAAGAGTTTTAAGTTTTAGCTTAGAGACTTAGCATAGAGTTATAGTTCAGTTTAGTTTTAGTTAAGAGTTTAGAGTTTTTTAGCTTAGAGTCTTAGCTTAGAGTTTTTGTTAGAGTTCTAGTTTAGTTTAGTTATAGTTAAGAATTTAGAGTTTTAGCTTAGAGTCATAGCTTAGAGTTTTAGTTAAAGTTATAGTTTAGTAAAGTTATAGTTAAGAGTTTAGAGTTTTACCTTACAGTCATAGCTTAGAGTTTTTTGTTAGAGTTCTAGTTCAGTTCAGTTTAAGTTAAGAGTTTAGAGTTTTTAGCTTAGAGTCTTAGCTTATAGTTTGTTTAGAGTTCTAGTTTAGTTTTAGTTTTAGTTAAGAGTTTAGAGTTTTTAGCTTAGAGTCTTAGCATAGAGTTTTTGTTGAAGTTCTAGTTTAGTTTTAGTAATAGTTAAGAGTTTAGAGTTTTAGCTTAGAGTCTTAACTTAGAGTTTTTGTTAGAGTTCTAGTTTAGTTTAGTTTTAGTTAAGAGTTTAGAGTTTTTTAGCTTAGAGTCTTAGCATAGAGTTTTTGTTGAAGTTCTAGTTTAGTTTAGTAATAGTTAAGAGTTTAGAGTTTTAGCTTAGAGTCTTAGCTTAGAGTTTTTGTTAAAGTTGAAGTTTAGTTTAGTAATAGTTAAGAGTTTAGAGTTTTAGCTTAGAGTCATAGCTTAGAGTTTTTGTTAAAGTTGAAGTTTAGTTTAGTTACAGTTAAGAATTTAGTGTTTTAGCTTAGAGTCACAGCCTAGAGTTTTACATAAAGTTGTAGTTTAGTTAAGATTTAGTTAAGAGTTTGGTGTTTTACCTTAGAGTCTTAGCTTAGAGTTTTAGTTAGAGTTCTAGTTTAGTTTAGTTTTAGTTAAGAGTTTAGAATTTTAGCTTAGAGTCTTAGCTTAGAGTTTTTGTTAGAGTTCTAGTTTATTTTAGTTTAAGTTATGAGTTTAGAGTTTTTAGCTTAGAGTCTTAGCTTAGAGTTTTTTGTTGAAGTTCTAGTTTAGTTTAGTTTTAGTTAATAGTTTAGGGTTTTAGCTTAGAGTCTTTGCTTAGAGTTTTTGTTAGACTTGAAGTTTAGTTTAGTAATAGTTAAGAGTTTAGAGTTTTAGCTTAGAGTCATAGCTTAGAGTTTTAATTAAAGTTGTAGTTTAGTTAAGTTTTAGTTAAGAGTTTCGAGTTTTAGCTTAGAGACTTAGCTTAGAGTTATAGTTTAGTTTAGTTTAGTTAAGAGTTGGTGTTTTACTTTAGAGTCATAGCTTAGAGTTTTAGTTAGAGTTCTTGTTTAGTTTAGTTTTAGTTAAGAGTTTAGAATTTTAGCTTAGAGTCTTAGCTTAGAGTTTTTGTTAGAGTTCTAGTTTATTATAGTTTTAGTTAAGAGTTTTAGAGTTTTTAGCTTAGAGTCTTAGCTTAGAGTTTTTGTTGAAGTTCTAGTTTAGTATAGTTTTAGTTAAAAGCTTAGAGTTTTTAGCTTAGAGTCTTAGCTTAGAGTTTTTGTTACAGTTCTAGTTTAGTTTAGTCTTAACTTAGGGTTTTTTTTATAGAGTTTCTAGTTTAGATTAATTTTAGTTAAGAGTTTAATGTTTTACCTTTGAGTTTCAGTTAGAGTTCTAGTTTAGTTAGTTTTAGTTAAGAGTTTGGTGTTTTACCTTAGAGTCTTAGCTTAGAGTTTTAGTTAGAGTTCTAGTTTAGTTTAGTTTTAGTTAAGAGTTTAGAATTTTAGCTTAGAGTCTTAGCTTAGAGTTTTTGTTAGAGTTCTAGTTTATTTTAGTTTTAGTAAGAGTTTAGAGTTTTTAGCTTAGAGTCTTAGCTTAGAGTTTTTTGTTGAAGTTCTAGTTTAGTTTAGTTTTAGTTAATAGTTTAGAGTTTTAGCTTAGAGTCTTAGCTTAGAGTTTTTGTTAGACTTGAAGTTTAGTTTAGTAATGGTTGAGAGTTTAGAGTTTTAGCTTAGAGTCATAGCTTAGAGTTTTACTTAAAGTTATAGTTTAGTTAAGTTTTAGTTAAGAGTTTCGAGTTTTAGCTTAGAGACTTAGCTTAGAGTTATAGTTTAGTTTAGTTTTAGTTAAGAGTTTAGAGTTTTTTAGCTTAGAGTCTTAGCTTAGAGTTTTTGTTAGAGTTCTAGTTTAGTTTAGTTATAGTTAAGAATCTAGAGTTTTAGCCTAGAGTCAAAGCTTAGAGTTTTAGTTAAAGTTATAGTTTAGTTAAGTTATAGTTAAGAGTTTAGAGTTTTACCATAGAGTTATAGCTTAGAGTTTTTGTTAGAGTTCTAGTTCAGTCTAGTTTTAGTTAAGAGTTTAGAGTTTTAGCTTAGAGTCTTAGCTTATAGTTGTGTTAGAGTTCTAGTTTAGTTTAGTTTTAGTTAATAGTTTAGAGTTTTAGCTTAGAGTCTTACCTTAGAGTTTTTGTTAAAGTTGAAGTTTACTTTAGAAATAGTTAAGAGTTTAGAGTTTTAGCTTAGAGTCTTAGCTTAGAGTTTTTGTTAGAGTTCTAGTTTAGTTTAGTTTTAGTTATGAGTTTAGAGTTTTTAGCTTAGAGTCTTAGCATAGAGTTTTGTTGAAGTTCTAGTTTAGTTTAGTAATAGTTAAGAGTTTAGAGTTTTGGCTTAGAGTCTTAGCTCAGAGTTTTTTGTTAAAGTTGAAGTTTAGTTTAGTAATAGTAAGAGTTTAGAGTTTTAGCTTAGAGTTTTAGTTTAGTTTACTTTTAGTTAAGAGTTTAGAGTTTTTTAGCTTAGAGTCTTAGCTTAGAGTTTTTGTTAGAGTTCTAGTTTAGTTTAGTTTTAGTTAAGAGTTTAGAGTTTTTTGCTTAGTCTTAGCTTAGAGTTTTAGTTAGAGTTCTAGTTTAGTTTAGTTTTAGTTAAGAGTTTAGAGTTTTACCATAGAGTCTTAGCTTAGAGTTCTAGTTAGAGTTGAAGTTTAGTTTTAGTTACAGTTAAGAATTTAGTGTTTTAGCTTACAGTCATAGCTTAGAGTTTTACTTAAAGTTGTAGTTTAGTTAAGTTTTAGTTAAGAGTTTCGAGTTTTAGCTTAGAGTCTTACCTTAGAGTTTTTGTTAGAGTTCTAGTTTAGTTTAGTTTTAGTTAAGAGTTTAGAGTTTTACCTTAGAGTCTTAGCTTAGAGTTTTAGTTAGAGTTCTAGTTTAGTTTAGTTATAGTTAAGAATTTAGAGTTTTAGCTTAGAGTTTTAGTTAAAGTTATAGTTTAGTAAAGTTATAGTTAAGAGTTTAGAGTTTTACCTTAGAGTCATAGCTTAGAGTTTTAGTTAGAGTTCTAGTTCGTTTAGTTTTAGTTAAGAGTTTAGAGTTTTAGCTTAGAGTCTTAGCTTATAGTTTGTGTTAGAGTTCTAGTTTAGTTTAGTTATAGTTAAGAGTCCCAAGTTTTTAGCTTAGAGTCTTAGCTAAGAGTTTCTGTTAGAGCTCTAGTTTAGTTTACTTCTAGTTAAGAGTTTAGAGTTTTAGCTTAGAGTCTTAGCTTATAGTTTGTGTTAGAGTTCTAGTTTATTTCATTAATAGTTAAGAGTTAAACAGCTCTCTCCATGTTTAAGTTAGGTTAGGTTAGGCTAGATTAAGTTATGTTAGGTTAGGTTAGGCTAGCCTACGTACGTGCACGTACGTAGGCTAACCTAACCTAACCTAACATAACTATAATCTAGCCTAACCTAACCTAACCTAACATAAACATGGAGAGATGTTTAACTCTTAACTATTACTAAACTAGAACTCTAACACAAACTATAAGCTAAGACTCTAAGCTAAAACTCTAAACTCTTAACTAGAAGGAAACTAAACTAGAACTCTAACAGAAACTCTAAGCTAAGACTCCAAGCTAAAAACTTGGGACTCTTAACTATAACTAAACTAAACTAGAACTCTAACACAAACTATAAGCTAAGACTCTAAGCTAAAACTCTAAACTTTTAACTAAAACTAAACTGAAATAGAACTCTAACTAAAACTCTAAGCTATGACTCTAAGGTAAAACTCTAAACTCTTAACTATAACTTTACTAAACTAAAACTTTAACTAAAACTCTAAGCTAAAACTCTAAATTCTTAACTATAACTAAACTAAACTAGAACTCTAACTAAAACTCTAAGCTAAGACTCTAAGGTAAAACTCTAAACTCTTAACTAAAACTAAACTAAACTAGAACTCTAACAAAAACTCTAAGGTAAGACTCTAAGCTAAAACTCGAAACTCTTAACTAAAACTTAACTAAACTACAACTTTAAGTAAAAACTCTAAGCTATGACTGTAAGCTAAAACACTAAATTCTTAACTGTAACTAAACTAAACTTCAACTCTAACTAGAACTCTAAGCTAAAAGTAAACTAAACTAAAATTCTAAGCAAAAACTCTAAGCTAAAACTCTAAACTCTTAACTATTACTAAACTAAACTTCAACTTTAACAAAAACTCTATGCTAAGACTCTAAGCTAAAAACTCTAAACTCATAACTAAAACTAAAACTAAACTAGAACTCTAACAAAAACTCTAAGCTAAGACTCTAAGCTAAAACTCTAAACTCTTAACTATTACTAAAGTAAACTTCAACTTTAACAAAAACTCTAAGGTAAGACTCTAAGCTAAAACTCTAAACTATTAACTAAAACTAAACTACTAAACTAGAACTCTTCTAACACAAACTATAAGCTAAGACTCTAAGCTAAAACGCTAAACTCTTAACTAAAACTAGACTGAACTAGAACTCTAACAAAAACTCTAAGCTATGACTCTATGGTAAAACTCTAAACTCTTAACTATAACTTTACTAAACTATAACTTTAACTAAAACTCTAAGCTTTGACTCTAGGCTAAAACTCTAGATTCTTAACTATAACTAAACTAACTAAACTAGAACTCTAACAAAAACTCTAAGCTAAGACTCTAAGCTAAAAAACTCTAAACTCTTAACTAAAACTAAACTAAACTATAACTCTAAAGTAAGTCTCTAAGCTAAAACTCGAAACTCTTAACTAAAACTTAACTAAACTATAACTTTAAGTAAAACTCTAAGCTATGACTCTAAAGCTAAAACTCTAAACTCTTAACTATTACTAAACTAAACTTCAAGTCTAACAAAAACTCTAAGCTAAGACTCTAAGCTAAAACTCTAAACTATTAACTAAAACTAAACTAAACTAGAACTTCAACAAAAACTCTAAGCTAAGACTCTAAGCTAAAAACTCTAAACTCTTAACTAAAACTAAAATAAACTAGAACTCTAACAAAAAACTCTAAGCTAAGACTCTAAGCTAAAATTCTAAACTCTTAATTAAAACTAAACTAAACTAGAACTCTAACTAAAACTCTAAGCTAAGACTCTAAGGTAAAACACCAAACTCTTAACTAAAACTAAACTAAACTAGAACTCTAACTGAAACTCAAAGGTAAAACATTAAACTCTTAACTAAAATTAAAACTAAACTAGAACTCTATAAAAAAAAAACTCTAAGTTAAGACTAAACTAAACTAGAACTCTAACAAAAACTCTAAGCTAAGACTCTAAGCTAAAAACTCTAAACTTTTAACTAAAAACTATACTAAACTAGAACTCTAACAAAACTCTAAGCTAAGACCCTAAGCTAAAATTCTAAACTCTTAACTAAAACTAAACTAAACTAGAACTCTAACTAAAACTCTAAGCTATGACTCTAAGGTAAAACACCAAACTCTTAACTAAAACTAAACTAAACTATAACTCTAAGCTAAGTCTCTAAGCTAAAACTCGAAACTCTTAACTAAAATTTAACTAAACTACAACTTTAATTAAAACTCTAAGCTATGACTCTAAGCTAAAACTCTAAACTTAACTATTACTAAACTAAACTTCAAGTCTAACAAAAACTCTAAGCTAAGACTCTAAGCTAAAACCCTAAACTATTAACTAAAACTAAACTAAACTAGAACTTCAACAAAAAATCTAAGCTAAGACTCTAAGCTAAAAACTCTAAACTCATAACTAAAACTAAAATAAACTAGAACTCTAACAAAAACTCTAAGCTAAGACTCTAAGCTAAAATAATAAACTCTTAACTAAAACTAAACTAAACTAGAACTCTAACTAAAACTCTAAGCTAAGACTCTAGGGTAAAACACCAAACTCTTAACTAAAACTTAACTAAACTCCAACTTTAAGTAAAACTCTAAGCTATGACTCTAAGCTAAAACACTAAATTCTTAACTGTAACTAAGCTAAACTTCAACTCTAACTAGAACTCTAAGCTAAGACTCTATGGTAAAACTCTAAAACTCTTAACTAAAACTAAACTAAACTAGAACTCTAACTAAAACTCTAAGCTAAGTCTCTAAGCAAAAAACTCTAAACTCATAACTAAAACTAAAACTAAAGTAGAACTCTAACAAAAACTCTAAGCTAAGACTCTAAGCTAAAAAACTCTAAACTCTTAACTAAAAGTAAACTAAACTAAAACTCTAAGCAAAGAATCTAAGCTAAAACTCTAAACTCTTAACTATTACTAAACTAAACTTCAACTTTAACAAACACTCTAAGCTATGACTCTAAGCTAAAACTCTAAACTCTTAACTATTACTAAACTAAACTTCAACTTTAACAAAAACTCTAAGCTAAGACTCTAAGCTAAAACTCTAAACTCTTAACTATTACTAAACTAAACTAGAACTTCAACAAAAACTCTAAGCTAAGACTCTAAGCTAAAAACTCTAAACTCTTAACTAAAACTAAACTAAACTAGAACTTTAACAAAAACTCTAAGCTAAGACTCTAAGCTAAAACTCTAAACTCTTTACTATTACTAAACTAAACTTCAACTTTAACAAAAAACTCTAAGGTAAGACTATAAGCTAAAACTCTAAACTATTAACTAAAACTAAACTAAACTAGAGCTCTAACACAAACTATAAGCTAAGACTCTAAGCTAAAAACTCTAAACTCTTAACTAAAACGAAACTGAACTAGAACTCTAACAAAAACTCTAAGCTGTGACTCTAAGGTGTAAAACTCTAAACTTTTAACTATAACTTTACTAAACTATAACTTTAACTAAAACTCTAAGCTATGACTCTAAGCTAAAACTCTAAAATTCTTAACTATAACTAAACTAAACTAGAACTCTAACAAAAACTCTAAGCTAAGACTCTAAGCTAAAAAACTCTAAACTCTTAACTAAAACTAAAATAAAAAACTATAACTCTAAGCTAAGTCTCTAAGCTAAAACTTGAAACTCTTAACTAAAACTCAACTAAACTATAACTTTAAGTAAAACTCTAAGCTATGACTCTAAGCTAAAAACCCCTCTAAACTCTTAACTATTACTAAAGTAAACTTCAAGTCTAACAAAAACTCTAAGCTAAGACTCTAAGCTAAAACTCTAAACTATTAACTAAAACTAAAATAAAACTAGAACTCTAACAAAAACTCTAACCTAAGACTCTAAGCTAAAATTCTAAACTCTTAAATAAAACTAAACTAAACTAGAACTCTAACTAAAACTCTAAGCTTAGACTCTAAGGTAAAACACCAAACTCTTAACTAAAACTAAACTAGAACTCTAACTGAAACTCAAAGGAAAAACATCAAACTCTTAACTAAAAATTAAACTAAACTAGAACTCTATAAAAAAAAACTCTAAGTTAAGACTAAACTAAACTAGAACTCTAACAAAAACTCTAAGCTAAGACTCTAAGCTAAAAACTCTAAACTTTTAACTAAAACTAAACTAAACTAGAACTTCAACAAAAACTCTAAACTAAGACTCTAAGCTAGAAACTCTAAACTCTTAACTAAAACTAAAATAAACTAGAACTCTAACAAAAACTCTAAGCTAAGACTCTAATATAAAATTCTAAACTCTTAACTAAACTAAACTAAACTAGAACTCTGACTAAAACTCTAAGCTAAGACTCTAAGTTAAAAACTCTAAACTCTTAACTAAAACTAAAATAAACTTGAACTCTAACAAAAAACTCTAAGCTAAGACTCTAAGCTAAAATTCTAAACTCTTAACTAAAACTAAACTAAGCTATAACTCTAACTAAAACTCTAAGCTAAGACTCTAAGCTAAAAACTCTAAAACTTTTAGCTAAAAAAACTAAACTAAACTAGAACTTCAACAAAAACTCTAAGCTAAGACTCTAAGCTAAAAACTCTAAACTGTTAACTAAAACTAAAATAAACTAGAACTCTAACAAAAACTCTAAGCTAAGACTCTAAGCTAAATTCTAAACTCTTCTTAACTAAAACTAAACTAAACTAGAACTCTAACTAAAAACTCTAAGCTATGACTCTAAGGTAAAACATCAAACTCTTAACTAAAACTAAACTAAACTAGAACTCTATCAAAAACTCTAAGCTAAGACTCTAAGATAAAACTCTAAACTCTTAACTCAAACTAAAATAAACTAGAACTCTAACAAAAACTCTAATCTAAGACTCTAAGCTAAAATTCTAAACTCTTAACTAAAACTAAACTAAACTAGAACTCTAACAAAAACTCTAAGCTAAGACTCTAAGCTAAAATTCTAAACTCTTAACTAAAACTAAACTAGAACTCTAACTAAAACTCTAAGCTATGACTCTAAGGTAAAACATCAAACTCTTAACTAAAACTAGACTAAACTAGAACTCTATCAAAAACTCTAGGCTAAGACTCTAAGCTAAAAAACTCTAAACTCTTAACTAAAACTAAACTAAAACTATAACTCTAAGTTAAGTCTCTAAGCTAAAACTCTAAACTATTAACTAAAACTAAACTAAACTAGAACTTCAACATAAACTCTACGCTAAGACTCTAAGCTAAAAACTCTAAACTCTTAACTAAAACTAAAATAAACTAGAACTCTAACAAAAACTCTATGCTAAGACTCTAAGCTAAAACACCAAACTCTTAACTAAAACTAAACTAGAACTCTAACTGAAACTCAAAGGTAAAAACATCCAACTCTTAACTAAAATTAAACTAAACTAGAACTCTAACTGAAACTCAAAGGTAAAACATCAAACTCTTAACTAAAATTAAACTAAACTAGAACTCTAACAAAAAAAAGTCTAAGTTAAGACTCTAAGCTAAAACTCGAAACTCTTGACTAAAAAACTTAGCCAAACTAAAACTTTAAGTAAAACTCTAAGGTATGACTCCAAGCTAAAACTCGAAACTCTTAACTGTAACTAAACTAAACTTCAACTCTAACTAAACTCTAAGCTAAGACTCTAAGCTAAAAACTCTAAACTCTTAACTAAAACTAAACTAAACTAGAACTCTAACAAAAACTCTAAGCTAAAACTCGAAACTCTTAACTAAAACTTAACCAAACTATAACTTTAAGTAAAATTCTAAGCTAAGACTCTAAGCTAAATTTCTAAATTCTTAACTGTAACTAAACTAAACTAAACTAGAACTCTAAATAAGACTCTAAGCTAAGACTCTAAGCTTAAAACTCTAAACTCTTAATTAAAACTAAACTAAACTAGAACTCTAACAAAAACTCTAAGCTAAGACTCTAAGCTAAAAACTATAAACTTTTAACTAAAACTAAACCAAACTAAAACTCTAAGCTAAAAGGATGGGTACTTAAAGTTGGAAAATGGGTTTAGAAGGGGCATTAAGAAAGGAACTTGCTCTGAAATGGCTTTTGAAAGGTATTTCTTGGTGTTGAGGTGTCCAAAAAGCTGTAAAGTATAGTTGTGGGTGAAAAGGATGGGTACTTCAACTTGTAAAATGGGTTAGAAGGGACATTAACAAAGGAACTTGCTCTGAAACGCCTTTTGAAAAGTATTTCTTGTGTTGAGGTATTCAAAAAAGCTGCAAAGTATAGTTCTGGATGAAAAGGATGGATGCTTCAAGTTGGAAAATGGGTTTAGAAGGGACATTAAGAAAGGAACTTGCTCTGAAATGCCTTTGAAAGGTATTTCTTGGTGTTGAGGTATCCAAAAAGCTGTAAAGTATAGTTGTGGGTGAAAAAGATGGGTACTTCAACTTGGAAAATGGGTTTAGAAGGGACATTAAGAAAAAAAAGTTGCTCTGAAATGCCCTTTGAAAAGTATTTCTTGGTGTTGAGGTATCCAAAAAGCTGTAATGTAAAGTTGTGGGTGAAAAGGATGGGTGCTTCAACTTGTAAAATGGGTTTAGAAGGGACATTAAGAAAAAAAAGTTGCTCTGAAATGCCTTTTGGAAGGTATTTAGCATGGTGTTGAGGTATCCGAAAAGCTGTAAAGTAAAGTTGTGTGTGAAATGGATGGGTACTTCAAGTTGTAAAATGGGTTTAGAAGGGACATTAAGAAAGGAAATTGTTCTGAATAGATATAGTAAAGCCTTAAAAAAGTATTAAAAATGTGGGGCTCAGGGGCTTTTGGGGCGCCGGGGGCCCTTTGGGGGACCCGGGGGACCCTTTGGGAGCCCGGGGGACCTTTGGGGGCTGGGGGCTTCCTTCGGGGTTGGGGTATGTGGATCGATGCCCTTTGGGTAGGGGTAGGGGGATCGGAGCCCTTTGGGGTCGGGGTAGAGGACCTCACAACACTGTTCAAATACAACTTGTTTACTATAACGACCACACTCAAAACCTCTTCTAAAACATCTTCTAAAATCATCTTTTAAAATGCCTCTAACTGTTTCGCCGAAATAATTCCCTAAAATGTCTAAAACGGTTTCGCCCAGATAATCCCTAAACGTAATTTCAGCGAGTTACTTTTGTTTTTGACAACTCTGTGCCTTCACATTTGAAATTACTGTGAAACCCTTTCGCGCGCTAATCACTTCATCGCTAAGATCAAAACATTCGCTCGGGAAACAATTCTGTTTGGAAACAACAAATTAATTACCCTTTCGTGAATCAATAATTCCCCTTAGAAACAACAAATTAATTCCCCTTTCGTGTCAAATCAATCAACCATGACATCATCTGTCAAGTGTGATCTAAACTTTGCCCCGGAAACAATTCTGGTCGAACTCCAAAGACAAAAAATTAACTTGACGTCATCTGTCAGACATTAATTAACTTCCCCGGAAACAATTTGATTAATGACTGACAGCACAGGTGTTCCATTAACCACCCTTGGAAAAAAGAGGTCATTGACCCCATTAACCACGTGTTCTCCCTAGGGACTCTATGCCCATATATGGTGTTCGTCTCGGACTATAAGATAGCCTTCTACTATTAAACGTTGAATTCACTGCTGTGTAATCCTCAAGCTCTCGTGACCAAGCTTTGTTTTTAAAAATCCCCGCTAAGAAATTGAGACCACCAGCTAATCCTAATACAACTCCAGAGGTTAAAGTTGCAGGAAGCGAAGGAACTTCAAATCTTGCGGACCTAAAGGTTGACGGGTAGTGGCCCTTAAAAATATCAGTAGCCATAACTGCAACCTAGTAGACCCATTAAAGAGGGGAACCACGGCCAAAAGAAGCGTGAAATTAAAAAGGCGTTTAAAAAAAAACTGTCAAATGAGAAAAATCGTCGATTGAAGCTAATTCGAGAATTATAACTTTTATTTCAGTTAATCTTAGTGATACAAGATACTTGCGAAAACAAAATCAGTTGGATTTAGTAAAGAGCCTTAAACCTCTCTAAAATAGCGTCAGTTCGAAATGATAGTTGCAACATTAGAACCAACATGGCAAAAATCCTGCATAAAAGAGCCGCTATTCCACACCTGAAACAACAAGAAAAAACCACTTTTTGTGTGAGAAGCACTGGACGACTCTCCTTTTTTGCTTTTTTCCATGGGGGGGGGGTCGTACCGAGCCAGTGGTCGCAACATGTTGGAAGTTCGATCCTTTGAAAGAAAGTCACCATATTTAGTGCCCTTTAAAAGCCCCCCCAAATGGGGGCCCTTTGTAAGGAACAATGTGCCGTCCCCTTATTTTGTCCTCGGCAAATTCTTATAGAATAAGTGGTTGAAGAAACTTATAAAAATGCACTCTGGATTCAACATTGAATATTTTAGTCTTCTTTGAAGACTCGAAAAGTGATTGGATTAAAATAAGAATTTTTTTTTTAGCTCAGGTTGACACCCTCGCTTTGCTGACAATAGAGGAGAAAATAAATGATGAAATCAATTTCGAGGTGACTATTAAGGAATTTGCCTCCCTAAAAGCTAAGAAAGTGAAGTTTCAGACTATTTGAAACGGAACATCACTGTAGTTTCAGATAAACAGATTACTTATTTGTTACATTATGTCTTTAAATCAATGTTGTGAATTCTAGGTTTGTGACTCACTTTGTGTGGGACCGTGATTTCGACAGCGTGCTCTCCATCTTTGGCCATGGCCATTATTAAAAGCTGAAGATTTTTGTGCTTGCAAGATAAATACACTGGAAGAATTTTAAATTTATAAACATCTAGGCCATACGTCCCAACCACTTACTTAACGACAACCTACACTTGAAATCCATACTATATTCAAGACACTAATTCATACCAATTCAAAATATCACCAATTCAACTCAAAATACCCAACTTCTCACATGTACAAGTCTCCACTTAAATATCGATCCCTCCTACTCCATGCCAAATTTATTCCTCCAATCCCAACTGTAAAGAGAGAAGACGTGAGTATCAGCCAAAGCTAAAGATAGAGAACACGGTTTCCGAAATCACGGTCTGCAAGCAGTGAGCGACGAACCTGGAGTTCATAGTGTTAATTTATTTTCATTTCAAAAATTATAAGTGTTTTTACTTTCATAACGTTAATAAATCAAATAATATTAACATTTTGATTACTAAATATCAGTGGATGTATATTAAACTGACAATTCACATTCATTTGTATTTTTTTCAGTAAAGTGCAAATTGTATTCTGGCCTCGGGAAGGCATAGGGGTTTTGAGCCCTACTCATGTTAATTTCTGCTCGTTCTGAGTTTTGACTCGGTTATTTAGTGTAATTTCTGTTCGTTTTTGGTTTCATTTATTTATCGATGCTGATTTGTGGTAGTTTCACGCTTGATAGATTACTTGGTTTTTTTTTTGCTCAATTTTGGTTTAATGGAGTTCTTTACTTTTCTTTGAAAGACTTATTTTGTGGAAAAAGTTTTTTTTTAATTTATTCTATTCGTTTTACATTGACATAGTTTTTCAGGGAGAAAGAAAATAATAGTTTAAATCTATTCTTTTTTTAAGACGTTATAGTTTGGCCTGCTATTTGTATTCTGGAGAAAAATTTTCATCAATTTTTAACAAAAAACACCCTTTTAAAAATCTGGACACAAATAGTACTGTTAACCTTAGTTTCATACCTCCTCTAGCTGACCTGAAATAGAGAACTTGATACCATTCGCAAAAAAAATCTGTTTGCTTTCTTTGATAGCTTGGATACACTTACGCTATTTTGATTTGGTTAGATTTTAAGAGCCGAAGTAGCCCCGAAAGTTTGAACGTAATACCCTCAGTCGTTCTTGGAATACTGCTGAGATGCCTTATTGGGAATTAGCATTAACACAGTGCATTTTGATTGAATCTTAAGGCAACATTTAGTTTTTAAACATAATGGGAAAAGGGGAGGGTGGGGGTGGGAGGGGGACTAGTTGCCCTCCAATCACTTTCGGCTATTAAAAAGGGCATTAGTACTTTCTATTTTCCATCGAAGGAGCCCTATTCGAAGTTCCTATGACAACTCCTTCGATACGAAGTGCCCTGGTCTAAACAAAAAAAATAAATAATACAATGTACCCACATCGATCTTTACTATAAAAATGTCAAGCTTTCCAATTACTTTCGACAATTAAAAAGGGCACTAGCCCTTTCAATTTCCAATCGAATGAGCCCTTTTTGAGTTTCTACGACAACGCTTTCTATAAACACCTTATATGCCCCCAGGACATAACTTATAGCCCTGCCCTGAGGGCTGTGATGGGGTTGTCATCCCAAAAGACCTAATTCCCAGAATTTTCAACTATGTTAAACAAAACGGTAAATCTAAAAATTTTGATTGGATGTGTTTGGAGAAACGTTGGGTGTGAGAGGGAGGTTAGTTGCCCTTCAATCACTTTCGACTATTAAAAAGGACACTAGCCCTTTCAATTTCCAATCAAATGAGTCCCTTTTGAAGTTTCTACGACAAAACTTTCTATAAAAGCCTTATGTGCCCCAGGGCACAACTAACGACCTTTGCCCTGGGGGTTTTGGTGGGGAGGGTTGTCATCCTCAAAAACCTAATTAACAGAACTTTCAACTACGTTGAACAAAATGAATATCTCAAAATTTTGATTGAAAATTTTGGATTAGTTGCTCTTCAACCACTTTCGACTATTAAGGGCTCTACCCCTTTCAATTTAAAATTTAATGAGTCCTTTTTGAAGTTTCTACGACAAATCTTTCTATAAAAACTCATTTGCCCTCAGGGCATAACTTAAAAACCCTTGCCCTGAGGGCTGTGGGGGGGGGGGGGGGCTCATCAAAAAAGACATAATTTCCAGAACCTTCACCTACGTTGAAAAAAAAATGGTTATCTCAAAATTTTGATTGTGTGTGTTTGGGGAAATGGTGGGCGTGAGAAGGGGATTAGTTGCCCTCCAATTACTTTCGACTATTAAAAAGGGCACTAGCCATTTCAATTTCCAATCGAATAAGCCCTTTTTTTTGAAGTTTCTAAGACAACGCTTTTCTATAAAAACCTAATATGCTCCCAGGGTATAAATTACAACCCTTGCCCTGAGGGCTGTGGGGGCAGGGGGTTATCATCCTTAAAACATCTAATTTCCAAAACTGTCAACTACATTGAACAAAATGGCTATCTAAAAAATGTTGATCCGATGTTTTTGGGGGAAAAAAGGTGGGCGTGAGAGGGGGGTTAGTTGCCCTCCAATCACTTTCGACTATTAAATAGGGCACTAGCCCTTTGAATTTACAATCGAATGCACCCTTTTTTAAGTTTCTACAAAGCTTTTAATAAAAACCTTAAATGCCCCTAGGGCTTAACTTGTAACCCTTAACCTGAGGGCTCTTAGGGGGAGGGGTTATCATCCTCAAAGACCTAATCTCCAGAACTTTCACTACGTTGAACAGCATGGCTATTTCAAAATTTTGATTGGATGTGTTTGGTTAAATGATGGAAGTGAGAGAGGGTTAGTTGCCCTCCAATTACTTTCGACTATTAAAAATGACACTAGCCCTTTGAATTTCCAATTGAATGAGCCCTTTTTCAAGTTTCTACGACAAAGCTTTCAATGAAAACCTTACTTGTCCCCAGGGCATAACTTATAACCCTTGCCCTGAAGACTGTGTGGGGGGAGTGTCCTGCTCAAAGGTATAATTTCCAGAACTTTCAACTTCATTGAACAAAATGACTATCTCAAAATTTTGATTGGATGTGTTTGGAGAAATGGTGGGCGTAGAAGGGGCTTTAGTTTGCCTTCCAATCACCTTCGACTATTAAAAAGGGCAATAGTCAGTTCAATTTCTAATTGAATGAGCCCCTTTTGAAGTTTCTACGACAACGCTTTCTATAAAAACCTTATATGCCCCCAGGGCATAACTTACAACCCTTTCCCTGAGAAATGTGGGGGGGGGGGGGGGGGGTTCATCCTCAAAGACATAATTTCCAGAAGTTTCAATTACGTTGAACAAAATGGCTATCTAAAAATGTTGATCCGATGTTGTTGGGGAAAAGGTGGGCGTGAGAGGGGGGTTAGTTGCCCTCCAATCACTTTCGACTATTAAAAAGGGCACCTGCCCTTTGAATTTACAATCGAATGCACCCTTTTCAAGTTTCTACAAAGCTTTTAATAAAAACCTTAAATACCCTAGGGCTTAACCTGTAACCCTTACCCTGAGGGCTCTTAGGGGGAGGGGTTATCATCCTCAAAGACCTAATTTCCAGAACTTTCAACTACGTTGAACAGCAAGGCTATTTCAAAATTTTGATTGGATGTGTTTGGTTAAATGATGGGAGTGAGAGAGGGTTAGTTGCCCTCCAATTACTTTCGATTATTAAAAATGACACTAGCCCTTTGAATTGCCAATCGAATGAGCCCTTTTTCAAGTTTCTACGACAAAGCTTTCAATGAAAACCTTACTTGTCCCCAGGGCATAACTTATAACCCTTGCCCTGAAGACTGGGGGGGAGTGTCCTGCTCAAAGGTATAACTTCCAAAACTTTCAACTTCGTTGAACAAATGGCTATCTCAAAATTTTGATTGGATGTGTTTGGAGAAATGGTGGGCGTAGAGGGGGTTTTAGTTGCCGTCCAATCACTTCCGACTATTAAAAAAGGGCAATAGCCAGTTCAATTTCTAATTGAATGAGCTCTTTTTGAAGTTTCTACGACAACGCTTTCTATATAAAAACCTTATATGCCCCCAGGGCATAACTTACAACCCTTTCCCCTGAGAAAATGTGGGGGGGGGGGGTTCATCCTCAAAGACCTAATTTCAGAAGTTTCAATTACGTTGAACAAAATGGCTATCTCAAAATTTTGATTGGATGTGTTTGGGGATAAGGTGGGCGTGAGAGGGGGGTTAGTGGCCCTCCAATCACTTTCGACTATTAAAACAGGGCACTAGGCGTTTGAACTCCCAGTCGAATGAGTCTTTTTTGAAGTTTCTACGACAATAATTTCTATAAGAACCTTATACGCCCCCAGGGCACAACTTACAACCCTTGCCCTGAGGGCTGTTGTGGGGGAGTGTCCTCCTCAAAAACATAATTTCTATATGGAAATCAACTACGCTAAACAAAATGGCTATCCCAAAATTTTGATTGGATGTGTTTTCGGGAAATGGTGGGCGTGGAAGGGGTGTTAGTTGCCTTCCGATCACTTTCGATTATTAAAAAGGGCACAAGGCACTCCAATTTCATTGAATGAACCCTTTTCGAAGCTCCTACGACCAACTTCTTCGATACAAATTGCCCTGGTCTAAAGAAAAAAATTATTAAATAACACATTGTGCCAACATCGTTCTTATATGCCCCCAAGGCACAACTTAAAAACTCTTGCCTTGAGGGCTGTGGGGAGTTGCCCTGAGGGCTATGGGGGAGGGGCAAGAGGAATCTTCAATAAACCTTTAAATTCTTTTTTGGGTTGCGGGAGTAAGATTTCAGTTTTTTCCTGGTTTTGTTAATTTTGTTTATTTTTTCTGGCACCAATTTTAGTTTATTGTTAGAAAGTGGTAATGGTCTAAGTTTCATGGAAAGTACACATCTCCAGCTGGGTTGAGATTTATAGTATTACGTTTTAAAAAGCTGCATATAATCCACACTTTGAGCCAAAATGGATGGTTTTGATTTTCTCTGAGCCTGGTGTGTGAGCTCAAGTAGAATTTTGTATTCTAAAACAGAAAACAGGACATTGTTCCTCCAAGGTTTCATTTTTGTAGTTGTATTCAAGTAAGCAGGAAAAAGTGGGAAGTTTTAACTGAATTTAAATTGAGATTTAAGTTTGAAGATGCAAAAGCAGAGCGTTTTCCCTGGCTCTGTAAGTTTGGTAACCTACTTTTATAAACCGTTTCTGTTAGGGATCCTGTTGAGTTTGTGACTTCAACTCTTGTTTCTAGGACTCTGGTAGGGAAAACGAAATCACATTTCCACCAAAATTTAATAGTTCTTTCTTTGCTGAAGAAATTGGGATTTCCCTTTGCTCCTTCCTTAAGAGCACAGTTTATAGAATTAGCAGTATGATCATTCTCTATCTCTCCCATTATAAAAATCCGGACAGGGGTGCGAGTGCTCCGGAGAACGTTTTTGCAGATAGAAACATAGGCGTTATCAGATCTTTTCGCGGGTAGACAAGTCAGATTTCTCTTGGACGCGAAACTGGCTTCAACGTTGGAACACTAATTTTGGAGAAACTAATTTAAATTAATTTATTCCAATACATACATGAAAATCGGTAGTTAGTAGTGTAATGTTATTATTAGATGTCTTTAGGAATTAAAAATAGGTTTCGAAGTCTCAAGTTGGTTTCAAAGGCATTTTGAGAAAGTTTCTGCCAAAATACGTGTTCCAGGGTAATTGGACCGCTAATGGCAGATCAATGAGAGGAGTTGTTTGTACGCGCCGACGATAAATATATATATATATATATATATATATATATATATATATATATATATATATATATATATAGATATAATATATATATATATATATATATATATATATATATATATATATATAATATAAATATATATATATATATATATATATACATATATATATATAGATATATATATATATATATATATATATATATATATATATATATATATATATATCTTATATACTACTACTTATATATATCTTATATCTTATATACTATTCTTAAAAAAAAAAAAATTTTTTTCGTAAAGTTTTCGTAGTATATATATATATATATATATATATATATATATATATATATATATATTATATATATATATATATATATATATATATATATATATATATATATATATATATATATATAGATATATATATATATATAAATATATATATATATATATAATATATATATATATATAAATAAATATATTTTATATATATATATATATATATATATATATATCTATATATATATATATATATATATATATATATATAATATATATATATATATATATAAATATATATATATATATATATATATATATATATAGATATATATATATATATATATATATATATATATATATATACATATATATATATAATATAAATATATATATATATATATATATATATATATATATATATAATATATATATATATATAGATATATATATATATATATATATATATATATATATATATATATATATATATATATGTATATATATATATATATATATATATATATATATATATATATATATATATATATATATATATATATATATATATATATATATATATATATATATATATATATATATATATATATATATATATATACATATATATATATATATATATATATATATATATATATACATATATATATATATATATATATAATATATATATATGTATATATATATATATATATATATATATATATATATATATATATATATATATATATATATATATATATATCTATATATATATATACTACGAAAACTTTACGAAAAAAAATTTTTTTTTTTTTAAAGAATAGTAAAGGCCATATTAAACTTAAGATCAGTAGAAATAGAAGCCTACAATAATTCAAACTCAAAACGACCAGAAATTATTATTAAAGAATAAAAAAGGAAAGGAGAATAATTGGTATGGCGGTAACACTGCATATAAATTTATATGAATGTATATATAGTGGGCTGTAATAATGCAAAAGGTAAAATATAACATTGGTTTAAGAATGGAAAGAAAGACAAGGAATAAATTTACGACGATAATCAAGTAAAAAATAAGTTTTATTTGAACAATGCCATAAAGCGATGACATTTGATTATGATGTTTGGTGCTTCGCATTGATATTTCAGTTTTAAAAGTTTTATTTTAAATAAATTTTAAAAAAATTTACCCCTTTGTTAAAAAAATAGATAATCAAATACTTAAACTACTAAAACTAAATAATTACTTGCTAGTTTTTTTTCCTTGATAGATAACGTCTCTCGATTTCTCGATTCTTAAATTTTACTTCGTAATATGCACGTGTGCGCAAAAAAAAATCTTATATAAAACTGTTCAAAGGGGAAGTCCTCGCAGCCAGTTTCCCAATTCAGGTCTTTGCACTCAAGCCATATTTGATTGATTATGTTTGTCGGATCAACCTATTTTGCCCCCCCCCCTAAAAAATCCTGGATCCGCCCCTGAAACCATCACACCTACCCCACCAGTTATTAGAAGAAGAAAAAATTCCTTATTTTCACAAATTTTATCAACCCCCCCGCCCCCTTTTTTATAAAATCCTACATAGGCCGATCAGTTGAGTCCACGTAAATAATAGATTAAGTCATAATTTGTATATAAATTAATTCATACTTGTGAGATGGGACGCTTGCAAACCACTTGGCTGGCTCACCAAGTTTTTTTCTGCTTTCGCAATTACGAATAATGCACTTGGTAACCATTTCTCAGTGATTGACGATAACAGACTAATTCGCTAAGGCAGAAACAAGTGGGAGGAGCTTTTTGTTCGCACCGAGACCGAAGACCAGAAACTATCTGCAATAAGCTTACTGTCTATAAACTGTGCTTAAGAGTAATATTAGAATGTTGTCCCAAGACAAAAAAAATTAATTTTGAAGCCAAAAGATATATGATTGTATTATTAGCACTAGTAAATACTTTTTAAAGGAATAATGAATTTTATTGCATCAGTTTTTTTTGTACAAACAATTGTTCGTAATATACACCATTAAGAAAATTTCGAGGGGCTAAGGAATCCCTTGTTGTAGAACATTCCAAAACAATTAACCAGTGTGCTCAAAAACAATCCGAAACCTAATTTCCATCAAAATCCAGTTGGGAACCAAAAGTGGGTCTAGACTTTTCAGAAGAAATGTAGGCATGTTATGTATTATTTAAAGAAAAATATTGGAAGGGTTTTCAATCTGTTCCATCAGTACAGTAGAAAGGTCATCTGTGACGTCTTATTTAAAGAGTAGATTATAAAAACTTCTGTCTATACAAATGGTTATGGAGCAATTATATAAATTACACAACGTAAACCGTAGTTTGGCAATGACTTGTAAAGTTTAGGTGACAATCATTCGATGAAAAAACATGAAAAAAAAAACTGTTTCTATAGTTAAATTCATGTGAAAAAGCTTCTAAGTATTATATTTTTTAGGCGAATTAATGTAGGCTTAACTTTTAAATGATCCAGGTTTGAAAAAAAATGTAGATTGTATTACGTTTCAGGGCAAAAATGCATTAACTTTTATACATGGTGCATTTAAAACTAACAATATCCACTTAATGTTCACAAATTCCAAATTAAGTAGATTTTAATAATACACAGTATTTTTGAGACTGCCTTTCAGCTATGAGTCATTAAGTGTTTTTTTCTTGTTTTTATTTTCTCCGGAAAACATTTTCTAAGATTATTTTTGAGATATATTTGAGATAATTTGGGATATTTTTTAGATTTACAGCTATGGCATTTAATCGATGGTAAAGAAGCAGAATCAAAGCGTTGCTTGTGCAAACCTTTATTCTCCAAAGCTGATCAAAGGTTACTCAAACACTTCACGTTACCCAAGCAGCATAGATCTAGTTTTTACCTAACGTTTGACAAATAACAAAAGACCAGCTTTTACCATAAGATAGAGGCCTTATTTTGTATTGGAAGGATTTTGCACAAGCAACTTCAAATCTCTCGTAATTGAAAATAGGATATTATAGAAATAAATGTCAGAGCCTGTGTATATTTAGCCTTTTTGGATTTTGTAAACGACACATTGAGCACCAGTATAAAAGTTACTTTTACGAAATGGACACGCTAGCTATTTTTGTGTATATTTTCTAGTTCATTGTACAGAAAATATTGATTTTTATTTCTACCATCGATCTGGCTCATGAGTAAGAGCCACTTTTGCCAAAAGCCAAAAACACTGTTAATAGATTTGTTTTTAATTCAAACTGCGCCGAAACTATGACTCCCAAGATTGACAAAAGGGCACAAGTTTCACCAATATGTAGATTTTTAAATGTCTACAAACTCATAAATGTTTGATTTTAATTTAAAAATAAATACTTTGATTTTGATTCAATAAAGCTTTGAATCAAATATAAAGTTCTGATATTTCATTTAAAATTTTAATTTTAATTTTGAATCTAAGTTTTACTTTGAAATTACGACTTAATTTGAGGAGTCAATTTATGACTTTAAGATTATTGAAAATTTTAAATATGACTTATAAATTTAGAATTAGACTCAGTAATTAGTCTAGTGTCAAAAGTAAAAATAACGTAAACCATTAAACAATTATTCGGAACAAAAAAAAATGACAAAAGAAAAATAGAATAAGGTAACCGGCAGGAAGAAATTATGAATTTCAAGTAGTTATATTAGAGCATCCAACTAAAGGTAGATTTTTAAATTTAAAGACAGAAAAGTATATGTAGCGATATTTGGCCAAATCAAGTATTCCTTAACTGCCAAAAAGTAAACAAAAAACATAAAAGCTATGAAAATTTTAGGATATTCACAGAAATACCTACCATAACCTGGACGGCTTAAGTGAGATATTATATCTTCAGCCAACTGTAAAGCAAAAACAAAATCGAAATTTTAAAAACTCTTATTTCTTTGGCCAAAGTGTGTCTTAAGCCCTCCCAATCGTCTTCCCAGTTCTAATTATTTCATATCTCCAAACATGGTGGATTTGAAGTTGCCACTGCGAAACTATTGGAAAACTGAATAAGTCTTTTGACCGTAAAATCACACTCACCAATCTATGCAACTCTTGCTCAGGAAGGGCTCATTTGGCTTACCTTAGAATCTATCCAAGAGACTTCTGGGAGTGGATATCCTGTAGCCGAGCAATAGAGATGTGACTCAGATGAATTGGAAAATATCCAAGAGGAAGGAGGTTCAGCATGAAACAACGGACCTCGTGAGCCATGGACTAGTGATGCAAAACCTAAAATTAACAAATATATCGTCGTTGTCAAGCAGAAACCACGTATCTCCCTTTTTCAAAATTTTTCAAGAGGTGATAAAAACATAATAGCTTTTTCCTGTTAATAGTTACGCGATTGAGCCAATACATTAGATAAGTAACTTTGTAAACGGAATGAAAAAAAACAACTCAACTAAATTAGTTCTAACAGAAAATCCGATACGTGGTTCCCGCTTGACAAAATCCTTAATAGCCTGGCAGAGTGTCAAGCGTAAAACACGTATCTTGGGAAATAATACAATTCAGCTATACTGTTTTAGTCCAAACTCGAATACAAAAAGTACAGATTTAAAATCACTTACCAATAAGCTATTCTTCAGACGATCCGTCATTTTCTTCGTCTTCATCAGTTACAAGAGGCCTCTCTTACGTACCCTTTGAAGTTTTTAAAATTTCATATTCATGATGGAATAGCTTTGGAATCACCTTGTTCTTGCAGAGGACTACAAGGTCTCTCTTTTACACTTTTGAAACAGATATTTCTGCAGCATAAGCCGCCTCTAGCACTTGTTTCTTGCAGCAAAGTTCAAACCAGCATTCATTAGTTTCCGTTACTGGTGTGAAAATTTGTAGCTGATTAGTTTCTAGTAAACTTTATTGACCTCAGTTTATAGCACGGAATTTTAAGTTTGTTTGAATCCCGCGCGGTAGATGGGATGATGGTGTCGTCTGCTGCCTTCCAGTCTACAAAGTCTTTGAACGTCAGTACTTCGACAATATAGGGAGTTGAGTTTCTTCTTGCAGTTTGGATTAGATTCATCCATTGACTTGGTGTCTGCTCTGTGATTCGTCTTACATTTTTTCCACCACAGAATGCATGCTGTTCACAGTCATTACTTAACGGCCCGAAAGAAGGAAAGTAAGCTCAATGATCTGTGTACTTTTACGCAACTCAAGAATTGACAAGAATATTACAGCCATTAGGCAGTTTCTGTTTTGACCACCACAGCAGTCATAGGACAGGCTCACAGTCTCGACAGTGCCTCTACTAACTGCTTCACTAATTCACTGTGAAAGACAAGTTGCAATTTTATGTGCCCCTTGGTTTCTGTTCTTCTGCTCCCGGGAAAACTAATGTTCATCTGTAAAATTGTAGCAATCGTATTTTCGAGAAAACCCAATCAACATTCCGCTCTCTATGTGATGTGCTAAGTCTTTTTCTAGATTAAAGCATGCACAAACACGACCCTGATCAGCTTCAGCAGATTGGCAACTGGCTTCCAAGTACCTTCCACTTTCCACCTCCTGTCATAGGCTGATCAGACTGCACCATTTTGCAGAGAGCACACATATATCAATCCTCTATTTGTGGAAGCTGAAGTCAAACTCTCTTGATAATGTTAATGAAGGTCCCCTGCAAAAGAGTGGGCTTTTTAATTTTTCTGTAGTGTTTGGTGTACAGCTTGAACAGGTTCGACTTGTTTTTTGAGGTTTTGAGGCAGATATTCCTCCGTTGTAGAAGAACGATAGTAATGGGGTTCCACAGCAGCTAAGTTGTTTATGCACTTTCTTGCATGCTTATAGACACACCTTTGTATCTTATTCGGAGGGTTTGAGTTTGCTCTGAAACAGGTTCAGAATGAGAGTGGACATACAACTATTCTCTTTGTTGGATTTATTTGCTAAGCCCTCAATAGTACGAAAAGATCTTTTTTATTTGTTCGTCTGAGAAGTTTTTGCAAAACTTACGTCTTAATTTTTCTGAAAGACAAGGGATTTAGCCTGAAATTTCTTGCTTTAGTTTTACTCCATCTTTCCTCAGTTCTCTTTCATACTCTATTCCTAAATCCCTCAAGATTTTTCTTTTATTGTATTTATTTTGTCGGATTTTTAAGTGGAAGACCTTCCTCACTTTGTGAAGCAGATTAAGATGCATGGTCTAGACGAGGAGATTCTTCCTCGTCTGAGGTTTTCTCTCTGAATTCATTTGGACCAATTGTGTATGCTTCCTTACTCTCTAAATCAAAGGCTTCATTTCAGTTATCTTCGTTACTCAAAACACTAGCTTCAGGAAATCCTATGTTTACTTCAAGTAAATCTTTGGAGTCCTTTTCTCCCAGATTGGATCGCTCGGCTTCTTCGTCTTCTCTGGGAATATAGTCAGATCCTGATAAACTTTGGGTCAAACCCTTAGAGATTTTACATATAAATTACCAAATAATGTGTTAATTAATGTTAAAACTTCTGTGGAAACAATAAAACTATCTGATATATAATTCTGCTGTTGAGGCTTCATTGCTAACAATTCCTTTCTTCTGGAGGCAATGTCTACCGCAAGGAAGAAGCTACGAGATACGTGAGTGTCACTTGACATCCCTCTATAGCAATCTGAGATATGACGTTTCCACCATGCCTGTATCTCCCAATTTATGAATCGGAAGCATTAGAGATACACACCAAAAGTTGTCGTGCTTGTGATACTATTTTCAATTCTTCAGTAGTGTAAAAAGTATACAGATCATTTAGCTGACTTTCCTTCTTTCGGACAATTCGCTAATGACTGTAGACAGAATGCATTCTGGGGTTGAAAAAATGTAATCAAGAAAAAATTTAGCTCCCTATATTGTCGAAGTACTGACGTTAAAAGACTTTGTAGACTGGAAAACAGCTGACGACACCATCATCCCAACTACCGTGCAGAAGTGCAGAAATTTTCGTGCTTTTTAATGTTTTCTTAATATGCTCTTTTCAATCATTCAGTAGTGTGAAAGTATACAGATCATTGAGCTGACTTCCCTTCTTTCGGGCCATGCGCTAATGACCGTAGACAACAAAAAAGAAAAATGTTGAAGTTGAAAAAACGTCAGAGTTTTTTTCAATTACAGTTTATGGACCAAGTCAATGGGTGACTCTAATCTATACTCTCTTCTTCAGAAATGAAGAAGAGAGACATTGGGGCCATAGGCTACTAAGGATTTTGCCAAGCGGAAACCACGCATCGGCTTTTCTGTTAGAACTGGTATCGTCGATTTATTTTTGTTCTTCTCCTGGGATCCACCATAAAAAAAATTGTCTTGCTATTATAAAGTAACAAAGCAAATATTTATAACAAAGAGTTGTTATAAATAAATACACGGTTGTTTGTTTTAAAGGGAGTACTTAAATTCGTTATTCGTTTGTTTTAAGTCATGACGTGTGAAATAAGCAATAGCAGTTGAGTTTAGAAAGTTTGGCATGAATTCAATTCCTCTTTTCTGTTAATTCATGCGAGAATCATCCATTTTATTGGATTGGTTATTTTCTGCAACTCATAAATATATCATTACTCATCTGATTTTTTTTCTTCCAAAATTAAGGCTCTAAGCGAATTTAGTGCATCAATGTGTTATTCTATAGTTTTAAGTCACGAGGTTTTGACATTTTCAATTATTTTAATAAATTTTGGCGTGAATTCAATTCCTTCCTCCTCTTAATCCTTCAGAGTTTTAAATTTTATATGAATTATACTCTTCTGGAATTTGTTGTAAATTTCACTGCTGCTTCTATTCTAAGCAGAGACTTCGTTTAAGATTAAATATGATCATAGCTTTCACTTTTCTTCCAACCATAGATCTTTTGTTCATTTTCATTCATCATTACCTCAGACATTCTTCCCATACCTTTTGCTTTGCCCGTTTAGATTCATCATCATTTCATATAATTCCATAAGACGTGATGCATACTAAAATATGTTTTTTTCCATTTTCTTGTCACAGATCGCTGTTCATTTTTTTTTTCTTTTTTTTTGCAATTCAATATGATTCTTGTTGTCGTTTATTCCATGCCTTTTGCTTTAGCTGTCACGATCCTCACTTTCGCTTTTTTCTTCGTTTTTCACTTTCACTTCTCTTTTTTCGCTTCGCTTCTAATCACAATTATTTGCGCTTCATTTTCATTAAGCAGCCCCTTAAACATTTTTCCATGCCCTTAGCCTTTTGTATTCGTCCTGTCATGTTTGATGGTTTAGGCTGTTGGACAGGAATTTCTCCTTGTGGTTCAAATGAGAAATCTTTCCCAACCGTTGAAAGTTAAATCATGTTATGTTTTCTGTACAAACCATATATTTCTTTTTTCTTCACTTTTGTGTTTTAACTCGTTTCAATTGTTGCTGCTGCTTATCTTCGAACCAGAAACTTTTTTTTTCTTCACTTTATTTTTGACTCGTTGTAATTCTAACTGACCCAAATATTCTAACTGTATGTTGGTTTCACTTATCTTCTAACCACTTATTTCTTCTAACCATATATTTATTTGTTCTTCACTTTCAATTTTTACTCGTTGTAATTGTCGTTGTCGCAAGTAATCTAACCGTATATTTCAATGTTCTTCATGGTCTAGATTATTCATTTGTCTTCTAAGTATTATGGTACTGCTGAAAACATCTTTTAGAAAAAGACTTATTACACTTGGTATTTTATACTTAAATGAACATATAAATAAAAAAGAAAAATAAGGTAAAACTTGTTGTGCTTCATTATTTTTTCAAGGTTCAATTCTGCTCTTTCCTTTCATCGGAAAACCTGTGTTTTTTGTTTTTTTTTTAGGGGGGGGGGAGGGTTACAACAAAAATTTGCAATACGGGCGTCACAGAAAAAAATACTTACATCCTTTTCTAGATTCTTCAAACAGAACTGTTTGCGATAGTGTTATGGTAAAGCAGCAGAATAACAACTACCATTGTATTTAACAAGACTTCGTGCAATATTCAGAAAACATTTATGATAAAATGACAGTGCTTTTGAGATAATTCAGCCCATCATCCCCATAACTACACATCTGATCCTAATTATCCGTTGAACCTTTTTTTCAATTACCTAGGGATAAAGAGAAATTACGTTTAGGGAAAAAAAAAACACATTTCAGAAAAGTCTATTCTGCTTTCAGGATCATTCCCATAAATAATAACACTGTGAATAGCCGGACCTAACCAGATCGCAAACGGCCTATGCTATAATCTACATAACTTGAGAGCTTCCGTCTAAAATTTAAACATTTCCTTCATGAAGGGATGCTTTGGAGAATTATTAGCAGCGAAAAATCTTATAGTAGTAATATAAAAGACCACAGCTGCTCCAACAAAATGCATAGTGGTGGGAAGTTTCATTTAGCTACCGAACAAATTGGAGTATCTTGGCAGTAGAGAAAGTAATTCGTTCTTTGGACAGGAAGTGTCCCATAATAGAGATTCCACAAGCCTTTCCAGACTGAGAAACAAAAAATTTAAGAAAGTATTCATTATCCGAATCACAATGTGGAGAACCGCCAACAATAAGAACCTCGAGAGGGATACCCCTCTCAAACCTATGAGGGGGGATACCACTTCCTAAATGCCTTGGTTCTTATGCTAAAGTTTGACATTTTGTCCCAATTGTTTAAAAACAACCAATTGTTTCCTGAAACACAACGACCATTTAATTAGAATAAGAAGTTTTTTTTAAGTAGTAAAAACATTAGTATTATTGCTTTAACTTTAACACTTCTTGGTGACAAATTTTTCTTCCAAATTAGGCCTAACTTGCCTTACTAATATTGAAGATTACATAGCTTTACTTGTATACACTATTTAGAACTTTCCGTAACGACATTCTGTTCATCCTAGCATATACAGCTCAGGGCCTAAACTTAATGATGAGGAGGAGAAGCGTCTCACTGTGTATCAAAACAACGTCTTGTAAAGGATTCTAAACATTGACTTGACGGAGAGAATATCTAAAATAGAGTTTTGTCAGTGAAAAAAACAAACAAACAAACGTATCTGATGTGATCAAATAACGACGATGGCTTATTTATGCCACGCAGAAAGCATTAAAATACGAAACTAAGCAGGTAGGAAGTGGAGGACATGGACAAGTTGCCGAGGATCTGTAAGATGCAGCTAGACGGCATAATAGTAAAATGTTGTACTGGCATGTTAACAATTGAGAGGGAGTAGTCAATCCGGATTTGGCCCAGTTAAAGATAGGGATTAGCGATAAGGAAAAAACTAAAGAGAGATGGGCCGAACATGTTGAGAATTTGCTTAACCAAGATAGAGTAACAGGAAAATATATAGAGGAAACTGAAAAAGTTTGTGATACCTTGGATGTGAAGGAAGATGTCTTTTGTGAGGAGGAATTAGTGACAGTACTAAAAGGATTGAAAAATAATAGGGCTCCAGGTGCTGATAGGGTGGCAAATGAGTTTCTTAAATATGGTGGCTCTGAGATTAGAAATAAGTTACTGAAGATTATGAATATAAGTTTTGAAAAAGGGAAAGTACCTAAAGATTTTAGGAAAACCTTAATTAAGCCACTTTATAAGAAAGGTGATAAAAGTGACTGTGGTAATTATTGAGGCACTAGTCTGGTTTCTGTAGGTACTAAATTTTTTAGTAATATGATACTTTTTTAGACTGAGAGATGCCGCTGACAATTTTTAAGAGAAGAACAGTGCGGTTTTAGAAAAGGTAGAGTATGTTTCGACCAAAAATCACTCCAAGGCTAATAATTGAGAAGTGCCTGAGTTTTTAAAACACCTTTGGTCCTCAGTTTTATAGATTATGAGCAAGCGTTCGATTCTGTTGATAGAAGAGCCATAATAAAAGTTTTATCCTTGTATAGTATACCAGACAAATAGAATATTAGTGCTATGTACGCGAATAATACTGCTGCGATTAAGGTAGGAAGTGAGGTTAGCAGCTGGTTTTATATTAAATCAGGAGTTAAGAAGAACTGTGTTCTATCCCCCTTTATATCGATTAGTTTGATGGACTTTGTCTCAAGGAGCACAGGAAAGGTAATGGGAGACCACGGATTCAAATGGGGAGGAAACTGTCTCCTGGACTTAAATTATCCTGATGATTTAAGCATCCTAGATGTGAGCAAAATGAATGAAGTTTTAGAGGTTTTGCGAGTTCAGAGTGCTAGAATAGGTTTGAAATTGCTGTTAAGAAGACTAAGTCACTAAGTCTAGAAATAAGTGAAGATGAAAAGGTGACGTTGGGTAATGAAAATATTGGTCAGGTGGGCAGCTTCACTTACCTTGGTAGTATTATTAGTAAAGATGGTGGGAGCAGTAAAGATGTTAAAAGTAGAATAGCCAAGGCTTAGGGTGTTTCTTCACAGATAAAAAAAAGTTTGGAAGAATAGGAAGATAAGTCTGCAAACCAAGGTTAAATATAGCTATGAAGCATGGACGCTCCGAAAAGCAGATGAAGATTTGCTAGATGTTTTCCAGAGAAATTGCTTAAGGGTTGTTCTGGGTACCCGGCTGACTGACCGTATTTCAAACCATAGGCTATACGAAAAATATGGTTCAATACCACTCTCTAGGGCTATAATGAAAGAAAGGTTGAGATGGCTAGGGCACGTTTTGAGGATGAAGGATGACAGATTTCCAAAGATTGTTCTTTTCGGCCAACCGTCTAGGGCTAAACGGAAAGCAGGTCGTCCTCGTCTGTGGTGGGAGGACGTCATAAAGAAAGACTTAAAGGAAATGGGAACTTGGTGGGTGGGTGTAAAAAGGGAGGCATTGAATAGATTGGGGTGGAGGAGGAGCGTGCGTAGCAGTGTTAGCCTCAGGCGGCTTGGTGCTGCGGTGAGTTGTTAGTAGTTGTAGTAGTAGTATTGACATATCATCATTTAGATTGCCACTTATGCTTCCTAGTGGCAATCAGAAGGCACAAGGTGACGCGGAAGGCCGATATATCCGCTTCAACGGACGTAAGAAACGAGACAGGCATGCCATCAACATAAGCTTCATCCAAAATTGGGAAGATAGTCTACGCTCCTGAAAAGCTAAAAAAAAAATTCAGGCTTTTCACTGAGGCTCCACGCTATGTTCTTCTGCAGAAACAAGAGGAGCTAGGGTTTGAGGTCTACTACGATCTTCATTAAGTATCTGTACCTTTTGACCCAGTGCGGTTCAAATATGGCAATTAGTTGCACTTTGATTACTCTGGTACGAACCTGATTAAAAATTGCAGAAGCACCAAAAAAGAAACGGCCGATATCACCAGAAACCCTAAAAATCTCATTTACATCTTCAGGTACACCAGCTACTCGCCATGGTTTTGGACAAAAAACGTATCAAGAGTTTTCTCGTGGCCTTGCTTAAGCATTACTAAAGGTTGTGAGAGTATCTCAATATTTATACTTCCAAACTAATCTAGAATGACAACTAGCCCAATAGCGTGTCTATTATTATGAATAATTGAATAATTGATATATATGAATAATTGAAATAAAGGGAAATTATAGAGTATTGAAAAAAAATAAATATTATAAAAAATGTATCCTTCTTTATCATCTAAAAAGGTCAATTAACTTTAAATCCTTCACAACGATTAGTGATATTTGCTTTCAAAATGATTTCTATGTGAAATACATCGTTTCTGGGTGATACAAAAATGATAACTGACATGTATAGTGGATGATTTATTTGTTGTGAAAATTCGCTATTTTTTTGTAGAAAGGCAGCCACTAAGGATACTAATAGCTGTGACTGAAAGTCAGTACTTCAGACATGAAATTGAACTTTACCTAAGGTGTAACATTCTTAGACTTAGCTTTGCCAAATCTCCCACTGCCCATCCAACTCCACTATGGATGATTATGACAAGTTTAAAGATTCTTGAAGTAGCTATGAATCATCCTGATCAGGATCTCCATATCTTTCATTTCCTCAAATAAGCTAGTTCTTCCCTTCCTCTCCTACAGCTTGCAAACAGATTCAGATGTCTGTTTCCTAATCTGCTTCTGTATACACATATTTTATTAGACGGTTTGGCTAGCATAGACTGACTATGTTTGCCAGATATGGCACACAGGCATTAAAATTAACTTTCGGGAAAGGAGAATCATACCGAAACGGTAAATTTATCCTTCTTTAAATTTGTGAAGTCCTTGTCCGTTTGCTATCAAGCCCAAAATATTTTTCCTAATTTTTATAATCTTGTCAAATACAACGTTTATCCACTAGCATTCTTTGTACATATTTAATCCTCCATTAATGCCTCTACAAAAAGATAAAGAGAACTTGGAAGGCTTCTTCTTCACAGGTTTGTTAATAGATGATCCCCTCTCTCTTCTCGTGTTTTTCATAGTTCCATACTTAGTTTAACAACCTTTAAAAGGCATACTAATACAATGAAACATGCTGTAAAAGTCTAATTCGACAAATTATCATTCTGTCTCCCTCTCAATATGTTTTTTATTCTATTATCATTTTTATAAAACATAGATGTTTTCAATATTGTTATCATTAGGTTTCTTGTTAACTTGTTTTCTTCTTTGAAGAAAATCATTTAATCAATTTAACAATTAATTATCTGATAACCATTATCATAAAACCATTCTTGACATCTTTCCCTTTGCATATGCTTGAAAATTTTTCCGTTTTGCCGTGTTTGACGCACAACTATCAAATTTTGTCCCAACAAATTTTGTCTGTGGCAGTTCAGTTAAAATTTTTTTTGTATCTACGCACTAATGTTTTTCCCTATATCTAGTCGATTTCTATAACAGTCAACTTGGGAATAAACAAGAGAAAAAAAAAGTCGGAAAAGGATATTATAATAGATGTATCCTTCCCAAGATAACATAGTCAATAAACTTGAAATCCGTCACAAAGAACAGGAGGATTAGCTTTCAGATTAGTTTCCATGTGAAGCAGATCCTCGAATTTACATAATTAAAGATTGAATCCAGCTTCTATGTAACTTTACACTCAGAAAAGGGACGTTTATTGTTTCTTGGCAATTTCTTTTCTTGAAAATCGAAAAAATTACTCATCTTCACGTGTTGCTTCAGAAGCCCAACAACAGGAATACAAGGAATACTTTTGTTTCTTAAAAACGCTTTGAAGAACGAGTTTTCAAAAAAAAAAAATGATAATAAATTTGTCTGAAAAACTAAGGAGAGCAGTTCAAACAGACCCTAATCTTCCGTTAAATCCCGGTTTTTTCTCACGTATTATATATATAATATATATAAGATATATATATATAATATATATATATCTATATATATATATATATATATATATATATATATATTATATATATATATATATATATATATATATATATATATATATATATATATATATATATATATATATATAGATATAAATATATAATAATATATATATATATATATATATATATATATATATATATATATATATATATATATATATATATAATATATATATATATATATATATATATATATATATATATATATATATGTATATATATATATATATATATATATATGATATATATATATATATATATATATATATATATATATATATATATGTATATATATAATATATATATGTATATATATATATATATATATATATATATATATATATATATATAATATATATATATATATATATATATATATCTATATATATATATATATATAACCAAAACTGGTACATCAAGCGAAGTCGAAAGACAATTCATTCAAATGGAATAAAAAAACATTTACAGACAAGCTCTTAAAGCTAATCTTGCCTTCTTGGCAGCCAGCCTAGAAGGTCTATCCGTAACAGGTTGAGTGGAATTATTTACTCGGTTTTTAATATAATTAGTTAAATCATTTCAAATTAAATTTGTAAATAAGGCATTAAGCGAATATTTCCCCAAATCTCTATTTAAAGAAGTAGTTACTATTTATTTTGGTTTTAATTTCAATTGCCTCTCGAACAACCTGCTTTATGCCTAAATAATTGCTAATAAGGTAAGTTTCTTCAAAAAGCATTTTATGGCTAGGGTTATCATAGATATGACTGCTTAAAACAGAATCAAAAGAAATATTTGTGCTATTAGAATTTAAAGCTTTAGTTATGTCGTCTTTGTGTTGTTGTAGGTGTTTTTCTAAATATTGATGGGTTCTACCAACATAAAAATGGCCATAGTCACATGATATTTGATTTATTTGAAAAAAAACTACGTCGTCTAAAGAGTTAAAGAGGCTGAGTTACAAGGTCGAACCTTAAAACGTACAGGGATTAGGAGGCACAGTTGGAGGGCTGCCGCCCCCCAAACCCCCCGCTTTCGCAGCCTTTAAATAACAAAAAAAAAAAAAATAAACTGAAAGTAAGGAGCGACATTAATCTTAAAACGAACAGAAATTATTCCGTATATGAAAGAGGCTGTGCCCTCCTCAACGCCTCGCTCTTTACGCTAAAGTTTGACTTTCTCACAACTCTTTTTTTAAACAATAAAAACTTTAGCGTAAAGAGCGAGGCGTTGAGGAGGGCACAGCCTCTTTCATATACGGAATAATTTCTGTTCGTTTTAAGATTTAATGTCGCTCCTTACTTTCAGTTTAATTTTTTTTTTTTTTTTGTTATTTAAAGGCTGCAAAAGCGGGGGGTTTGGGGGCGGCAGCCCCCCAACTGTGCCTCCTAATCCCTGCACGTTTTAAGGTTCGACCTTGTAACTCAGCCTCTTTAACTCTTTAGAAAACGTAGTTTTTTTCAAATAATTTCTGCACGTTTTTCGTACAGTTTATTACTTATTATTGCTTGACTAACTGTTAGGCTGATCGTGTCAGGAGTTAAAGTTGGGGGGCTGCCGCCCCCCAAACCCCCGCTCTTGAACATTCTTGTGTTAAGGCTTTTAATTCCTGAATACTCAAATCACGTCGTACAGGGTGCCTCCTAATCCCTGTACGTTTTAAGGTTCGAACTTGTGACTCAGCCTCTTTAACAGCCCCCCCAACTGTGCCTCCTAATCCCTGTACGTTTTAAGGGTTGACCTTGTAACTCAGCCTCTTTAACTCTTTAGAAAACGTAGTTTTTTTCAAATAATACACATAAACAGGTTAGACATGCTTTGTTATGAAAATTGACGCGCAGATATTTTCATAACAAAGCATGTCTAACCTGTTTATCTGTATTATTTGAAAAAAAAACTAAGGTTTTTCGTAAATGTAAATTCGGGGGATAATTTTTTCGGTCTGAAAATATCAAAAGGCCCTAACAGGTCGAATTCTGCTTCGAATGAGTCCTCATTCAAACCGGATCCGTTGCCAACTGTGGCCTGTAGGCGTGGCTAAGAAAAAAAAAAAAGAAATGATGAATTTAAGTGGCTATATTTGGTTTTTTGAAAACAGGGAAGGAGTGATCGGATTGAGCTGAAATTTCGAGGATAAGCTCCCGGGCCCTAGGAAAGCTTAACCTCTAAATTTCAGCCCAATCGGACAACGTTAAAGGGGGGCTGTGGTGGGAGGGTCCAAACTTCCGGCCCAGTTTACCCCCATGAAGATAAAGTCGGAGGAGGATGAAATTTTGCAAGTTTCTTAGTTTGAGCTTGGGCTACAAAATGCGATTACCGCCGTCTCTCTGCGACCTCTAGGACCTGAAATCGCTTAAACATTGTGGTGGGTCGCCTCTTTATAGAGGCACAAGTGTGCCTCCTTGATAAACCCCTCTTTGGCGAGTAACTCGGGTTATATGCTTATGTCTTTACCAGAGTTTAGAGATTCATGATTTCAAAATTATTGGTAGATATTACATAAAAATTATTTTGTGTGCAAACTTTATTTAAACTTGGAGTGACTTTTTTACACTTTTGGAATATATGGAAGGTAAAATTATATTTGAGGGGTTGGCGGGAACTTCATATGGTAAAAGACCCTTGATTTTACGGGGGTGTCTTGTCAATCTTCGGCTAACTGCATTGTTATAAAAAACAATATGATAATCGTTTCCAAAAAGTATGTCTTCTAATAAAATTTAGTTCATCTATGATGTGAGATTCAGAGCAAATGTAAATGGCACGATCGACGAAGAAATGCAACAACAGCTCTTTTAACTTGTGGGGGGTGATTGGATTTAAAATGTAGATATCTGTTATTTTGTGTGTTTTTTTTTTTAATTTTTAAAATCCAGTTTATCAATACTACGAATAATTAATACATCCAGAAACGGCTGGCTTTCCAGAAGGCAAGATTAGCTTTAACAGCTTGTCTGTAAGTGTTTTTTGTTCCATTTGAATGAATTGTCTTTTTCCACACTTTCGCTTGATGTACCAGTCCTGGGTGAACTTCCTTGAAGTAATGATGCTAGGGCTGTTTTAAAAAAAAATTAAAAAATAAAAAAAAACTTTTTTCAGTTTTAATGATCGAATTTTATTGTGAGTTTCTTTTTGTATTGGTTTTTTCTTCGTTTATTTTGCTGAGGAGGCCGACCCTTGGATATAGGGTCGAAATATTCATTTAAAGCTGCGTTCCACTGTCTTGTGTAAACAAAAATACAAAAAATTTCTGTATTGTTCTACTTATTCTTTATATATATATATATATATATATTATATAATTATATATATATATATATATATATATATATATATATATATATATATTATATATAGTTATATATATATATTTATATATATAAATATATATATATATATATATATATATATATATATATATATATATATATATATATTATATATTATATATATATATATATATCTGTAATTAGATGTAATTTACTTGAAAAAAAAAGCTTTCCCTTGGCGTAACATTAATAGTTTTTAACACTTTTATTCATCGCTCCACTATCACAGCAATCGCAGAGTTTTTTTACTTAATTTTTTTTTCTCAAACTGTTAGTTTTTGTTCACACCCCATTTTCTGTCTTCCTGGGTGAGGGATATTTGATTACCGTTGTCTTTCTCTGAGGAAATTGCTTATACATATTATGATGAACGAGTTAAAAAAAATAAATAATAAAAATATAATAAAACTCACCGAAGCTCCATCTGATGGGAAGAAACAACAAAAAGAACAGCATTGTATTGTTAAAAGGTTGATGACACTCCATTTGCAGACTCTAAACTGTGGAAGAATATAAAAAGGTCAGCTAATTATAACGCTTAAATGGCTCATAGATTATGGAATTGTATCTGTGTTTTCCCTGAAAGGTTGTGTTCAATTTAATTCGACTGACCCCTCTTCCAAATCCTTAGAAATTTTACTCATAGCCTCATTTTCACATCACTGCAGTTTACACGTTAATACCTTCTAATATAAGATTTAGAGATAAGAATTATTTCCATAAAACGGCTACCCCGAGCTAAGACGATACGAATTTCGCGTGCATAGAAATGTTTACATTATATTGCTTAAATAATAAAAAAAAACGGTAATTGCAAAAATATCTGTATATATTTTGAAAAGGGTTTGCAACAATCAAAAACTTTAAAGACGAAGACCAAAAATTTGAAAAACCTCAACCCTCCGATAACTGAACCCTCGTGCAACCGAACCCTCGTGCAACCGAACCCTCGTGTAACTGAACCCCTATGCAACTCAACCCCATTCAAAATGAACCCTCGTACAACTCAACCACCCGTGCAACTGAACCCACGTTTAACTAAACCCCGTGCAACTGAAAATAAAAACCTCGTGCAAACTCAACCCTCGTCTAACTGAACCCCCGTGACTCAACTCCCGTTTTCAACTGAATCCCCATGGCAACTCAACCCCGTTCAACTGAACCCTAATGCAACTCAAGCCCCGTGCAGTTGTACCCTCATCTAAAGAAAATCTTGCCATTAATGTTGATTCAGGAGTGATAACTATTATTCAAATTTATCTTAATAGTAAAAGTCTATTGTGGAATTTTTGTTGTTTGTTTTTAAAAAGAGCTGGAAACACTGATAAGTCTACCTTTTCTGTTCTATTTCTCCAGTATTAATAGGGCACTAGGATACCGTAGAAACATGTTTAAGCTCGTTTGAAAGCTATTATTTACATTTGAGCAAATTTTTTATAGTCTCGTCATGACAACACAATCATAAAATGGCTTATGGCATCAAAATGCAATTTTAGTCTCTTTTCGGGAGTGTAATGGTTTGAAACCATTACAGGTCTACCCCTGAAATCTACCTGATCGAAACCCATAAGAGGATTTTTAAAACGCCCTCTTGAATACCCTCCCACCCTTCCCAGTCCCCTTTGAAAGTGGATTAATTAAAAAAAAAAGACTTTCCGAATTAGAAATTTTTCAGAAAAAAAGCAAAGGCCATATTAAACTCAAGATCATCACCAACAAACTCCTATAATAATACAAACTCAAAACGACCAGAAATTACTTTTAAAGAAATAGTGAATCCCAAAACGAACAGAAATTAAAACAACAATAATAACAACCAAACATGCAACAAGAACTAAACAAATGATTGAATAAATTCTAAAACGAGTAAACCTTAGATTGAATATACAAATCCACCTTAAAACGAACAAAGATTGCTACAAACAAGAGCTTGCCTACTGCCTCCTTCCTAAACTGTAGGAGTCTAAAGCCTAGCGTCATTTGCAGTTTACTGAAAACCAATTATATTACAAATATCTTCTTTTCATAAGCAGCGCGATTGCGCTGCCTAAGTAAAGAACGATGTTGGCACAATGTATTATTTATTTTTGTTTTGTTTTTTGTTTTCCATACCAGGGCACTTCGTATCGAAGGAGTTGTCGTAGAAACTTCATAAAAAAGGGCTCATTCGTTTGGAAATTGGAGTGGGTAGTGCCCTTTTTAATAGTCGAAACCAATTGGAGTACAACTAGCCCCCCCCCCCCCCCAGCGCCCACCATTCCCCCAAACACATCCAATCAAAAATTTTGAGATAGCAATTTTGTTCAGCGAGTTGATTTCCAGATAGAAAATATGTTTTTGAGGGGGACACTCCCCCACAACCCTCAGGGCAAGGGTTTAAGTTATGCCCTAGGGGCATATAAGAACGATATGTTGGCAAAATATATTAGTTTAATTATTTCCTTTAGAGCAGGACACTTCGTATCGAAAAGTTGTCGTTAGAAACTTCAAAAAGGGCTCATTCAATTGAAAATTGAAGCGGCTTGTGCCCTTCTTAATAGTCGAAAGTGATTGGAAGGCGACTCTAAAACCCCTTCCACCCCCACCATTTCCCAAAACACAATCAATCAAGATTTTGAGACAGCCATTTTGTTCAGCGTAGTAGATTTCCAGATAGAGATCATGTTTTTGAGGTGGACAGTTCTCCCACAGCCCTCAGGGCAAGGGTTTTAAGTTTTGCCCTGGGGGCATATAAGGTTTTTTATAGAAGGGCGTTGTCGTAGAAACTTCAAAAAAGGCTCATTCGATTGGAAATTCAAAGGGATAGTGCCCTTTTTAATAGTCGAAAGTGATTGGAGGGCAACTAACCCCCCTCTCACGCCCCCTTTTTCCCAAACACATCTAATCAAAATTTTGAGATAGCCATTTTATTCAACGTAGTTTTAAGTTCTGGAAATTAGGTCTTTGAGGATGACAACCCCCCCCCCCACAGCTCTCAGGGCAAGATTTGTGATTATGCTAAGGGCATATAAGGTTGTTATAGAACGCGTTGTTCGTAGAAGAAACTTCAAAAAGTGCTTATTCCATTGGAAATTGAAATGGCTAGTGCCATTTTTAATAGCCAAATGGGATTGGAAAGCAACTAATACCCCTTCAACGCCAACCATTTCCCCAAAAACATCCAATAAAAATTTTGAAAATAGCCATTTTGTTCCACGCAGTTCAAAGTTCAGGAAAATATACCTTTAAGCAGGACGCTCCCCCCACAGTCTTCAGGGCAAGGGTTGTAAGTTATGCCCTGGGGGCATATAAAGTTTTTATTGAAAGCATTGTCACAGGAACTTCAAAGGGCTCATTCAATTGAAAATTGAAAGGGTTAGTGCCTTTTTTAATAGTTGAAAGTGATTGGAGAGCGACTAACGACCCTCTCACGCCCACCGTTTACCCAAACACATCCAATCAAAAGTCTGAGATATCCATTATGTTAATAGTAGTTGAAATTTCTTGGAATTACGTCTATTAAGATGATAACTCCCTCAGAGCCCTCAGTGCAAGGGTTGAAAGTTATGCTTTGGGGGCATATAATGTTTATATACAAAGTTGTTGTAGAAATTTCAAAAAGGGCTCATTTGATTGGAAATTGACATTGCCCTTTTTAATAGTCGAAAGTGAGTGGAGAGTAACTAACCCCCCTCTTACGCCCACCATTTCCCCAAAAACATTCAATCAAAGTTTAGAGATAGCCATTTTGTTCAGCGTAGTTGAAATTTCTGGAAATTATGTATTTAAGGATGACAACCCCCCAGAGCCCCAAGGTTGTAAGTTCTGCCCGGGGGCATATAAGGTTTTTATAGATAGAGTTGTCGTAAAACTTCAAAAAGGGCTCATTCAATTGGAAATTGAGAGGGCTAGTGCACTTTGTAATAGTCTAAAGTGATTGGAGGGTAACTAACCCCCCTCTTACGCATACAATTCCTCCAAACACATCCAATCAAAATTTTCAGATAGCCATTTGTCAGAGTAGTAGAAAGTTTTGGAAATTAGTCTTTGAGATCGACACCCCGCAGCACTCGTTATGACCTGGGGGACAAATAAGGTTGTTTTTTAAACAAGGCGTTGTCGTAGAAATTTCAAAAAAGGCTCATTCGATTGGAAAATCAAAGGGCTAGTGCCTTCTTCAATAGTCGAAAGTGATCGGAGAAAGCATAATCCCCCTTTCACGCCCTCCTTTTCCCCAAACACATCCAATCAAAGTTTTTTAGATAGCCATTTTATTTAAACGTAGTCGAAAGTTTAGAAAATTAGGTCTTTAATAATGACAAACCCCCCCCCCCCCAGAGCCCTCAGGGCAAGGGTTTTAAGTTATGCCCTGGGGGAATATAAGGTTTTTATTCAAAGCGTTAACTAAGAAACTTCAAAAGGGCTCATTCAATTGAAAAATCAAAGGGTTACTGCCTTTTTTTGAATAGTTGAAAGTGATGCCTTCCCCTATGCCTTCCCAAGGTCAGAAACATAATTTGCACTTCACTGAAAAAAAATATAATTGTTTTTACTTTTATAACTTTAATAAATCAAATATTATTAACATTTTGATTACTAAATATCAGTATATGTATATTAAACTGACAATGCACATTCATTTGTATTTCTCAGTAAAGTGCAAATTATGTTCTGGCCTTGGGAAGGCATAGGGTTTTGAGCCCAACTTGTGTTAATTTCTGCTCGTTTTGAGTTTGACTTGGTTATTTATTGAAATTTCTGTTCGTTTTGGGTTTCATTTATTTATCAATGCTGATTTGTGGTGGTTTTACAATTGGTAGATTATTTGATTTTATTTTTGCTCATTTTTGTTTAATGGCGTTCTTTACTTTTCTTTGAAAAACTTATTTTGGGGAAAATGTTTTTTTAATTAATCATCATAAAACACTTAAATGAAACACTACATTAATCTTAATAATAGTTACTTAGTACTTTTAGTGGCCATATTCCCAGAAAGAAATGTTTTTATGACTTCAAAACTGTCCAAATACTTTACCCCTCCCCCTTATGTACAAAATATATAGCCCAAATTTATAAGTTCCCATACATTCTGTCACTGTAACTGTCAAATTTTACCCCTCCCCCTTAAGCTGTCAAACAAGTATCTTTTATTGACCAACTTCCAACCACCCATTCTCTCTTACCCAAATTATATAGTTTTTTTTTTTTCCCTCCATCTTATTCTGTCACTTGTCGTTGTCTGTGTCTCTGCGCTAACTGGCTGAAAACTAACGAAGAAACCGGTTTGTTCTCAAGTTTTACACAGCGTAAGCTTGACCCGTGAGTGGCACATAATACACAAGTACCAAAATACCTTCCCCCTACGGAAATATAAAATAAAACTCAAATAAAATTATCAAATTTTGAAAACCTTATTTTCCACGGGGGGAGAGTATTTTCCGGAGGGTAATTACTCGAGGATATTTTTCCACAGGGGGGGTGGGGGGTATTTTCTGCGGGTGGTATTTTTTCCGGTTGGGTATTTTTTGGGGGGGGGGTGGTGTATTTTCTGCGGCAGGGTATTATCCCGGGGGTATTTTCCGAGGGGAGTATTTTCCACGGGAGGTGTTTTCCATGGGGCGGGTATTTTCCGCGGGGGTATTTTCCAGGGGTAATCGAAGGGGTAAGGGTAAGAACGCCTAGAACCATAGAAACCACATATAGGCACCTAGGGCATAACTTACAACCCTTGTTCCCGGGGTCTGATGGGTTTTGCCAGCTCTGGTGACACTGTTAAATGCTCTTTTTGGGCTATTTTTAACAAAATAGCTGTCTCAAAAATTCGATCGAATTCATTTGGGAAAAAGAGGACATGGGGCTAGTTGTCCTACGATCACTTTTGACTATTAAAAAGGGAACTAGAACTTTTCAATTTCAAATCCAATGAGCCTCCTACAAATTTTATACGACCACTCCTTCAATAACAATCTTATACGCCCCCAAGGCATAACTCAAAACCCTTGCCCGTGAGTTCTCGGGGGTTTTGTCAACCCCAGAGGCGTTATCATATGATCTTTGGTTTAATTTGAACAAAATTTCTGTCTCAAAATTTCGATCGGATACATTTGGCTAAAAGAGGGTATGAGGGGGGGGCTATTTTTCGACCACTTTTGGCTCTTAGAAAAAGGAACTAGAACTTTCCATTTCCAGTCAAATGAGCCTCCTCCAAAGTTTATACGACCAATCCTTCCATGAGAGCCTTATATGCCCCCTAGGCATAATAACTCACAGTACTTCATCCCAGGCTAGGGGGGGGGGGGGGGGGGGGTATGTTTGACCGCGGACTTTTTATTAACTGATCATTGGACTATGTGGGACAAAATATCTATCTCATAACTTTTATCGGCTGCATTTGGGGAAAATATATTGTAAGGGGAAGGGGGCTAGTTGCCCTCCAATCAATTTTGACTCTTAAAAAGGACACTAAAACTCCCAATTTCCAATCAAATGAGCCCCTCCAAAGTTTATACGACAACTATTTCCATATCAAGTGGCTCTCGGAAAAAAAATAATAACAAAACATTGAAGGGTTATGACCTTTACGATAGAAACGCTACAGCGTTGCCTCTAAAAACAAAAAAAGAGTTTAAAAAAAAAATAACCAAATGAAAAAAAAATCGTCCAACTACAAAGCTGATTTCTTAATGATAGATGATATTTAGTTTCATTTCAACTCTAAAATTAATTACGAAACAAATTCTTGTGAATTACGAAAAAGGGCTTGATATCCGGACATGTCTTCTTTTTCTTCCTTTTTTACTCCAGTACTACCTGGTCACTGGAACCTTGCAGGGGCGCTGAAATGGGTAACCATCCGAGGTTCTCGGAATTAGTGTTTTATTTCTCTTCTCGACGACCTTAAAAGGGGGGGGGTGTCATTTCCTGGTTGATCTTATGTGGAATGGCCCAAACAAAAATAATTTTACGTAACTTCAAAAATCAAACTGGAAGAGCTTTGTAAACTGGGCATAAAATAAAAGTTTTCACTTACCCCTTGGCAAATCCTTACCCAATCTGAAAGAGATGAAAAGCTCATCGTTTTCAATAAAATCAAAAACACTTTATCAAGCCATGATTTTGACGATGGACACATTCCTGGATGTTTCTTTCAATTTGGAAAAGAGATCTGGGGTTGCCCAAATGGGTAAAAAAAAAGGTAAAGGATACGACACTAGACCCTTAAAGTCCAAACCAGTGGTGCTGGTGTCCATTTCAAGGTAATATCAGTAAAAAACTTCAAAAAACCTTCAATGAATAATATCAGTAAAAAAAAAACTGCAAATGAAACGAAAAGCAAATTTTGAGCTTCTAATCAGCTAGTTCAAAACTTCTTCTTAGGCCTTGGTTGACTTCAGTCAAATAAGGCTGGATTTAAATTGGGTTTTGAGTTAAATAAGGGTTGAGCTGAGCTAAACAGGGGTTGATTTAAACGGGGTTCAGTTAAACGAAGGTCCATTTAAATGAGGTTAAGTTGCACGAAGTTCATTGAACAAGGGTTCAGTTCAATGGAGTTCAGTTAAATATAGGTTGAGTTAAACGTAGGTTGAATTTGCACGGGGTTCCAGTTAAAAGGGGTTCAGTAACAAGAGGATTCAGTTACACGGGGTTCTGGTATACGATAGTTTAGTTACAAGCACACTGCCTTCAATAAATTATTTTTTATTCTTTCACTGGGGTCACTTCATACGAGAAAACGGTCATTGAAAGGACTAGGGTAGTGCCTTTTTGAATAGTCGGATGTTATTGAAGGGCAAACAGCCCCCCACGCCCATCATTTCCCCAAACACATCCAATCAAATTTTGAGATATGTCATTTTGTTCAGCGTAGTTGAAAATCTGGAAATTATGTCTTTGAGGATTACAACCCCCCCCCCCAGCCCTCAGGAAGAGGGCTGTAAGTTATTCCCTGGGGGCAAACAAGGTTTTTAGAGAGGGTGATCGTAAAAACTTCGTAAAGGGCTCATTCGATTGGAAATTGAAAGTCCTATTGCCTTTTTCAATAGTCAAAAGTGATTTGAGGGTCACGCCCATTATTTCCCGAAACATATTCAATCAAAATTTCGAAATAGTCATTTTGTTTAGCGTAGTTGAAAGATCCAGTAATTTTGTCTTTGAGGTTGACAGCCCCCCCCCCCCACTGTCTTTACGGCAAGGGTTTGTGAGCTAGGTCCCATGGGCATATAAGGTTTTTATTGAAAAGGGTGGTCGCATAAATTTCGAAGGGAGCTCATACGATGGGAATCAGAAATTCGAATTGCGTTCTTAAGAGTCAGAGTGATCAAGAGGGCAACTAGCACCTCCCCTCCCCTTCAAGTCTCTTTTTCCAAGTGTATCTGATATAAATTTCGAGGTTACCATTTAGTCGAAATAGTCTCTAGATCATACAGCTATGCCTTCGGGGTTGAAACAACCCTTCAGAGCCTGGGGGCAAGGGTTTTAAGTTATGCCCCAGGGGCATACAAGGTTTATATGGAAGGGTGGCTTTGTAAACTTTAGAGGAGGCTCTTTTAATTGCAAATTATAAGTTCTAGCTCCCTTTAAAGAGTCAAAAGTAATGGAGGGCAATTAGTCCCTCCCCTCCTCCGACACCCTCTTTTCCCCAAACACATCTGACCAAATTGTGAGAAGGCCATCTTGTTCAAAATAGTCGAGAGGATATATAACAATGTCCACCAGATTCATGAGGCAAAGGCTATAAGTTCTGCCCTAGGGGCATACAAGCTTTAGATGGGATGTGTGGTCATATAAAATACAGATGGGACATCATTTGATCGGAAATTGGAAATTATAGTGCCCTTTTTAAGAGTCAAAAGTGATTTGAGGGCAAAAAAGCCCCCCCCCCGTGCCCGTCATTTCAAAAACAAACATCCAATAAAAATTTGAGACATATATTTTCTTCAGTATTGTTGAAAGGTCCAGAAATAATACCTTTGGGGATATCAACCCCCGGAGTCATCAAGAAAAGGACTGTAAGTTAGCCAATTAGTTTCATTGTTTTCATATAGCATATGTTCTTGACTTTCCATAAAGATTATTATTACTTTCCATGACGACAAAGGGCATTTCAGAGAATGTTGAAGGAAGTATTGAACTAAATCAAAACACGTTATGCTCATACGGGCTGTCCAAAGAGCTTAACTCAGAAATGACTGAGTATATTAATTTAGAAACCTTCAGGATATGACAAGGGAGATGACCAATTGACCAAAAGGTAATATTTGTATGCTACTACTACTACTGCTACCACTACGCCTATATATAGCATATGTTATTGACTTTCCATAAAGACTATTATTAATTTCCAAAAAGACAAAGGGCACTCAGGTGCCCTTTCAGAGAATGTTGGAGCGAGAATTGAACTAAATCAAAACACGTTATGCGTATACGGGCTGTCAAAAGAGCTTAACTCAGAAATGACTGAGTATATTAATTTGGAACCTGCAGGATATGACAAGGGAGATGACCAATTGACCAAAAAGGTAATATTTGTATGCTACTACTACTACTGCTACCACTACGCCTATATATAGCATATGTTATTGACTTTCCATAAAGACTATTATTAATTTCCAAAAGACAAAGGGCACTCAGGTGCCCCTTTCAGAGAATGTTGGAGCGAGAATTGAACTAAATCAAAACACGTTATGCGTATATACGGGCTGTCAAAAGAGCTTAACTCAGAAATGACTGAGTATATTAATTTGGAACCTGCAGGATATGACAAGGGAGATGACCAATTGACCAAAAAGGTAATATTTGTATGCTACTACTACTTCTGTAACTACCACCACTACTACTGCTACCACTACTCCTATATATAGCATATGTTATTGACTTTCCATAAAGACTATTATTACTTTCCAAAAAGACAAAGGGCATTCAGGTGAACCTTTCAGAGAATGTTGGAGGCGAGTGTTGAACTAAATCAAAAACACGTTATGTGTATACGGGTTGTCAAAAGGGCTTAACTCAGGAATGACTTAGTGCATTGATTTGGAGCTTTCAGGAAATGATAAGGGAGATGACCCATTGACCAAAATGGTAATATTTCCATGCTACTACTACTACTACTACAACTACTACCACTATTACTACTACTGCTACTACTACTCTACGATATTTGAAATGTTAAGGAGAAATTTGAACTAAATCAAATGACACTATGTGAATACACATTGTCAAAAGAGCGTATCTCAAGAATGGATTTGGGTATTAAGTTGGAACTTTCAAGGAATGCTTAAAGGTTAAGATCAATTGACCCAAGGCAACATGTGCATGCTGCTACTGATACATTACCTCTACCACTGCAAACATTTACTACTGCTACTATTTCAACTACTACTTCTATAACAACTACTTTTAGGGCCAAGAGCATTAAGGTAAAAATTTCAAGAATTATATAAACATACAAGTTATCAAAATGCAACGGCTAACAGTATTAAGTTGAAACTTCCAGACATGATGAGAGGGATGTTTAACTGACCAAAAACCGATACGTTAACTACTGCTGTTATTAGTACTAGAACTATTATTTTTAATATTACTACTACTGCAGTGACAACTATTACAACTATGACTAAGGGTATGAAGGTGAAATTTTCAAAGAATGTTGAGGGGGGAAGGTGAACTGCATCAAGACACACCGTCTGTATGCAAGTTGTCAAAAGGACGTATCAGCAATATCTTAAGAACAGTTTGTGTATGAAGTTGAAAACTTACAGGGCTTGCTGTGGGGGATGTTAAACTATCCAAAAGACAATATTTGCATCGTATTGCAACTGCTTCTAATCATACCAGTACTGCTGTTAATACTACTTCTACTATTATTACTACTGCTGTTGCTGCTACTACCACTAAGGTTAATACTACTACTATTAATTTGACTGAAGCTAATAGGACTGCTACTACTGTTACCACTACTTATACTAGGGTATAAGGTAAAAATTTGGGGAATATTGAAACTGTATCGAATTAAATTTGAAAACACTATACCCCCACAGGTTGTCAAAAGAACGTATCAGTAGTACTTCGGAAACACTTCATGGTATTAAATTCAAGCTTTCGGCGTGTGTTTGAAGGGAATGTTGAAGAAACCAAAGGCGCTATGCGAATACTGCTACTACTAATACTGCTGCTTCTACAACTGTTGCTACTGCACAAGTTAAGAGTATTAAGGTAAAGCTTTGTGGAAATTTTTAGGCGGATGTTGAACTAAATCAGAACGAACTATGAACATGTATATTTTCACAAAGGTGACAAAGTAATATCTCAAGAACGGCTTATATTATTAAGCTAGACCTTTAAGGGTAAGTTATCACAGATTTTGAACTATAAAGAAGGCGCTATGTGTACACTATTAATACTAAGGGTAGCCTACAGGTATTGTAACCAATAACGTTAAAGGTATTAAGGTGAAACTTCAAGGGAACGTTTAGGGGGAGTTTCAATTAAACGAAAAAAAACTATATATATGCAGGCATTCAAAAGGTAATATAAGCAATACCATAGGCACCACAACTCTATAATAGCTAGCGATATCATTGAAATTTTTAAAGGAGATTATTCGACGGGAAGATAAAAGTTGTAGTGCTCGTTTTTAAGAGTCAAAAGTGATTAGAGGGCAACAAGTCCTCCACCCAAGCCCATTCATTTTCCAAACACATTCAATCAAAAATTTTGCGAAAGCCATTTTGGTCAGCGTGGTAGAACCATCCAGTAACTATGTCTATAGGAATATTGGGCATATCAACCCTCCTCAGCTTATGCAATTTGCACATTATGCTTTAAAAATAGATCTTGCTGTAAAACTAAATCAAAAGGCACTGTGTGTATGGCTTCCCTTCAGACAGCTCATGAATATTTTAAAAACGACTGGGGGTATTAAGTTGAAACTTTTATGGCTACTACGATTACTACTTCTGAAAATATTGGAGAATGGATTCTTAAAGAAAGAAAAAAAACGAAAAGGGACAATTAGGAAATGATATACATAATAAAGATATGTCAATAAGAACCAAACGGAAATTAATTTAAAAACATTTTTCCAAAAAGCAGGTTTTTCAAAGAAAAGTAAAGAGCCCCATTAAACCAAAAACGAGCAGAAATAAAGTCAAATAATCTTCCAAGCGTAAAACTAGCACAAATTACCATCAATAAATAAATGAAACCCAAAACGAACAAAAATTACAAAAAATAACCGATTCAAACTCCAAACGAGCAAATAGTAAGAAAAGTAGGGTTGACAATGCCCATGCCTTTTCAAGACCAGTACATAATCTGCACTGCACTGAAAAAAACAATCATAAAAAGTAGTTTTACTTTTTTGAGTTTAATTTATAAAAAACTATTAAGAATTTCAGGAATAAATATCAGTATATGTATATTAAACTGAAATTTCACGATCATTTGTTTTTTTCAGTAAAGTACAAATTATGTCCTGGTCTAAGGAAGGCATGGAGGTTGTCAACTCTATTCATGTTAATTTTTGCTCGTTTTGAGGTTGACTCGGTTATTTATTGCAATTTCTGTTCGTTTTGAATTTCATTTATTTATTGATTATGATTTGTGGTAGTTTTACGATTGGAAGATAATTTGCCTTCAAATCTGCTCATTTTTGGTTTAATAAGCTCTTTAGTTTTTCTTTGAAAACTTGCTTTGTGGAAAAAAATTGAAAAAGTTTCAAGAGTCATTGAGAAATGACTCTGAAAGGCTAAATGTATTAACCTTAAACATCCAAGACTACTACTACTACTGCGACTTATTGCAGCTATGACAACTTATGACTGCTACTACTTGTGACTACGACTGCACCAAGACTGCTGGCAACTACGACGACTGCTACTACTTGCTACGGTGACTGCAACTACTGCAAATGTGACTACTTGAATCAGTGACTAATTGTGACTACGACTACTAATGACTCTCATTACGAATAAATTGTGACTGCGACTACTTGCGACTACGACTACTTGCAACTGTGACTGCTTGTGACTGTGACTGTAGTTACTTGCAACTGCAATTACTTACGACTGCAATTGTGACTACTTGCAACTGCGACTACTTATGACTTCGAATGTGGCTACTTGCGCTTGCAACTTCTTGTGATTGAGACTTCTTGCGACTGCGACCACACGACTGCAACTACTTTTAACTGCAACTACATCCGACTGTGACTATCTTTTACTGTGGCTACATGCGACTCTGAATACTTGCCGCCACAACTACTTATGCTTATGACTACTTTCTAATGTAGCTACAAGTGACGTCGACTACTTTTGAGTGACTTCAATTACTTGCCACCGTGACTATACAACTTATGACTATAGCTTCTTGCGTCTGCGACTACAATACTTGCGACTTCGACTAGCCTACTTTTGACTGCTATAAACTGCTACTCTAATTTCCACTGTGACTCCTATAGCTACTATTTTTTCTGACACTACTGCTACTAATACTGCTAGTACTACTACTACTATCAATACTACTATTACTACCACTACAGCTACTAATGCTGCTTCGGCTGCTATTGAATTAAATCAAAAGAGTTTAAATGCATCCAGGTTGTCAAAAGGGCTTATCCGTAATATCTCAGGAATGGTTAAGGTTATTAGCAGGAAAAATTCAGGGAATGGTGAGGGGGACCTTGAATCAAATTAAAAGACATTATGGGCATCCAAGTATTCTAAAGGTTAATCTGCAATATCTCAGGAGTTGCTATGGGTATTGAACTGGAATTTTCTGAGAATGTGGAAGAGGATGATGAGCTAGATCAAAAGACACTATATGCTTATGGGTTCTATCATATCTCGGGTGTATTTATAATATCTAAGGAATGGCTATTAGCATCAAGCTGACACTGTCAGAAAATGTCAATCGGGATGCTGAACTGAATCAAATAACAAATAACCAGGTAGTCAAAAGGGTATATCTGTAAAATCTCAGAAACCAGCTATGGGTATTTGTTGAAACTTTCAAAGAATGTTGAGGAAGATGATGAACTTAATCAAAAGACACTTTGTATATCCCGATTGTCAAAACGGCATATCACCAGTACCTTTGGAACGGTTGAAGGTTAAAAATAAGATTTTCAGGGAATACTGAGGGAGGCTTTAAACTAAATCAAGACACTATTTGCATCTAGGTTGTCAGAATGGCCCGTTTTGTAATGTCTCAAGACCGGCTAGGGTATCAACTTTGAGCTTTCAGAGAAAGTTGAATGGGATTTTGAACTCACACAAAAAGACATTGTATGCCTCCAGTTTGTCAGAATGACATCTTTCCAACACCCACCAAGTAAACGCTCACTTAAAGTCCAAATACAAGATTTCAAAGAGTCAGAAATAAAGAGAGCAGATTGATGCCCCTGACATGCATTAATTCTCTTATTCCATTTGTAGTCATATGTAACCTGTTGAACATTCTCCCAGGAGGGTTTTTATCGAGTACAGTACATAGGAATTGCTGTTCAACCAAAATTTTAGTTCAAAAGTCGTCCTAAACCTTTATTTCCGGTATATAATATCCGGTATTTTATTAGTAGCCGGGTAACAGGGCGAGAAGAACCATACAGAATGTCAAAGATACTATTAAAAACAGGTTTCCACTGCATAGTGAGTTATTGCTCGCTCCGTGATAAAGATTTTAAACTTTAGTTTTTTGGGGTTAAAGGAGCAAAAAAGGTACCTATATGGGTTAGGTTACGTGTTAAATATATGCTATGCTTTACTCCCATTCCCCCTAATGTGCAAATATATAGCCCAAATTTGTTTCTAAACCATTATATTTTTATCATACTTTGTTTTATTTCATTAGCATTAACCAAACTTCACTTCTCGCGTGCTGCCCAGCTACGAATAAAGTACCATAAAGCCTAAAACGAGCAGAAACTAGAATGAATATTTACACAAATTTAAAACAAACAGAAATTACAACAAACAGGATTTTTGCAACTGCCCCCAAACCACTCATTACCAACTGCTCCAGTCTCAACTACAGGACTTCATTCCAGCTAGCCTTAAGTTTAAATATGGCTCTTTATTTTTCTTTGAAAAATTTCTTGTTCAGAAAGTTTTTTTTTTAATTATTGAAAAAAGTACTCAGGTATGCAGGGAAACGCAAAAAAAAAAACACAATCTGTAGCAGTACAGTGTAAAATACGATATGAAATATTTGCGAAGAACTCTGGTGTCTACCAAAACTCTTGAGAAGTATGAATATTTAAAGAAGAGATTTGAAAGCACTTAAACAAGTCTTGTTAACTTGATTAGGCCTATGTGTTCATAATAATAAATAAACATTTCGAAATAAAATTTTTGGCACATATATTTCTATTTCCTTCTACCTTCAAACATTTCGATATTCGAGCATGCTTGAGGAGCCAATAATGTTCGAAATTGGTGGACCACCTGGTTTTATAAAGCCTAGATAAACATGCCTGTAAATGAATGCATTTAATTGGTTTATAACCAATTGTAATTATAAATAACGAACGGATTAAAATGTAAAGGGAAATTTAAGAAAAGAGAGAGGTGGAAAATGAAAACAAAACGAAAAACGAAATTCATAATATAATACACACACAATAATAACACATGATAACGTGATAAATCTACTGCTTTAAAACGGAGCACCTTGTGTGCCAATTGATTCGATTGTCATATGCTTCAATGTATTTACCGCAGGCCGTATTATCGTCTATGATTCTCTATCTCCAAGTGGCCCAAGATTTAATTGCTGATGGAAGGCTGACGAGACACTATGTGTGGTGGTAGTAGATTCGCCGGAGTTGTGTTTCCACTGCCGAGAAAGTACGCCAAAAAGACACAAGGTGTAGGAAATTTGGAAGCAAGCAAGCGTTATAAAGTTTAGCTAGCAGCTAGTTATGAAACCAAAGTTTATTGAATACTAAACTAAGCACTGGAGGTCCGGTGGTGGAAAACGACTGATTAGGAACTTTCTAGTAGCTTTTAAAAGAGTCACCGATTGGGAGACCAACCGGTAACAGTTAAAGAAAAAAAAATAACGGCTATAGACAGCTGTAATCTCGCTGTTAATATCTAATACAGTATTTGGACATGAAATGACACATGCAATAACAAATTATTCATGTGATGGTAAGACAGCCAACCTTATTGATAATGTTATTACAAAACAAAGTCTGGCAGGATCAATGCAAGATACTAAGGCATGTAGGAGTGCTGTTTGATTGTAAAAGCAAAGATCCCCGTCTAGTAATGTAGGGCGTTAATCTAAAGCCGAAATTTAGAATGGATAACTACCTTCGGTGAAGTTACGACGTTGTAGCTTCCAGGATGTGAATTTGAGAGAAACTTTCAAGAACCAGTTGAATATTACACTACAGAGTCCAAAATTTGATAGTGTGGAGGATGGATGGAATAATTTTACAAAAATAGTTTGTGACGTAGCAAATGGTTTCTTAGGAAGTAATGTTAGAAACACGGCTAAAATTATTAGTAAAAATACTATAAGTTTAATTAGAAAAGAGGAGGGGGCTTGTAAAAGAAGCATTTGAGTGATAGGCCACATGCAAATCAGAGAAATGTAAGGAAAGTAGAGAAAGCATTGAATTATGAATTTAGGGTGTGTGAAGTGAAGGCCATGGATAAAATTTCGTGTGCCAAAATTAGTGATAAGGAAATAGTTAAAGAGAGATGGGCAGAATGTTTTGAGAATCTACTGAACCTTAAAAAGATACAGGAAATAATATAGAAAAGAGTGAAAAAGTTTTTTGACACTTTGGAAGTGAAGTAAGATTTATTTTGTGAGGAAAAATTAAAAACAGTACTAAAGGATTAAAAAATAATAAAGCCTAAAATGATGCCAGTGAAATAAATAAGGTTTTTAAATTTGGTGGTTGTAAAGTTAAAGATAAATTACTGAAAATTATGGATAGGATTTTTCAAAATGGAGAAGTAGGCTACACAATTACAATTTTAGGACAAGTTTAATCAAACCCGTCTGTAAGAAAGGTGATAAGAGTGTGCGTGGTAATTATTAGCTTGGTTTCTGTAGGAAGAAAATTACTTAGAAAAATGATAATTTTTTATACTTAGAGATAAAGTTTTATGTTTAGGTAAAGATTTAAGAGAAGAGCAGAGTGGTTTTGGGAAGGGGAAAGGATGAGTGACCAAATTTAATTCTTAGATTAATAATTGAGAAGTGTCTGAGTCATCACACCCCTTTACTCCTCAGTTTTTTAGATTATGAACAACTGCTTGATTCTGCTGATTGAAAAGCTTTCGCAAGGGTTCTATCCTTGTATGGCATAATAGACAAACACATTAAAGTTATTAGTAATACGAACGAGAATAATATTGCAAAGGTTAAGATAGAAAATTAGAATAGTAGCTGGTTTCATATTGAATCAAGGAGTTAAGTAGGGTCACGGTCTATTCCCATTTATATTGATTATTTGATTGACTCTGTCTTAAAGAATACGACAAAGCTTATGGGAGAGCATGGAATCAGATGGGAAAGTAATACTCTCCTAGGCCTGGATTATGCTGACGATTTGAGTGTCCTTGATAAAATTGTAAGCAAAATAATTTTTTTTTTTGGGGGGGGGGGAAGGGGGTTGAGATTTCAGGGTTGCAAGAACAGGTTTGAAAATAGGTGTTAAGACTAGATCGCGTAGACTGGGAATAAGTGAAGGTGAAGACGTGATGTTCTGTAACGAGAACATCGATCAAGTATATAGTTTCACTTAATATTAGTGAACATGGTTGATGTAGTGTCGATGTTAAAACTAGAATAGCGGAGGCCTGGGCTGTTTTTTTTTCGCAATCAAAAAAAAGTTTGAAAGGATACAAAGATCAGTGTGCGAACCACAATTGGAATATTGGAAGCTACAGTGATGACAGTGGTCATGTATGGCTCTGAAACGTGGGCACTCCGAAAGATGGATGAGGATCTGTTAGATTTTTTCCGGAGGAATTGTCTACGGATTCTTTTGTGTACCAATCTGCCTGACTGTATTTCAAACAGTAAGCTGTTCAAAAAAATGTGGTTCTATCCCACTTTCTACAGCTATTATTAACAAAAAGGGTGTGAGGGATAGAACATATTCAGCGACTGAACAACGACAGATTGCCAAAAATTCTCCTTATCGGCCTACCATCTTGGGCCAAACGAAAAGCACGCCATCCCCAAATGAGGTGGAAGGAGGTCGAAAAGAAGAATTTAAAGGACACTGGAACTTCTGGAAGGCTTTAAACAGATTGGGAAAGAGGAGGAGGGTGCGTAGTTGTGTTTGCATGAGGCGGCTTGGTGGTGTAGTGAGTTGTTATTAGTAGTTGTAGCATTAGGAGGAGGCTTGGACGCAACAAAAACCCCGTAAAGGTTAACTTTAAATCTTTCAAGAGTGGGATCGCGTTGGATAATACGATGTCGAACTTTTCAGCAATAAATTCAAGATTATTCTTTGAATGGTCTCGACTCGAAATTCCAGAATTTTTATAAAATGACAGTATAATTCGGCTGGGGTTGAAAACACTATCCGTATATGCAATAAAAGATGCATCTATACCTTAGAATATACAAGAGGAAGCCAATTGGAACTGGGCGGCTAAGAAAAAGTTATTAAAGACGGTTGGGAACGTAAGGACACCTTGCCTTACAGTTTTCAAACCATTGCTCCAGGGACTCTGGGGATCGACCCATCCCTGGAGGCTTATTTATTACACCTTTCGATTATTTTTAACAAGATGGCTACCTTAAACCTTTGGCCCCAATATTTCGAGGGTCACGGGAGGCCTGGCGGCAAAAGATGGTATGAGTGAGGGTGTTTTTGCCCTCCAATGACTTTTGACTCCAAAAAGGAAATAAAAACTTTATACATTTAATCAAAGGAGTTCCCTTTAGCGTTATTACAAGCATTCCTTCTTTACGCAGTGACTTAGGAAAAATTTCTTTTTTTTTTTTAACTACACATTGGCTACATTTCAGAGGCTACAGAGTGTAGCCTCTGAAAGACATTAAAATAAAAAAAAACATGTTTTTTTTAACTGAAAGTAAGGAACGACGTTAAAACTTAAAATGAACAGAAATTATTCCGTATATGAAGGGGGCTGTCCCCTCCTCAACGCCTCGCTCTTTACGCTAAAGTTTTTTTTATTGTTTAAAAAAATAGAGTTGTGAGAAAGTCAAACTTTAGCGTAAAGAGCGAGGCGTTGATGAGGGGACAGCCCCCTTCATATACGGAATAATTTCTGTTCGTTTTAAGTTTTTAACGTCGTTCCTTACTTTCAGTTAAAAAAAACTTGTTTTTTTTTTTAATTTTTGAACGTTTTTTGAACTAATGCAGTTTTTGATTTTGGCTCACCGTACATGAATAATTAAAACAAAATTTTCATATTAATTGTACTTTTATTTGGTTAAATGGCTTTCTCGAAACTTGTTTAATTTTATTTACGAACATTTTTATTAGTAATAAATATACGTAACTTACGAATTAACTTACGTAACGAACTTCTATACTCATAAATTTTTAACACGTATATTACGGGGTTCGCCCCCTAGTCAATACCCTGCTCTTTAGGCTAAAGTTCGAATTTTTTTTCCAATTCTTTAAAAATGACCCCTTAATCACAATCAGTTGATCAGTTGAAAAACTTGTTTTTTTTTATTTAATTTTTTATCTTTTTCTTTAATAAAACTGGGAAATCCGGCACCCCCTTCATAGCAATGTCCCTTCCCCCATGAAAATTTCCTTCATGGAAAGATCCTCCCATATAGCCCCCCACCCATTCCTCCCCCCATCTACCAGAAAAAATCCCCCCCCGAAAACGTCTGTATACTTCCCAATAACCAATACTATATGTTAACATTGAGTAAAGTTCATAACTTTTTCAGCCCTCCCCCCGGGGACTTTGTGGGATTTAGTCATCCTAAAAGACATTTTTATTGTATTTTCGACCATGCTGAACAAAATGGCTATCTCAAAGTTTTGATCGGGGGACTTTGGGAAAAAAAAAATGATTGTGTGAGGGGGCCTAGTTGCCCTCCATTTTTTGTCACTTAAAAAGGGCACTAGAACTTTTACTTTCCATTTCAATGAGCCCTCCCACGATATTCTAGGACCACTGGGTCGATACGATCACCCCTGGGAAAAAGAAAAAAAAAAAAACAAATAAACACACATCCGTGATCTTTCTTCTGGCAAAAATGGAAAATTCCACATTTTTGTAGATAGGAGCTTGAAGTCTCTACATTAGGGTTCTCTGATACACTGAATATGACGGTTGTGATTTTCATTAAGGTTCTATAACTTTAGAGGGTCTTTCCCCCTTTTTTGGAAAATCAGCCAAATTTTCTCAGGCGCGTAACTTTTGATTGGTAAGATTAAACTTGATGAAACTTATATATTTGAAATCAGAATTAAAATCTGATTCTTTTGATGTATCTATTGGTATCAAAATTCTGATTTTTAGAGTTTCGGTTACCATTGAGCCGGATCGCTCCTTACTTACAGTTCGTTACCACGAACTGTTTGATTAAATGTCTAGTAGGGCATTCGGGAATTGTAAAAACTTCAAAAAGAGCAGCTTGATTCTTTAAACGATTTCAACTTATTACGGAAATGAAATCGTTAGTTCTGTCAGCACAATTCTTCTTTTTATCATAACAAAATAATTTTTTTAGGAAATTTATCCCAAGTCTTCCCTTTGAAACTTGACAGGTCATCAAAATTAACATGAATATAGTATTTTTTTCTGATTATTAATGTATTTTAAAAAAAGTTAATAATTACCTTTATTTCTATATACCCCTTCAAAAGACAAATATTTCACTTCAATGGAACTACGAAGACTGATATTGCTTTCTAATAAGACTTGTCCTTATTCTTCAGAAAAAGCATACGCGCATGGAAGCTATGAAAGTTATTTACCAATGGACTTGAAATTCCAAAGATAATGAAAACAAAGAGCATGAAATATCATGATCAATGATTAAAGAAAATAAATCTAAAAGATGTAAGTCAATAGCTAAGGGTAAAAGGTTAAAAATATATTTGACCCAAGGAAGATGAGTATAAAATGCCAGAAGACTCAACCCGTTAAGTCTTGCGGTATTTTCTTGATGAATCCTGTTCAGTAACATCTGAACATCAGATTTTTTTTTTATTCATGTTGCACATTTTTCAAATAGAAACAACATTTACCACGTGTTTTGCTGCAAAAAGTTTCAACCAATACCAGTAAAGTAATATCAGTCAGACATATAAACATTAATAAGTGGTCAAATGAAAATCTTCGTCCAATGTTCTTTTTTAAAGGTCTTTTTTCAAGCTTTTTTTTTGTTCTGTCAATCCTCCGCTTTCTGGATACAGCCAGGGGACATGGAACGTCTGGTGTCGTTTTTTTTTTTTTTTTTTTTTTTTTTTTTTTTTTTTTTTTTTTTTTTTTTTTTTTTTTTTTTTTTTTTTTTTTTTTTTTTTTTTTTTCTTAAACTATTCAGGAGAGAAGACCAGAACCTTGTTACGAAAATCGAATATGAATCAACGGCGTTTTCTTGGATTAATAGAATTGGACCTATGATTGCCCATGACACATTTTCTGAACCATTATATACATCTTTGAGCAAACTTTATGAAGTTCCATTAAGTTGATTTTCACAGAAAAACAAGGAGGTGATGTTTGAAAAATGCAAATATGATGTTTTCGCGGTCGATTACTGAAATATACCTCCCCTCCCCCGAAAAAATACCCTCCCAACCAAAAGTCCTGGATAAAGCCCTGGAAATCATTATCAATTTTTATCTAGAGGTTCTCTGTTTTTTTTTTTTTTTTTTTTTTTTTTTAGTTAGGGAGGACGGAGATGCCTTAACGGGTGCATTTTTAATGCCAAAACTATCCAACTCTTATTGAGCCTTCAGAAAAATGCAGAATTAGTTCTAAGGGAAAGACGAGGGGAGGCGGAGGTAGAAATTGATATATAATCCCCAGGACCGTATCCAGGTCTTTGTTTGGGTGAGGGGGGGGGGGGGGTGTATTTTGTCGGAGGTGAGGGGGATGCAAAAAAACTAAAATACACATAATAATGTGAAATTGATATTTACTCCCTCTTGATTTCTTGGAATAGTTCTGGTCTATGCTGTTATTATGAATGTAAAGAGTAGCACTAAACCCCAAAATGAGCATAATTAACTCCGCATAGGAGAGGGACTGCTCCTGCCTTATCCTCACCTCCATCTCATGGTCGTAAAAACTTCGGAGGGTGCTCATTCGATCAGAAAATGAGAGTTCTAGTACTTCCGTACAAGTCGAAAGTGATGACATACCAGCCAGCCGTGGAGGGCGAGGGGATATTTCCGTGGTAAGGGGATATTTCGGTGGGGAGGGGGTATTTTCTAGGGGATTATTTTTCGAGAAGAGGGGGTGTGTTCTCCAGGGGGGGGGTTATCTTTCAAGGAGTATATTCTGTAGGGTATTTCTGGAAGGGGGGTATTTCCCAGGGGGCGAACGAACACCTAGAATAAAATATATAGGCGGCTTCGCCGCCAGTCTCTGCAACTCGGTTTGTGGCAGGCTTCTATATATGGATTCTCAATGTCGCTTGTCTTCTAATCAAAGACATTTAACCTTTTCTTCATGTCAAGATGTAACCAAGGTTCGATACAGCCACCCTGTGAAAAATACGAATTCTTTCCTGAAGTCCTGACCTATTTAGATCATTTTTGTGGCCAGTCATCGCTGTTTCTTGTTTTCAAGCCGTAGATTTCATGGTCTGTTCTTGTTCATTTTT